>VXAX01004897.1:64598-333479 GCA_013399835.1 Leptocoma aspasia | reverse complement strand
AACTTGAAACAGTACACAGCAGCTTATATAGAACTTCAACAACCAATCAGAGATTACCATGGGAGGGAACATAGGTGGGGATACAGGCATATGGGATCCAATCACAACTTTACGGGGGAGTGACTCCTAGGATCTGACCAACGGAAGGGCTAGCTCAGAGGAGATAGGCATGGAAGGTGCTAGAACAAGGGGAGGAACGAGGAAGATTGACTTCTTCCCTGAGGGGAGAGGGCTGACCCAGGGACTTGATGGACATAGATTTGAAGGGGAAAAACAACTCCATAAAAGGGCAGAACACACCCAACGGGGCAGGCTTCCGGGGATTGACATTTAACCACTTGGGGCTAAAGGCGGGAAAATGAGGGGCCAAGGGCGGGAAACTGTGAGGGAACAAGAAGGTACAAAATGGAGGACAGAGAACTCAAAATGCAACACCACACACCCCAGTGCAGAGCAGAGCAGAGCAGGACAATCCCCTCCCTTGCCTGGCTGGTGATGCTGTGCCTGACACACCCCAGGACAGGGTTGGCCCTCCTGGCTGCCAGGGCACTGCTGACTCATATTCATCTTGCCATCAACCAGGACCTCCATGTCCCTTTCCACACCACGGCTTTCCAGCCTCCATCCCCTGGTCCATACACAGAACCAAGGTTGTCCTATTCCAGGTGCAGAATCAAAGGGATGAAATAGGAGGAGACAAAATGCCTGAAAAAAATGTTCAACGTATTTTTAGTTCTAAAGTGAAATAGTAAAGCATAATTCATAGTAACACCAGACTGCAAGTTCGAAGGAAACTCATCTTTCCAGAACAAACCAGAAAATTAACAATATATTTCTACATTGATCATCATAGAATAGATTGAGAGATGACATTAATGTCAAACAGTAAACTTGAACACACCTAAATAAAACATACAAGTAAACAGTTTATATACGAATCAGGGAGTTATTTTTCTGCATTTGAGCAGTTGTTGAATCTTCAGGTGTAAAATAATTCATTATTATTTCAGTTTTGATCCATCTTGCATATAGTACCTTATCATATAGAAACCACATATGTTATAAATGAGGTAAGTTTCTCAGTGAGGATCTTCCTGTAATGTTTATTTTAAGGAGATTAGAATAAATGGTTCTCTTGGGTAAATAGCATCCCTATATTTTCACAGATGAATTCAAGCGTGCAGTCAAGTAGTAGGAACAGTTAAGAATTTCACAAATGAAAATAAGCAGATGCATGATAATCTGCTCATCTGTTTCCAATAGAAATAAAAATATTTATTTACAGAACATCTAAAATTGGATTAGGCGATCTTTTGGACTATTGTTGTTTAGGAGAAGTAGACTCCTTGGGTGATCCAAGAGGCCAATAATGGGAGAACATGCTGCCGCTATCTGTAGAGCTCTTCATGAAATCCAGTCCAGGTCAGCAGTGGTTATGTAAATTAATATAAAAGGAAAATGTACTTAAGCTTCATTTCTAGAACTGTAGTATAAAAAACGTTTCTTTAGGAGCTCTTACAAAATGAGTGAATAGTCTGCCCTTTTATTCACAGATGATTGAGAGTCATGAGACATCTAACCTTTCTTCTGCACCTGATAGCAACCACTCTTTTGACCCTTTTGAAGTACTACTTTGTATTGGAGCAAGTACAGTCACTTGGTGAGATTTGTAGAGAAAAACACTTGTTTTCCAGGACCAGCATTATAAATATATGAGGGGTTTTAATGAAGTCTAGCTCCAGTCTAGCTATTATTATGATTATGATTATTATTATTATTTTATGTGATTAGCTGTTGGAATGCACTAGGTACACTCCTAGAATGCCTCCTCCAGTTCAGTTCCATCCTGACTTGAAGTCAAGTAAAAGGGCTTTGAAAAAATCCCAAATATAATAATACTCTGTCTTTCAGGTATCTGGAATATCATCTCACCCTTCACCTCACCGTGAAAGAGTGAGAAGGAAAAACTGGTCAGATATGCTGGATGTCAGAACTCTTCTGGTAACCCTTAACTGGGAGGGTTAGGAAAACTGTCCAATTTCTGACAAAATCTAATTGTAAAAATGGACAGACCTGAATGAAAGGAAGAGTTACAAATGCATTTTGTGATATAAACGCTATGTTCTGGACACACCCATCTTTACAGAAATCTTGATGGACTGAAATAGGGCTGGCTGTAACAAGGAGATCAGCTGGGTAGAGAGAAATAAATTGATATAAACAGAATTTTTTCCACTGCTAGACTAGACTGTTTGTCACAGGGTTGTTGAAGCTGGAAGGGGCCTATGGAGGTCAGTTGGACCAACCGTCTCACTGAAGCAGAGCCACCTAGAACCAGCTATCCAGGACCATGTCCAAACAGCTTTTGAATATCTCTAGGGGTGAGGGCTCCACACCCTCCCTGGGCAGCCTCTGCCAGTGCTTGATCACCTTCAAAGTGAAGAAGTGTTTCCTGATGTTCAGAGGGAGCATCCTGTGTTTTAGTTTGCACCAATTTAACTGCCAATAACTTCATCATAGAAGGTTATCAGATTGGTTTCCAGGATTAGTTGTTTGGTCACCGCCCCAGGGATTAAGGTGGGTCTTAACAACCTTTAATTCTTACTAACATAATTTCTCTGAAATAGGAAATTAGTGAGTTTATTGAACTTTTTCTTAATTTTTTTTTTCTGTTGCATAATGGACAGTGGGCAAGAACCCAGCAATCAACCTTAAGAGACTTGATATAGCTGGAAATTAAAGTCGAGGCCTCCAGATTTCCAGGCTCTTATATAACTGCCAGATTTTTTTTTTTTTTTTGAGTTGCTACTATTCTCAGGAATATAAACAAGTGTTTCATAGGTAATGCTGAACAAGTTAATTGTCCTATGCAGATGTCTAATGAAAAATTCAATTTTAAAAATGTCCCTACGTGAAAATCCATCATTTTGTGAACTAATTTAGCATATTGGGTAATCACATAATATCACTTCCTGAGCCGATTTTTAAAGGGGGTTAAATTTGAAATTAAAATAGTATTCTGTGATTAGGTTTAGAACCCACCATACAATGATGTCTGTCAATATAGATACAGATATACACAAATACGGATAGATAGATAGATAGATAGATAGATAGATAGATAGATAGATAGATAGACAGATAGAAAATAAGTTTTTAGTATGTCACCCCTCTTTCCCATTCTACTTATAACTCTTGTAGGTTACTGTTAGCCTTTAAAAGTAGGTCTCCAAATTTTCCAACATTATACTTCTCAAGTACACTGTTTATTTGAAATAAAGTAAAAATCAACAGGTTGGTAAAATTGAACATTTTGTGTCTCTAAACTGGATAATATAAAACTAGCTGAGAGAAAATGTTTCATAGCATACAGTTCACTGATGTTCAGTAACATACAGGATATATTCTGAGTTTATTGTGTTAGGAGATAAAACTTGTAAGTCATTGCAACAGAGGGAATATTTTTATTCATCTTGTTGGAATCTGATCAGCAGAATATCTGCCAGATATTGAAAGAATTGTTTTTAAAATAGGAATAAAACACTCCCCAATCCTTAAGGTGCTGTAAAAAGAGTTCTGAATGCATCTGTTAATGCTCTGGGCACATAATACAAAGGGAATTACTTTTTTTCTAATACATAATAAAAAAGAGAAAATAAATAGAATGAAATTAAGAAGAAGCTGGTGAGATAATAAAATCAAGACACACAAAATTATTTCCTTATCTCTTGGGAAAGCATTGGATCCCCAGAGAGATATTATTTCATAACAACTACATTTTGATTCCATGTGTATTTTACTTATACATTTGCAAAACCAGAAACAACTTCAAAATTCTGTCCTTTGGTAATCTGAGATCTACAGTAGTTTTAAAAAATATATTGGTAAAGGAGAAAATGCATACTAAGGATGTGCTTTATTACCTGAAAGTTATATATTTTTTGGAACTTTTTCTTAACCAAGGAATGAATCCTCTGATACTTGTAATTTTAGGCCTTTTTTTTTTTTTCTCAATGTAGTGGTTGTTATATTTGTATTGCATTAACAAACAACTGGGAGTAGTTACTGCTTTGTTCCCAGTGGATACTGAAAGTCCCTCCAATCTATTTGGAAGTTCCTTATCAAAACAGGACAGGAAATTGACCTTATTTTTTGTCCTCCAACAACAAGATGTAATACAAGAAGTGAAAAAGTGTCATGGGAGGTATGACCCCATAAGTCAGATACTCCCAGCTGTAACTGGGGGTTGTTGACATACTACTCTAGAAGTTCATGGTGTTATAACAACAAAGAGTAAATACTATTTTTAACAATTTGTTTGTTACAGAAATATACCAAAATTATTCTAACAAAAACATTGTACCACATGTACAAATCTAAGCTAAAGCTAAAACAATTTGGGCAGTAGCCAGCTCTAATTGCCTTGAAGGCTGCTAGCGATGAGAGGACTCCATTTGGACCCTGTAAGGCTGCAGAGTATGATGTTATCAGAAGGCTGTGTCATATTTTCTAGCTGGCTTCTAACACTGAAGTCACAGTGATGGAAAAAATCACATTGCATTTTTCCTGCTGTTTAATCACCTGTAATTCATATCTTTAAAACTACCATGCAGTTCTTAACTTTTTGAAGTACAAAATAGTACAAAACACTGTTTAAATTTTTTACTTTCTTATATAACTCTTGTAAGATTTTACATTACAAGTAATTAATAGATTTTATTTTTGCAAACTCTACTTTTTGGCTTATATATGAAGGATTGAATAAGGATACATTTGTATATTTCAGAAAAATTATGGTCTGGTAGGAAAATCCTTTCTTTTTCCACCTCCCCCTGAAGCTGATGAAAAGAGCAAAGGGTTGAAATAGCATCCAGACATATCTTGCCAATTGATGCTTTAGTAGCATTTTGATCAATGTGTCTGCCTCTTCATCCAGGAGCCATAGGGGGTAGGAAATTGATAATTGGTGATGCAGCTCAAAAGATCACATGAAACTGTCATAGGAAAATGAGCACTTTGTGTTTTACTGCTGCTGTGAGATATGCTTACGACATTCCTTCTCAAACTAAATTGCAAAATGTTTTGGTTTTGTTTCCTTTTTTTTTTTTTCTGTTTTCAAATAGAAGTCTTTTTCTTTCTTGTTTCTCTGGTGGACCTGCTGTGTGATAAACTGGGCACTTCCCTGAGAGTGAAGCACCATGGATACACAATAATCCATAAACCTTTAATTTACAGGCATTTCCTTGGAAGTGCTGGTGATGTTTTATTTGTTATTGACACGACATGGCTGCTTTAGTTATAAACAATTAATGTTGTAACCACTCAAGCACTGCACATACTCATTGTAGTTATTTCTTTCTCTTAGAGCTTGAGTTTTCCTTTAACAAATGTTTTTCATACATAAGCCCTAAGTAGACTAATATTTAATTGCTACACTTTTTACTCTTGATTTTTTGTTCTACTGACTGGAATTATAAAGAGTTAATAAATCTTTCATTAACTAGAGCTATTTTCCATGAATAAAAAACTCACTTTATATAAAAGTATACAATTTTGGAATTTCTTTTTGCATTACACTCATCTGGCTATTCATACCTATAAATAAATGAAAAAAATTCATACCTATCAATAAATGTTGGCTTTAGAGTTCTAGTGATGATTAAAATGTATAGATTTTCCACCTTCATCAGGTGAAAAGATGAAGTCATCTTTCACTCAAGAACTGATTACAAAGTCCTTTCTAAGAAGCAGAAACTTAAAAAAAATATATTTAGTTGCAATTTCTATCGTATCACAGATACTTATAATAATACTGATTCGTTTAGATTTTAAACTTCTCAGCTTTTCACAACAGTTTCATGCTCAGTGCTAAAAATGTATAGTCAGCCATTATTTTCTTGAGGTATGTAAAAATAGCAAGCCTTAGTTATGACCATAGCCTCTTCATTGCTGCATTTGTATACCTTTGAATTTTTTTTTTTGTGCACATTGTTTTTGGGACAACCTCTCGTGTGAATTGTACAATTTTTGTACTTTTAACTTTATATAAGAATATTTGTACGTCCACAGTTCTCTGTGTGGCAGTGAGATATTTGAAATATATTAAGACACTTTTAAAATACACAATTAAACATAGTTATGTTGTTATATTGAATATATCTCTATCATATTTAAAAGTGACACTTTGAAAAAAAGTCATGTTCATTAGCCCAGATAGTTTTGCCAAGTGACCATTCAGCACATTTGCTATAGGTGCACATCCGAGAGCTTGGTCACAAAACTAAGATGTGAGATAGATGGTGAGCTGGAACCACACTGCAACCTTCACCAGGAAATTAAGGTACTAAATCATGACATCTAAAAACAAAGAATAAAAAATATTTATTTTGAAATAATTCCTGGGTTTTGAAGGAGTGCTTACTGGGGAATCAAATGTAAAGGGCACACAGAAGGGACAGAAATGTGAGCTATGCTCTGACAGTAGCAATTCTGTGAGTTATATAGGCAAGCACATACTACCGACAGACTTGCTTATACTGCGATCCTGCTAAGAATAGTCTCCTTCAGTTGGAAACATCTACTCTTCCCATTTTATCTACCAGGAACCTAAGGAAAATGCTAGCATAATCACTTACTTTTTTGACAGCTACATTTATCTGATGTCCTATCAAATATAAGAAACATACAACATCTTCTAAGGATAAATAAAGCTGTAAATGTGTTCACCTATCACTCAGTTACATAAATAATGATTTTTTCTTCCCCCACTATTCTTTCTCAGTTTTTAAATCCTCTAGAATATCTCAAACTCTGCAAAGTGTGTGTTGATTTTTTTTCTCTCATCCCCCCTCGACATGGAGCAGCATAGATTTGCCCAGAAAGCTCTTGTCACTGATCTTTAACCAGACAAAAAAAGCAAGATAACTTGAAGTAGTGTCATGAAAATCCCACAGCCAGAGTCAAGAAAAGCACCATGACACAAGGATATAGGCGTTGCTAGATAAATTGGATGTTTCCTTAACATTTTTCATTCTCATGATGTTTTTTAATAACAGATCGTTTTAACAGTGCTCCTTTCTGAATACAGGACTCAAAGTATTAGAGCCAAAAGGAATAAAAAAAGATTGTGGTTTTCTTCATTTTATTCTATTTTTTTGTTGTTGTCAGGGGAACAGAATACTTGGGTCCCATTTGTCAATCTACCCATAATATCCATCTTCCTTCCTTCCTCCCTTCCTTCCATTAAACTATTCTTATGACAATCCAATAATTTTGCAACCCACCCACCCTGCTGTAGTCAATGAAGATCAACAATATAAGATGGGATTTAGTTTCCTGAATGTGCCATTTGAGGTGGCCTGAAGTATCTTACCTGGACCCTGCTACTTCTCTAGAGGAGTATGCCATACCTCTGCTGTCAGGTCTATCACATCCTGCTTTCCTTATCCATTCCCCCTCTTCCTATGATGCTGGAGCTTTTTTTTTTTTTTTTTCGGTGGAACCTAAGAAAATATTAGCAGGTGTGCACAGCACAGTCCAGAGAGCTACTCCTTCATCCCTAAAGTAGGTCACCTGAACATGGAGTCTTTGGAGTCCTTTGAGTCAATGAGCCTGGACACTGTGGTACAGTGCCTCAGATATGAAAAAGAAGCTATGGTGACAGTCAAGCATGGCAAATTACACAGTGTGTCCCTATTAAAGAAATGGAATAGATCCCCAGATGCCCTCTGACTGTGATAGATGCACAGATAATTAGTGTATAGTCAACCTCCAAGCACTTAGATGTTGAATGCACAGAATTGAATCTAACCTTGTACACACTCACCATTCATCTATGACGAAGAACTGGCTTTGGATTGTTTTTCATTATTTAATATTAGTTTTAAGGAGAGAACGGTTAGAATTAACTATGAGGTTTAAAAACTACTTTGCTAAGGCATCTACAAGGAGAAACTCATAGCACTCTTTTTCATTGTGTGCTGATATATGACAATATATATAGCATAATAAATTGGGTGAAAAACCTGCAGAGGATGACATGATAACTATGCATATTTTATCTACATAATCTATGACTGTTCTCTGGGCCACAGAGTGATATTAAGTTAATACTTTAAAATTTACTACTAAGATCTGCAATGGAAGACTATTCAAAGCATCTGCCCTTTGTTTAACAGTGCATTGAAATCTTTCAGTTTAATTCAGATGAACAAAATAAAATCTCTTTAAAAAGGCAGATGAGAAGCATTGACATTGGTAATAGGTGAAGGGGATATAATGGAAAAGTAAAATTTACTGGACTGCTTCTCTTTTTCCTAGAGAAAGTCCATGCTAAATGTATAGGTAGGAGAATATAAAACCAGGAAATTTTATGAGAGAATGTGAGGGAGGAGGGAGAGGAAATAACCTAATTTGTTAAAAGATCACAACAACACACCTGAATAAAGAAGTGTGTACAAGGGTGGTCATGGCAGAATTAACTCATGTCTTCATAACAAATAAACCAAATAGAGACGAGACAGGAGGAATCTAAAATTTTTATTTACCTGGTGGTCCAGTCTGTACATGAGTAGTATGATATTTATAACCCAGAGTCCCTTTAACTTTCTGAGGTCTAAAAGTATCCAGACCTAGTCAAGGTATGAGTATGTAATTCATTAAATAATATAGCAGAGAAGATAAAATGAAAAATTATACTAATTTTTTCAAAAAGGCATGTGATTTTTACTCAGATTACCCTGAAAGGTGGAGGAAGAGATTTTTCCGGGAGATGTGAAGCAAATAAAGCATTAAAGCTCAGATGAAAGGTGAAAAGGTATGATACATTGGACAACAGAAACAGAAGTAAGCTGCAAAGCACATGGCTGTCAGGAGAATATACAGGGAAACAAATTACAAAATGGTTTTCTTTAGTGAAAATCAAAACCTAGGAAGTTAATAATTGCATGTACACAAGAGTGGATTAGGCAAGCAAATTACCATGTAGATGAGTTGTTAAAACAGAGGCAAGAGCACAGAAGACAGTGCTTATGTCCCGGTTATCACCCAAATGACTAAATAGATGGGATTCCAGACAATCTTCCCTGAGGATTCATACCGAGTCTGTTCATGGGCTGAAATTTGATGTGCTTGATTGCAGGCAAGACACTATTTTCTTGGTCTTCTTAGTCAAGTGATATCAAAAGAAATTAACTCTTGAGCTGGATGTCATAGAGAAAAATATGATTTTCCTTCAAGATGAAGACATAAGCCAAAAACAAGATGGCACTAAACCAATGTCCGCTTCTTTGGAATGCCTTCTTTTTGCTAGACAAAAAAAAATTAGCAGCATTTTTTCCTGAAGAAAAATTAAGCAGCATTCATTATCTTTTTCCTCCAAAATACAATTACTGACTCTCCAGAATATAGACTTCATCTGTGGAAGGACAAAATATGTATTATTAAAAACACTTTAATTGGCTAACTTGTAGTACTCTACGGTCTGTAATTCCATGTTCAGTACTCAGAGCTTTTTGACCTTTGAAAATGTAGCTCATAATATATCACAAAACCTCTTGCAAAAATTCAAACATTTTTGTGTCATTTGTTTCTTTGCTGTGTCCATGTGTGTGCACTGGTAAATGTTAGAGTGTCTTGCTACAAGGATAGCACTCAGATTTCATTCTCTGAAGTGTGTGAACAGACAGACGCTGCATTATAGTGCTACTACTGACATTTCAATTCAGAGCCAAGGCCACCAACACTTTCAGCCCCTGCTGTTCTGTTAAATATTTGTCAGTGAAAGAGACTGAGGATTGCTTTTCATATTTCTTGTACATGCTGAGCTACACCAAAGGCAAAATGTCAGGTAAAAACCAGTGCATGGCCTTTTTCTGATAGCAAAACTCCTAGCTTGCATATAGAGACTGTGGCCTTTCTAGAATATGCTATCGCCATGTGCACTGTGATCCTTTAATTGAAAATTGGTGTAGGTAGATAATTGTGCAGATTAGAGACAGACCCACGATGTGTGCCAATTATGCATGAAAAAAACCTGAGACTTTGTGTGACAAGGGGAATAAAATCAGGCTGATACAATCATAGTGGAGACAAACTTTCCAGATAACTCCCACGTGAAATTAGAACTTGTAACTTTTAAGTGACACAGTGGGGGCTGGTTTATTGCTAATGCTTTTGAATAGGCCCTGCAGGCCTTGTTCACTTTTAGTTTCTTGGTAAGTACTTTGAGCATAAATGGAGCTTAAATGAACTGGCATGATAGACTCTCATTTCTCTAACACCTGTAAAATTTTCACTAGAGTCATCCCCTGCTCTGTGACAGTATAAAATTCAGAGACAGGATTTATTTGTTTATTTGTTTAAAAATCTGGAGGAAGTGGAGAACAGGAGTTTCAGAAAGCAAGTTATTTAGAAGTAGTAACCACAATCTGCTCAATGGACTGATAGCCTTCTAGTGAACAGTTCTGCTTTCACCAGCATCCAGCATTTCAGCTAATCACACAAACTGTTATCAATGCAGTCAGCCATAAAAATCAAGTACAGATAAGTGTATCTTAATGATTTATGGCACTGATGGCATTTGTGGTTTGTGACAAGACTGATATTGCAGTGGTTAGGCATAAACTATTATTTTAATTTTCTTTATTTTTGTGATGTTTTAATTCTTTTTTTCATAAATAACTTCTCTATCATCCAATCAAAGGAAAAAGTATGGGTTTTTTTCTTCTCAGTCTTATGGAAAAAAGACAGATTTAAAGTGTGTGTTCTGTCAAGGAAGGATTGAGTGAGAAGCAATCTGAGAGTCTCACTGAGACAATTGGGAAAGCAGCTGTGTGTGAGATAGGTTTTGGGGGAAATGGAAAAACCCAGAGATTTGTTAAGTTTCTCTTTGGCACAGTTTGAATGTGTAGTTCTCTGTGTAGATGGGGAAAGAAAGCTTTTTCTCCTGAACTTATGCTGCAATTTTAGGGATAAAGTTGGAGAATTTTCAGATGACAAGAAATATAAATTTTGGAATTTTCTGAATATTCCTTTATCATCAACCATAGTGAACCTCCAATCCATATTGCTTCATGCAATTGCTTTGTGGGAGGCTTTCTCTCTTGTGCTTCAAACTCCTTTAGAGTGCCTATGATGTAGTGTATCTCTATTTCAGTGTTTCTGTTTTGCTAAAGCAGAAAGGGAAAAACAAAAGAAAAAAAAGCAGAAAAGCATAAATAAAAAAGTAAATAAAAAGCATAAATAAATAAAGCAGAAAGCATAGATGGGGAAACACACTTTAAATTTAATGCTTAATATGGTAACTTCATCTTTTTTACTAATATAAAGTACATGATGTAAGTTGCTGACATAAACAGCCTCTGTAGCTGAAAACTAACACAATGGCTGAATTATTACAAATAATGAGTAATATGTTGAAGAAAAAACATGATGTTATTTTCCATGTTAAAAACCTTTTGAATAAGAAAAAACTTTGTGTGGGTCTAAACCAGTTAAAAGCTGGTATCACATTGTAATATTTGAAAGTTAACTAAATGTGAATATGAATGTGATATGAATCACAGTGGAAGAATTTAAGAAGAATGGGTTTGTATAACAGTGTTTTATTTTGTTTTAGAATACTTTGCTTTCATTTTATGAACTTATAAACTGCAACTGTTAAACAAACCTGTGATTAAAGCATATTTTCTAGAGGACCATGATAGCTATCAGGTCCCCTTCACATAAATTGTTTATCACTCATTTCCTTCAGAGGTAGCTGTTTAAAACAAATAGACACAATGAATTATTGCCTAGCAGGGAAAAAATTTGTCATATGGTGCACCACACTGTTTTGTACACAGGCATTCATTTAAACAGACATTATAAGATTTTAATGTGTCTTCTGAGAACCAGAGTGATACATGTTTGTAGGTAGCACCAAAATAGCTGCACATTTTTTAAAACCATATTATCATATCACTAAGCATTGAACTGCATATTTTTAGGTATTTCTGATTACTTCATAAACAATCTCAAGGATATTTACCTTGTTTTCAGAGTGGAAGGAACAAAACTTTTCCAAATTAAGGGCAATTACAACTGTGCAATATGTAGATGAGAAAAAAAGCACTCAAAGCCTCTGCTTATAATAATTTTCAATATGGTCCCAGTATGTGATGGCTTAAAAGCTGTTTCACCCCAAACCCCTCCCATTCTGCTCTCAGTGTTTGTTTCTAATACACGCATTGGTGTGATGCCATAATAACATCAATTTTAAAGGACCTGCCTTTCATACTGATGTTCATGTGGCTGTGGTGCAACAGGACCATCTTCAGGGTGAAAAATCTAAACAGAAACATAATAAATACCAATGTGTAAAAAGGAACCTCACATAATGTGGTTTGGACTACCATTCTTCAAGCAGAATCATGGAATTGTTCAGTTTCAAAGAACCTCAGGAGCTCTCCAATCTAACCTGCTTCAAGCAGTGCCAGCCCTGATGTCACACAAAGATGGTCAGGTCTTTCTCCTTGACATTCAGAGGAGTGCAAAAGGTCCAGTTCTCCCTGCAGTCACTAAAGAAAGATAGGCTAATTAGTCAATTGTCCAAGATTTGGTGAGATGAACGTCAAATATTGTCTCAGTACCAATTATTGGTTTAAACTATTATCACAGTAGCTTTCATGCATTAAATTCAAGTAGTATCTTAAAAAACACTCATCTCTAAGGTAAAAACTACTTCTATAGCTCTATGGAATCTTAGAAAAAAATTTAGCATTTAATTTTTTGGTCTATACACAAAAAAAGAAAAAGTTGATTTCTTTGAATAATATGTTAATGCTGTAACAAAAACACTTGAAGCAGTGGTTGATGGCTTTCCTATTCACTTTTAAAATAATTTGAAAATTATATAAAAAATTTTGCTGGTTTATTGAGCCACACTGCATTTCAGAGTGTTCTGTTTTATCCTGTGTCATTCTGTTTGATTTCATCAAATAGCAGTGGTGTTCAAAGTTACAGTGATGTATAGTAAAAT
Source organism: Leptocoma aspasia (assembly GCA_013399835.1). Classification (NCBI taxonomy): domain Eukaryota; kingdom Metazoa; phylum Chordata; class Aves; order Passeriformes; family Nectariniidae; genus Leptocoma; species Leptocoma aspasia. Next base: position 320,461 of record VXAX01004897.1, on the reverse strand, counting down.
TGCTGTAGTCTCTGAGGAAAAATCACGGAGATGAAAAATTGACTTTCCACTTCCCTACCATAACCAATCAAATTTTAATTAAAATTGTTTTAAATTAATTGGCTTCAGCAGTATCTTTCAAAGCTCATGTATCTGTGTCATAGATAGGTGGACTAAAGATGGTCTTTCAATATAGTCACAAATAGTACTTTCCAAATACAGTGCAAGCTCTATTTTTACGATCTTCTTTTCTACTGCCACAGGTAGAAAGAAACATTTCTGGGAAGAGCTTATTAGTCTGAATGCAGTGAAAAAGATCCTGTGGGAAATTGTTTTTGAACTGTAGCACATCCATTGTCAGGAATCATACATTTACAATTTATCTTTGATAAATAAATATTTACTTCATTCAGATAAGTAGGTCTGTCAGACTGCAATTCTTAGGACTAGCACTTCTGAAAATTGGCTTATGCATACACAAGTTCACTGGAGACTCTTTGTTCTCTTTTCCCCATTATATTATTGAAAATAGCAATGTTTGACATATTTGTGCACAGAGATTTTTATGTTACTTGGCACTATAAAGGAGCTGAAACATCTGTTGCTAGAATCTAGTCTCAGCTTTGCTCACATTGTAAAAGGGGAAGAATGACTAGAAAAGCCATTTTTACAATAAGGAGGGTAAGAAAGACAGTTCATATTACTACTGCCTTGAAGAGCCTGAGTGTTCAAATAACACCAAAACATTTTTTAGCTGAAGTAAATACATCCACATCACTTTTATAAAAAAATAAACATATATATTTACATGCTGAGAGAGTATACTACATGAGGGAAAAATAATAGAAGCATTCAAGGCAAGCATCCTGTTTACCCAAGTGAAGCTTTCTCTGAATGGGATTTTCAATGTTTTGACCTGCATCAAGTTTTGTTTACATGAGATGGGACTGAAATGTGGGTCAAAAAGTGAGAGGCTTGCTCTGATCTTTTATTTTCTTTGCGTACTCTGCTGAATTTTCATCTCCTGGAATGTGCTTTTAATGCATTTTTGACAAAGGGTTTTTGGTTAGTAGGTTCTTTAGGGATAGATGTAACATGTAGAGATACAGATTTTCTTCTCTACTAAAACTGTTTGAATCACAAAACGCTACTTCGTGTGTACTGGGCTGCAATGTTAACTGCCAATGTGAGGTATCAGCTACAGTTTCTATTTCAATAGAAAATGTCCCATTTTTAACCTTCATGGTGAAGCCAGAACATACCTTATAGAAATAATTATGTTATCACAGTATGCCAATAGCCTACATATATTTTTTTGTCTTTTCTAAACCAAAGAGTTACAAAATCCATTTGCAAATAACTTCTGGCCATTCTAAACATGTCTGGGGTTTTTTTTAAGATCAATATACAAGTATAAGGGAACACTCAAACAATCCATGGCCTTAGCATAAAAGAAATGTTGGTGTTTTTATTCCTTGATCCACACAGAGAAGCTTGGAGGGGGTCCCAAATGAGATGTGAAAAGCAGCAGAGATTTTGTTTTAAATTGGAAAATGTCACTGGAAGACACTGCACAACAGGCTGACAAATGAACTGCAGCAAATTACCAGGACCACATGCTAATCACCTAACATTTTTAAGCATTTAATTGAAAAAATAGACATGGACACTTTTGCTTGAAACTATCCTGGCTGTTGCCAAGGTACTGCCACAAAAGTGGAAATGCTAATTTTTAAAGGGAACTTCAAAAGAAATCCTGAGGAAAAAAAAGCCTGATGAGTTTGTTAAGAAGTTGTTAAGAAGTAGAAAATGTTTAGAAGACAGACGAACGTGATACATTGTGAAAGAGCTGAAATGCCTTTTGTAAAATGAGCCCATGATTCACAATATCCATTAGAGTGCTTTTGGATTAAAAAAAAAAGCTGACAAGTCCCCACTAAAGACTTGTAAAAAGTTTAGGAATGAAGTTTTGAAAACAACAAAAAACATAGGGAACAAAGGATTAGTTTATCTAGATGAGGAGGTTGCTATGGATCTGGATGTAGATATCCCATGCTGTTCATAATTTTAATAAAAGGTATCAAGAAAAGCATGAGTATTGAACACATTTATTAATAAAAAAATATGCTCATGGTTGACATATGCAAAATGACCACACAGTACTCAACAACTGGCGATATTTCTCAGGAATTAGATCTGAAGGTTTTTATAGGCAGCTTTTTGAAACTAGCAGTGCTCAGTAGGAATGAACATGAAAGAAAATAAAATACTGACAATAATTATGAAGTGAATGGAGTAAGAAGCAGAAAATGTCCTTAAGGATCTTGTGTAAACCCCACTGGATGAGTGTAGTTAGGGAACTTCTCCCCATATTTCCATTGTAAATGTCTAGATAAGATTCATAAAGACAGCTAGACAATCAAAGCTATGGTGTGTCTTCTTCACATGCGATCAGTAAATACACTTCAATGAAATGTATGGCTGATCTACAGTAAAACAAAGCATTTCCCAGAGGAAAAACATGTCTTGCTTGCCTTAAAGTTAATTTCTTTGTGGTTCTTTTTCAAATATCTTGTCACAGCTCCTTTGTAATTCATGCTTTTATCCGTTATGCAAACATGCTATAAACAATTGGTTTAAAAATTCAAGTAATAGATAAAAATCTTGCTAATATAGCTATGCAAGAAGTAAATTAATTTTAGATAATAAATTAGTTCATTTGTAAAAGATAATTTTCCTTAATTTTGTAGCAAACCAACCCTAAAGAGGTCTCAGTCTAGCTCTTACCATTTGCACAAATAACACATAGTCTTAGGCTGTCAAAGCCTTGGTAGACCAAATTTACACCAATACCAGAAGAGCTGATGGGCCACCTTTAATAGCTGAAAGAAAGAAACTATTCATTTGTTGTGTTTAAATGTTTTGTTTGTTTCTTTCTTTATTTCTTTCATGATTTTCTGTCAGTTTCATGCTGGAAGAGAATAACCCTGGAGCAGATGAGCCACAAGGATTCCAGGGTTATAACAGATCATAATTTTATTTCCAGAGAAGACTGGAACATTATCAGAGAAAATTATGCCATATCTGTTAAACATCCAAAGAAAACAACTAGCATTACTAACTAGATCAATGCCACTTGTCATGGGTACTTATGAACCATATCAGTTCTTGAATTGCTGCTTGTAAGTGCTTATCAATTATTTTCTGTCACTTTTCCTAATATGCATATCTCTAATAGCAACAGTTTGAGTTTCTAGCTTTTCAGTGGTTCAGCCTTTGTCATCATGAATGTAAAGTACAAACGATAGAGTGACCAAACCCAGCCTTGGCCTCACTCCTTTGTCATCATTCCATGTATTAAGGATATCAACACTTTTGTCAAAGGACTATCCGTCCAGAAAGAAAATGTGAAACAAGCAACAACAGTTAGAAAACTGATAGAATGGATAACAGTGTGAGAAACACAAGAAACAGAATTTCAGGAATATCCATGTAACCTCATGAGTTGATGGACAGGAAACTGACCTTTGGCAAGGTCAAATTGCACCTCAATCTCAAGGATATTAAAACCTGAGAGAATCTTAACAAAAATCTGCTTCCTGTACTCACGGCTTGTTTAATACAGGAAATGTTTTTCAAGAGTTCAATATACATCTTTTTCATTCAGTCTAAATCAATGAAAAACCAGCACCTTAAGATCATAGGACCTTAAGAACAAAGAGCCTGGACATTTCTAAATGAGGTTGTCTAACGATTTGCAACTCAGAAAGCTAAAAAAAGCATCAATACAAAATTCAAGGATGATCTCAACAAAGAGATTCTGCTTACTATAGAGACTCTAGCTGATAACTGTGTTTGATAGGCAGAGAAAGGGATTTGTAAGAAGAACATAGAAACTCTTTATTTATTTCTGCATAGGTGCTTTTGTAAAGAGAAATATTATCCTTGGTATTGTCAAGACTGGAACTTTGCTGTGATTCAGCTGATAATTAAAACAGTTATTAAACACAACATCTCTTTTCCCAAGTAACAAGGGAAAGGATGAGAGAAAATGGCATCAGGTTTACTAGGGGAAGTTTATATTAGATATTAGAAAAATTTCTTTACAGTGTTCTAAACCATTGGAAAAGAAATGCCAGGAAAGTGGTGGAGTCACCATCCCTTGAAGTGTGACTCACACCCCAGCTTTGTGCTTCCCTTTTTGTGGCTTAAAACTACTTTTTTACCTTATGATTCTGAGGCTTGAAGTGGTGTGTTTGTAAATAGAGATTTTCTTACTTAAGGAAATCATAATAAAGTGTAATACTGATTTTTCTTACATAGAAGAAAAGCAAAGTATTAGTTCAGAGTCTGAGATTAATTCTTGTACAAACAAGAATGAATTGTAGACATGAAGAATAATCTTCAACTGGCCAAGTGTATCTCTGTTCAAAGTAGTCTTTTACCTGTGAGCTGACCATCTGGATACTCTATACAGGCAATGAAAAGAAACAGGTTCTATGGGGCATGATTCACCTTCTAAAGCAGACTTACAACTGATGGCAGATGTTTGAGAGGTATCTTAATCAAGCTTATTACAGGAAATTGCCTAGTACACTTTAATATTATAAGATAACTACAATTAAATTACTCTAATTGCTGAAGAATATGTCAAACTTCTTGCCAAGAGCTATTAGAGTTTAAATGTTCTTAACTTTAGCCGCAGCCCAGTTATCTAAAGAGTTGAAAGAGCCACTCAGCCTGCTCAGACTCTCCTAAATTTTTTTCTGAGGCAATTTTTAGAGCTTACTCTATGTCAGACTATATTCAAAGGGCTCCTTCTGCAGCCTTAATTATAAATTAACAAAATTTGTTATCAATTATTATCAAAACAAATTATCCATTTGTTTTGTGGTGTGCAATAGCAGCTGTTCATCTAGTTGGAATAGGAAATAACTTTTGTTCCCCAGGAAAATTAGAATCCAAAATTGTTTAAAGTCAAGCCAGAGAATCATAGAACATCTCAAGGTGGAAGGGAACTCATGAAGATCATTGCATCCAGCTCCCTTCTCCTGGCAGGATTACCTAAAATTAAGTCATATGACTTAATCATCCAGGTGTTCCTTGAATTCTGACAGATTTGGTGCCATGACCACTTCCCCGAGAAGCCTGTTCAAGACACCAATCACCCTTTCAATGAAAAACCCTTTCCTAATGTCCAGTTTGAACTTTCCCTGATGTAGCTTCATTCCATTTCCTTGTGTCCTATCCCTGATCACCAGAGAGGAGCTCAGCACCTCCTGCTCTGCTGCCTTCCTAACAGCAAGTCATAGGCTGTGATGAGTTCATCCTTCAGCCTTTTCTTCTCCAAGATGAACAAACTAGCTGATCCTCATAACTTTTGCCCTAGAGAGCTTTCACATTTTGTTTGTCCTCCTCTGGACACACTTTGCTGTCCTTCTTACACTGTGTCACACACAGCTGCACACAGAACTTGAGGTGAAGCCACACCAGCACGGGCAGAGTGGGACAATCGCCTCCCTTGGCTGGCTGGCGATGCCATGTGTGATGCATCCCAGGACAAAATCAGCCCTTTGGCTTTCTTCCTCATTAGGTGTTTAGCCATAGAGACCAATGAGGAAATTACTGGGACTTTTTGAGGTGTTAAATACAGTTTAGATTCAAGCCAATGATCCTCTCATGAAGCACCCAGGTCTTCAGCTGTAAATATCGATTGCTTACCTGCTTCCTCTTTCTAAAAGCATTGCTAATCAGGTGTCTCTGACAACTACAACGCTACAAGCTATAAAACATTACAGAAAGTTTCTAAAGAGAGAAGAGTCCTTTCAGTCCTTCTTTTGAACTCAGATTTTATTTTTCTCATACCAGTATGTCAAGCTCATGTTATCTGACTGTATTTTCTCTTTCTTGTTTGGTCCTGAATACTTCTATCTATCAGAATCCTGCATGAGTCTTATTCTTTCTGGTGTTACAGGAATACACTGTGATTATAAGTGGCTGTAAAAAAACTTTAAACACTGCAGAAGGAGCTAAGGAGTCATCACAGTGGTTTTGTGACAAAGAAAGATGTGAGCAAATAAATATGTAATCCTGATTTAATTAACTTGTATAGAGGAGAAAAATGATTATTAAATGTCAGCCAACTAGAGTGGTAAACTGAAATTTTAAAATTATGCTTACCACTAACATAGCTTCATGTTTTCTGTCAGATGCACTTGGTGCTACTGTATTTTTATACATATGTCTATTTTCTTAACTGATGCATTAGTAAACTTTTTTTTTTAATTCTAGCTTTCTCCATCTCTTAATATATTTGGCTCAGAAAAGTTGTTCTTGCTTTGTTGTAAAATCTCTTTTGATTATCTGTATAAAAATGAGTCTCAAGATGAGAACTGTCTGGGCAAGTACAGAAGTTTAAGTTTTGTGCGGCGTGTTTTTTAGAATACTGGAAAAAGACAATTTAAGACCAGAAATTTTCTGTTTTCCTTGGGGGAAAAAAATTGTTTTTTCTATCTCTCTCTACCCTAATATGCAGCTCCTACTCTTCATGTAGTGCCCAATTCTGTACTTCTTATACAGTAAAATGTCTACAAACTGTACAAGACTTTTGCCTGAGAAAGGGCCATAGTTCTGGTGCTCACAGGTTTCACAAGCTGTTTGACATTGTCTTATAATAATTAAATTACACTGTTGACTTTTTTAATAAACACTATCAATCTCTTTCAAAATGTAATGGGTTTGGTGTGGGGGAGGGGTTGCAAGGTGAATGTGCTTCCACTTCTTGATTAATTGATGTCATTACTGGTTAACTGCCCTGATTAAATATCTATTGAAATACCTCATTTTAGAGCCAGAATATGTTGTATTTTTACACACCATTCTAATTCCTGTTTCACTTGGTTTCTTCACAGCATTGTAGCTGACATTTGCACATTATTTTAAATTGACTGTCTTTAGCAGAAAAGTAATTTTTGGAGGCTATGTTAAAATTTAATCTGTATTTTAAACCCAGAGTGTTTGTGCATGATCATCCCTAGAGTACTGACTCATTTTGTCTTGAGGCACTGTTTGGAAACTATCTATGCATATCTGTACATTCCTTGTACTTCTGAATCTTTTGGGAAGGTGTTTATTTTAATAAAGAGTGCCTATCCCCCAGTAACCATGGTTCAGGTAAGTTATCTCTTCAGTCACCTTAGTGATAAAACTAGATCTAGGAAGAGTTAATCTGGATACGATGCCTAAGGAAATATAATCCTTATTCTGTGGAATTCAGTGCCAGGCTGAAATATGCGAATGTTTTGAGAACATTTCAAAGTATTTGTGCTTCTTCCAAAGCTTCCAAAGCAAAGTATGAAAGACTATCTATTCATGACATTGTATAGGGTTTCATCTTTGCTTAACACTGAATTTTTAATCATTCTGTGAGATTTTTGGACTCCTTTCCCTCCAAAAAGGTCTAAGTTGTAGCATGATTTTAGGGACCAATATTGAGACTCTCTTGAAAAGTAATCACTGGTGCAAATAACCTCTTCTACAGGGATTTGAATACCTGAGCAACACTTCTAAGTCAAAAGGCACAGATTAAGGAACTCAGAAAGGATGCTAGGAATTTCTGTGGGAAGAAAAACCTCCTCAATTATATTGCAAAATTTTTGGAAAATAGACAAGCACTGGTAAGAAGGCCTTAGGTTTTGGAAAGAGTAGAAATACAGATGGGATTTTGATGGGCATACACTTACAAACATATGAGATGATTAGGTATATAAAACCAGGTGAAGAGCATTAGAACATTCAAGTTACTACACAATGAACCAGCAAAAGGAGAGAATGAGAAAGACTGAAATTCTGAGGAGGATCCTGTCTCAGTCACAAAATACATGACCATTTGAGTTACCATATATTATAATTTATGCTGATTTCTAACTGTTCGTTACAGAAAATTCTTAGGATTGCTCCAGTCAGAGAAAAACATGAAAAGGAAGGAATCAAAAATCTAAATTATTTGAATATTAAAGCAACTGTTTGTGTCAGCTAAAATGAAATAGTTTTATATTCAGCTTTAAACGTGGGATGACCTAAAGAATGTGCAAGCATGTGTTTTTCTCCATAATACCGTTGGGCTATGTCAATATTTTCTTCATATTCTTTTNGAAATATATAAATATTTTCTATATATATTTAACATATATATAGAATATATATCTATAGAATACCTATATCAACATATAAATACATACTTGGTATATATTTCTAGATGAAGCAATGCATGTTTACCTTTTCTAATCAACATCCTGAGAATGAGCTCCCAAATAAACCAACTACTTAACAGCAAGTATTATCCAAGCAACATGAAATATTTTTTCAGCCAATTCCTTGCTGCATACTTTCTGTGCTGAAGCTTAACACAAAGGACAGGGGACACTGCAAACACATCGAACAAAAATGGCAATGTTGTGCTGAAATGCACTAAAGGATAGTTATGCATATAAATTGTTGTCATTAATTCAGTTTCTGAAATCGATACAATTGCTCCCTCCTGAAACACTAGAGGTCAAGGGAATTGTATTTACTAAAATAAATTGAAGACAATTTTCTTTTCCTATCAGGGAAAAACTTATATTAGCCAAACGCAAAGCCGAGGGGAGCAATAGCTTTCCTTGATAGGGAAACATCCTGATAGCCCATGTGAGCCTTGCAGAACTTTAGCTGTCATCAGCTTCCTCATCTGTATATTACTTACATTTTTATACAGGCTGGTAAAGTGTTGTTATTATTATTCCAGATAAAATCTTCTGCAAATGTCTGAAAGGTTTTAGAGTTGTCCTCCTGTCATTTAGGTTCTGTGCACACTCAGCTGTTCTTCACACATGTTCTTTTGACAACTTACTACTTCTGGAAAAAACCCCAATGTATATGTTCTGGAAATATGCTGTCACCTAAAGGACCACGAAACAGGAACATTGAGGAGTTGCTTTTATGCTATGGATTTAAAGGGGCCATATTTTTGAAGTCCTCAGACTTATCCAAACATTATTTTTTCTGTTTTATGTCACTCTATCGAGCAACACGAAACACAGAGACAAACGCAGCCACACCCGAGAGAAGGCAAAGAAGAGAGAAACTTTATTTTGGTTTTCACATTATATAGAGTTCTGGAAACGACCATCGATTGGAAGGTGAAGTTACCACCTCTCCAACGACACTGGTCAATGACAAAGTCTATCAAACTTTTCTCCTCCCAGGAGAAGGAATGAAAAACAAAAGGACAGTTAGAAAAACATGTGCATGTTTACAAAAAGCATGAGAAACTCCATCACAAGAACGAAAACATCAGAAGGCTGAAAAGTGAGAGTGACATGTTTTATAATATCTCTTCTGATATCAAAAAGTATTTCATTGTTTTCTCCTTTTTTTCTCACTTCCCGAAGAACTGGTAAAATGTCATGTCATGATCCTAAAGAGTTTGTCATTATTTTATTTTTCTATAACAATGGAATTATTTTCAGTGCAAACATGTTATGTTCCATGATTATTTCAAAATACTCTCATCTCATAATAATTAATATACTTAGATCCAAATAATAGAAAATAAATTATTTATTTAAATGGATAATATACTTTACATCTTAAATACATATTTTATTAATCTTATCTTCCAAGACCCTCAGTTTCTCTCACGCATCATAGTGTAACATCTATTTTCATATTAATTTACAACTCAAGATTTCTGATCCAAACAGGGACAGAGGCAATCCTTATTTAATCCCTATATAGATTACAATTCCATGGCTTTTGAAGGCAATTAGCATTTGCCTGTTACGACTTTGTCCTAGTGGAATGCTCCCTGTTCTGGAAAACAAAACAAAGCAACCACCAACCCCACACCTCACACCCCAAAACATCTTCAAGTCAGGGGTCTTCAGTTATACGCTTGTAATGGTGCTTTGGCTGTTATTTATACAAGATTTCAGTATTATTTACTTGTGCTGTGGATCTTAACCGTATATTTGTCTTTAAAAGCATGCACGTAACTTTATGGTAAGATAGGCTGATCCATGTCCAAGCACCCAGTGCTTGAAAGCATCTTTTTCTGGAGCCCAGATCAAAGATTTAAAACTAAAGCATTACATCAGGCTACAATGTACAAAAATAGGGATTTAGATTGGAAATCCATGGTGCGGAGAGTAGAAGCATGGTGCGAAGAGTAGGCGGGAAGAGAGCTCTTGAATAAATAATTCCAAATTAATATATCTCAAATGAGTAGATCCCTCTGACAATCAGACATAAAATTCAACTGCAGTTGAATTGCTTTTTGTTACTGATAAGCTGGGAGCCAAATGCATGAGGAGATTATGCTCTAAAAATGACATTGAAAGAACTGAACATATTTGTTTTAAACTGAAGAAATCTAAACCAACAGAAAGTAATTCCAGAATCTGAGCCTGGATTTCCATGTGGGATTTTTGCGCTCAGTGCCCAGAGCCTGGCCATAGCACTGTAGAAGGAAAAGTACTAAAGTAAAGATTCCCTGCTCTAGATGTCTGAGCAGTTGGACATCAGCTCTGTAACACAAAATCCCACCCCCTCTCCCAAGTTTCTGCTTCCAGAGCACATGTTCCCACTGCCACAAAAATTAACAGCTGATTTTTAGCTCTTGCTAAAATAGTGTCCTGCTTCAGTGCTGAGGGAGAAGTTGGGCAAGAGCTAATGCTTCGAGTAGGGGGTCCCATTTTTCATGTCTTAAAAAAATGTTTATTTAACTTACTAAGACTTCTTCCTTTTCCGTTATTTGCTCATGAAGTGCAGCTGGACCAGATGGCCTCCAGAAGCCCCTTCCAACATCAACCATTCCGTAGGCTTTAGTTCTGTCAAAGCAGGTATACATTTCATATTTGTTTATTCAGAACATAAAAAAAAAGCCAAACCTTTTAATTCAGGCTTGACACTGACACTAAGGGTTTGTTGTGGGCACTCCACACACTTTAACCTGCTGATAATGTTTCATTTTTTTCTTCCATCTTCTTCCTTCCGCAACAAATTGACATAAAAATGGCTGAACAATATTATTATACCAAGAAAAAAAAAAAAAAAAAGATGTATTTTTGCATGAAGGTACCTCTTTGGATATACATGACCAACAGTAATTTAGGGCTAGTTTCTTCTCCAGATTATAAATAGCTATGCAACGCAACCTAAAGTATGAGCAAAAGCAGAAGTTGTTTGGTTTATTCTAGAGAGAACATCTAGATTTTTTTTCATCTCAACACCATTGAGACTGTATTCCTAAATAAATAAGCAATTACCTTAAAAAAAGATTCGACACCTAGTTCACATGGAAACCTTGCACATATATACTTAAACATGGGAGGTGAAAATATGGGACCAAATTACTCCTGTTAGCTTTATAGGCAGTTGGAAGGTATATTTAAAAAAAATCTGTTTTATCCTGAACAAGGTACCTGCTATATGTCAGAAAAATGCAGCTCAAGAATGCAATTTGCATTTTCCTTAGGGAATTAGCTCGGGTACAAACATCCTCTCTGAAAATCTACAAAAAAGCTGAATGGCTGTTTTTTGATAATTGGAGCAAAAGACATATAACTGGTAAACTACAAGGAAGCACATACTGTACAAAATATCCTTGCTAATGCTTGAAGCACAATATTATTACCAGGCAAAGAAAAAACAAGTAAGCTAACAAAACACCTGTAGCGTATGATAACCATTCAATTTCTGAAATAAAAACACCTTAGGGTAAATATTTGAAACACAAACAATTTCTCAAGCAATTGTTCAGGGGATGCAACATGTCAAACATTGTTCACAATTAAAGAAAGTAAAATCTGAAAGTAATTTACATGTGTTGTTTTTGATAGATGCTAACAACAGGGACATTGTCTTTTCTTTCAGAGTGATTTGTTTGATGCTATTTCAGCTCTTTGCTTTTAAAGTGTCTTATCTAAAGTGAATACTCATTAATATAAGGCTATTTGCCGTACCCAAGGTCAAATCTAGAAACAGGTGTTTGCAAGATTATTCTTAATGTCTGAAAATCTCTCCTTCTTGTGTAAGCCAAACAAATGTCTGTGTTGGTCTTCATATCAGCCAATTTTCATATTTCCTAAATGTGTATTTCTTCATTCATTCTTTCCTGCTGCTTTCTTCCTTCTGTCATGGTCTTCCTTTGGTCTGTACCCTGTGTGCTTCAGGACACTCCACTTGTCATTTATGAAATTTCCCTTTTCTTATGACTTCGGTGGCTTGCATCTGATATGTGCTGTGTGATCTGGAAATCAGTGCCCACATATTCGTACCTGAAATATGTCCCAGTTCTCCACCAAGGAGTTGATGTTAGATATGAAAACAAAGGCAATAAAGTTAAGATGAATAAATGTATACAAATGAAAATTATCAGTGCTAACACAGAAATAAAACTAAAGAAGTGCAATGCACTAAATTAAGTTTTCTCCAGAAAAGTGAATTGTATTTTACTGACTATTCTGACACAAGTGTCATTTCAAACCAAAAGAAGTTTGAATAGAATAATTTTAAAATCTGGAGGGTTATCCTATTTCTGAAGAATGGAAAATGCTTAAAAAGTCAGGAAAAACAATCCAGGCAATCTCACTAGGCTATCCTCCATAAGATTTAGATAACATTAGGAAGAAAAGAGTAAAATACTGCATTGATTTACAAATATAAATAATGCCAGAATAATCTAATTTTATATATATACCATTATGCATCTCATATATAGCTAATATATGTGTATCTGTCTCATCTGAGCCTCTAAAACAAGAAAATGCAGTAAACTTTATCATCTGGATTTCAGCAATATGATATATTGGTGCCACATGAGAGTTCGTATCTCTAGGTGGAAAAATGGGGATTAATTAAAATATTATTAAATCCATAAGGAGCTGATAATAATAGTGATAGCAACTGGTCCATCAGGAGAAATACAGAGCTGAAATGTTAAAAGTAGCGTTAACAGTGGGGTTTCTTAGGATTACCCTTGAGACTAAACTTACACATTTATTTAAGTAAGAATTTAAATACAATATACAGGGAAATTCTGAGGAAATATCTGCCTAAGTTGGAAGCACCATTTATATATAAAACAATAGGAATATTACTTTCCTTGAGGAATGGAGCAGTGACAATGTCATGAAACTTAATGTTGAACACAGGACTGAGACATATCTACAAGGAATAAGCTTTGCTACAAACTGAGACTTTTTCAGCTGGAAATGAAAAAACCAAGAAAAATATTTGGTATGAAGATTAGTCTTATGAATAGTAAAGTGCAATCTGAAGGTTATTAGAGGAAAGAATTGTATTAAAATCTTGTATTTCTATTAAATACTGTAATACAAGGCATTGTTGTACTTACAAGATATCATCTAGAGTCCTGTGTGTACTCCTGCTCATTCTTATTTAAAAAAAGTTTAATTTTAAAAAGAAGAGATGCAGAAATTGCTTTTAACAAAATCAGGAGAATGAAGACAATTTTATTTTATGAGGGGAGAGTAAAGGAATTTCATTTACCAACCCTACCAAAATTGAGGTTAGCAGAAGAAATATAGTTACATTACAAAGACATGAGGGGAATAAGCACTGGGGAGAGAGGAAGATGTTAATCTAAAGGGTGGTGTTGAATGAGAACCAGCATTTGTCACTGATCAAGAATAAATTTAGTCTGGAATTTTAAGAGATGGTTTTTCAGTGATTTGTAAGCAAAATTCCAGTATATCCTTCCAGTAGAAGCAGAAGCAACTGGAAATCTAATGCATTTCCATGTAATGCCTAACAGGTTTTTAATGGTGTACCTGTAACACAAAGGAACTGTGAGACTCACAGCAGTCTGTGAGATTATTTAAAAGCTTATGATCATGATAAACGTATAGAAAAATTACCCCTTTCAATTAAATTTTATATATTTAGTTAGATCTGTAGCATAATAAATATTGATATTGAGTACCACAATGACTTCATCACAGTTCAGATACTGGAAGATAAAACCTTTGCTGGGTTTAATGTTGGGTTCTGAACCAAATAATGACCATTTTAATCTTTTATAAAAGCTTCTCTGATTTCTTATTCTCAGAAGACAGTAAACCTTAATATTTATTTTATAGCATTTCAGTATGTCTGCAGTCCTTGTCTTGCCACCATTTAAATTAACATAGATTATTCTAAAATATTCTTAATACATGCTGTTTACAGGAATTAAGCTTTAAAATGAAAGGCTAATTTTAAAAGAACTAAAATTACTGTCATGAGCTATGTATACTGATTTCCCTAGATAAACTGCCGAAGTTGTTCTTCGGAGGATGCATTAAAAACCTATCCTGTTAGCAAATTGTGAAAGAAAAATAATTACATGTGTGCTATGCAGAGGAAAAATAATCTGGTATTTATTACTCTTTAGGCTGATGAAATTGGGGAGGATAAATGAATGCCTTGAATAAAATATCACTTAGCAGAAAAGTATTCAAAGCAAACCTCTACTAATATTAACCTGCTTGAAGACATATTATTCTGGAAAGAAATAACTAAAATAACTAACTAACTAGCCAACTCAAATTTTTCATTATGGAACTCAATATTTCTAAGTGGTTTTTGCTGCTTTTTTGCTTCCTTACTTGAAATGATAGCTTTATGAAAAAAAATCAAAAAAGTACAGGGTCGTTTACTTGCTTTTGTCAAACTAAAATTGCCCATTTCTATTGATGAAGGCGTTACTTAAAATACAAACTCAGCAGACCCCCATGGCTTGACATTCATGAAACTTCGTCCTACCTAAATTTTGACACTTAAGTTACAGAAGCCAGTCTCCTTCTGTGCTATCCTTATTTGACAAAAACCTTGTTTAAAGTTGGAATTACCTTACTCATTCTCTGTTTTGACAACTAAGCAGCAAAAAAATGAACGAGGAAAAGTCAGACATTAGGTGTTGATTCAGCAGAGTGCTAAAGTATACGCCAAAATGCTTTACCAAGTAAGATACAAATGCCTTGAGTTATTTAGAACCCTAAGTGTCCTTGAAATCCCTGGGAATTGCAATCGCCTTCCTTTATGGAGTTCTACCTTATGACAGATAGTGCAAAGAGATAAAATACTTTAACATAAGGCTGGATTGCCTTAGAGTTATGTGGCTCCCAAATGTAACAGATCTATAAAGCTCCTTAACATAAATGGCTTAAGAGAGCTGGTGAATTACCATCTTCTTCATAAAAAATTAAGGTTGCAGGTACACCAGGGCAGATGCTGTGTATTGCTTGATAGTGTTTAGATAACTGAAAAATAAGTTTTAGAAGATGCAAACTTTAGAGCTGAAAGCATAGATTTCAAAATATTTGCAGTAAATTAAGTTGGGGGCTGTTTTTGTTCAGTTGGTTTTGGTTCAGGGTTTCTATTGTAGTCAACATGAATATAATTTAAAAATATACGGGGTTTGGTAAACTTACTCATGAATCTTTATCTAAGAGGCTAGGAATTTGTTAATCACAACTTAAGAAACTCATTTCATAATTTACTTGGCAATGATATTCAGAAAACATAACACAAATACAAATACCATTTGTAAAATCAGTTTAGAGGTGTGCATTCATGGCACATAGAGTATATACAGTGATAGCTAGAAACATCTAGCTTTTATCAGACACCCCATTATTTTTAAGTGTATTTGATAAGTAGTTAGTTTGAGTTGAGTACCACTGGTTTCTAAGAACTGGTGAGTCAAACGAAAAAAGTCAAAGTGATTAAGAGCATTAATTACACTTTATGGTTATATATATATATATAGTTATTAATGATAACTGACCCAGACACTAAATGTTTAAATCAGGCATAAGTTTATTAAATATGCAGAAAGACTAAAAATACAACACAAATTTTCTATAAAACAACATATTGAAAGCTGATCAAAAAGTAAATTAAGTATATCTAAATACTCATATAACATAATACTAGATGTATTATTTATAGTTTATGTACACCAGCAATAGTCACTTGGCTGACCATTCAAAATTTTGTTCAAGCTTTTTTCCCCAAATAAGTATTTTTTGTTTTATTTGTTGAAAGGCAGCACTGTAGCCACAGGTAGAAGACTAAAACCAAACCAGTTTTACAATACGAGGTGTCAAGGTGAAATACATGCCACAGCCTCTTATAATGCCTGTGGACTCTGGACATGTTTTTCATGGTCACAATTATGCTCAGATTTGCCTTCAAGAGAGAAAAAATATCTTCTTTGTATTTTTATCTCTTGCTTCTCCCACTGGAGTATTTCACTATCTGCACAGGCCCAGAATAAGGTAAAAAAGGTGATACTGACTACTGATGGATAATTTCTGTTTATGTTTTTCAGTTTTGGGAGTCCAATGTGCTGAGTGCTCTACACCACTGAAAATAAACTACTCAAGGGATTGCCATAGACATTTGGTTATTCCTGTGGCAATGACCCAAAAATGCTTTTATTTAGATTACCTTGGTAGTGCTCTGATAATTTTAGATATACTGTCTAAACTACAAATATAACTCCAGTCCTGTTGATAATATTCTAAAAATAATTTTCTATCAAGAGTTAATGAGACGTTTGAGGGGTTTCCAGTCCAAATTTTAGATAGAAACCATATCTCCTTGGGTGACTTGCATCTTAATACAGTGAAGTGTCCCCACGTTCTGAGCTGTCTTTCAGTATTGCTTGACAGATGGACCCAAGTAATGAATTACAAAATATTTCTTATTCTCACAGAAAGATAATGAAATTTAAACGGGGTGTTTCTCTCTAATGTCCTCTCTAAAGGGCATTCTTTAAAGGATTTCTATTTTTTAGTTTTGTTGAAATAGATAACTATGAAATTATCTACATTATATGATACATGCAATTTTTTCTGAATGAAAAGAATGTTCTTGACTTATAAACAGAAGAATTAATTAAAGCATTGTACACACTGTATAAAAATTTTGAAGTAGCTAAAAAGTACCTTTGGTTTTTCTCTAAAATAAAGTGCTTTTCTGCAACCAAGCAGTACAGTTTAAAAAAAAGTATTTCAGTATTATATTATTATATATATTATTATTATATAATTATATATATGAGTATACATGTAGGAGTATATGTATTATTAACATTTAATTTGTTGGAAATTCCTAATAGATAAAAATCTAATTCTTTCAGTAAAAATCATATAAACTTTAAATAGGAAAGAAAATAACAAAAGGCCGTGTTGCAGATTTCTTAAGTTCTTTTCCTAATGCTTTCTTAAGTTCTTTTCCTAATGAAGACCTTGTCTTAATAGTCTCATGACATAGATCTTTGGATCAAATGCAATCACAAGAGGATAGGTATAAAAGGCTTTGAGACGTAAGAGTACCTGTGGCTATATTAAATGGCCCATCTACTAAAATGCCATCTTCTCTTTGTATTAGAAGTCATGTCATGATACACACACTCCAGATAGTCAGCTGTACTGGATTGATATCACACATCAATGCTGAAAGTATTTTTACTTAACTTCTGAGGAAGATGGAAACATCTGACATGGGTTTCCTTTATACCAAACAAAATATTGCTCCCTTTTTCAAGTTGTGGTAACTCTTGATGGGTTATAAACACAGTTACATAATTATCACTTCATGTTGAGAGTGTTGCTTGAAATTACAACCATAAAGGGAGTCGTCAAGGAAATGTATAAGGTTAGCCTTACCAGGAAGGTGCTGGGCTGGGACTTTGAGTTTTTGGTTCAGTTCCAGGGTCTGATGTATCCTTAACTCTGTGGTCTTTGGCCACAACTGTAGGAACGGAGATGATACTTTTCTGTCACCATTGGATTTGTAACAATAAATGGACTAATGTTTGGGAAATGTGGAAATAACGCATTGATGGTGGTCATGCAAAGTAATAAATAGAATGTCAGCTTGTTAGAAAATGATTCAGCTCTAATCAAAATAAATATCTACATGAAAACCAGGAAGCAAAAAATTCAGAATGTTTTGTTTGTGGTCTAAAGAATACAGACAGCATAGAGAGACTTAATTTGGTTTTATATTGGTACTACAGATTATATAATTATTATAATCCTTTGATCTATCTACTACAGAAAAAAGAACTGCTTTTGTTTTGTATAACAGTGATGTTAACAATCAAGTTTCTTAACTGACCTAACTATTAGCAAAGGAAGAGAAATTTGGTATCTCTTTAAAGAGCCAAAAGCAAAAGATCCTTAAGAGAATTAAAATTTTTCTTCATATTATGCATATTTTATACATAAAACTGCAGAAGATACTTATTTCAGCTTGTTGCCACAAAAGGCAGTGAACAGAGGGAGAGGACTGAACATTTAAGAGCGGGAAAATATTTCATGCAAAAAGTGTAGAACTGAGCTACATTTTAGCAAAGATATGCTTCTAACATAATGATGCTTGCTATGCATTTCAAGTAAAGTTGTCTCTTTCACATGACAGAGGCCTGAATGACACAGAGAGAAATTATCCCATGTTTCTGTAAAAGCAAAAATACCAAATTATCACAAAGAAAATACAGGCAATTTTCTTGTCCGTGAGCATGAGTAGCGATGAAGCCAATTTCCTACAATTTTGCGTCTTGTGGCTGATTGACTTCCATTGTTGGCTGAAGTATTTATAGTGTGTCTCTGGCTGTGTCTAGAAGATCCAGTAGCCAAGAGGGCCTCAGAGACTGCCGACCTGGGTTCATCATTAGTCTCCGTCAGGGCTATGTGCTTTCTTCACGCTGTCACCCGCACAGATGAAATATCCTTATGCATCCCAAAGAGCTCCCATGCCAGGGAATCAAAATTCCAGGGCTATGTGCCAGTGTGCATCAGAGAGCAACTGAGATGTATCTAAAGCATGAACATTCATGAAGAAGTTTTTTGTGCATGCCTCAGCTTTTCTATCAGAGAGGCTCTTCCTCCATTTCCTACATTTACAAAACACAGAAATTATATATTTTTAAAACCTTTTCAATATTTTTGTTGACTCTAGGATTGGAATTAAAAATTTACTGAGGAGAGCACAAAGGTTTTACACACACACAGACACACACAGCATAACTACATGTACCTAGTTTCTGTATGACACCAGTCTTCAAAACTGTGTGAAAAAAACAGGATGCATATCATTGTGATCAAATACTTGCCTTCCATTTTCTACTATTCCTGAATTTTTAGGGTAAAAAACTTCACATATAGGTCTAACCAAAAAACCCTACATTGCTCCATCCAGAAAACTGGTCATACATCTGAGCAATACAAAGAAATGGAGTAAAATGGACCATGCAAATTCTGGTATCTTACTGATTGAGAAAAGTATGGGTATGTAGTTTTCTGTGTCAGAGAAAGATCCTGCAGGAAGTATCAAGTCTAGAGACAGATTTTACTCACACTTATTTTAAAAGATAAAATTCAAAAAATCATCTACTGTGAAATTGTTCAGATGAAATTCTTCACTGTCCCATTGATGGATAAAATTGATTTTAGGGTTTGTATCACAAAGACGACAAAAGAAACACTTGATTATGTTTAAATTAGAGATGCTTATGATATTGACTGGAGTGGTGAAGTGCATATTGTGGATATTTACTCAATTTCACCCTTTATTACTTAGATGCAGATTTGTCTATTTACAAGAACAGCTGTGATTTCTAAATCAAATACTCAGTTAAATAGTAGTGAAAACTTCTGAGAAAGAGAAGTGCTAAACAAATGCAATTTCATGAAAAATGGATAGAGTGTTTTCAAGCACTTATTAACATTGTTGAAACTATGGAAGTCTCATATGTTTGTCATAGAGACCTACCAATGTGTCAAGAATTTTCTGCTGGTTCATAATTTCCTGGAAGGAGTATTTCTTGTGTTATGACATTTATTTATTTATTTATTTATCAAGAATTCTCAGGGGTAGACAAATGAAATTATATCAAATAAAATATAAGCCTTCCTTCCCATTGTATTCTAATTCTAGAAATTATTACTGATAAAAACTTGTAAATGCTTGTAGAAAAAAAGGTGATAAAGAATAAGCTCTCTGAGAAGCTGCACATCTGGAATAACAAACAAGAATTTAGCTGGTTTGGCTCTAGTCCTGATATATAAATCCTCTCTGGTAAATGCAGTTAGGTTTTATTACTGTCAAAGGAAGGTTTTGAGGAAGTATTTGAGTCTACAACCAGGAGTTGGTGCACATAATCTAAAGAAGAATATAAAGTGAAGGAATAACAGCAGGGTTTGAAAGTGAGATGTGAAAAGTGTTCTTCATTCTCCTAATCTAACACACATTTCCAAATTCTAATTAATTTTAGTAGAAAGTGAGTTAGTGAAATGCCTAATACATTAAACATTGTACTAAAGCGGTTTAACACTATTTTCAGTTTTAATGTTGTTCTTTCTGCTAGGGGAAAAAGAGTTAAAGTGTAAAGCAGGAAAGCTATTTTATTTCTGCTCAGAAAACCATTCAGGCCCTTTCCTCACAAAGGAAGAAAGTGAAAATGAAAATTTGTCAAATCCCATGAAAATAAGAACTGAGCACAGCCCAGTTCTCACCAGATTTTAGTAGTTAACCCAGAGATAAAAACAGGGAATGTGTTTGCATAGGTCATGATGGATTAACTTTTCTCAAAGACCAGTACAAAAGCTGAGTTAGGGAAAGTATGATAAATTGAAACCTAACTTATTTGATAGAAAGTCCCTATGATGACACAGTTTGTTGCCAAGATTAAGAAGAATGTGCTGAGGCCATATATTTTAGGAGAAGTTCTCCACCTAGAATTACAATCTGTGACTGCCCATCTTCTTTTGCATTGTTTCTCTCATGAATTCACACATCATGTGTGGTACTAAGACCAATAAAATAGAAAGACCAAATTAAATAGAAAGACCAAAAAATGTAACTCAATACAGAATCTGTATTATACATAAAGCTTTAAGATACAAGAATCTAGGATTAGACTCAGTGCAAGCTTGTGTGGATGTTATCTAAATTTGAAAATAACACCATTCTTTTCTATGCTTACAAATGTCAGATTAAGATGCCCAGATGTAGGTGTATACATGCAATTCAGGTGTCAAAATCAATGGAAGGCTACAATTTAATGAAGAAGCCTCAGCTGGGGTATCTTATTGCATCTGAGATATCCTGAGGTAGCCTATTAGACCTTAGGGTGACCTTAAGTAACCTCCAGTCTTCACCTCAAGAAAATCAAAGAACGGCCCATACATCCTCAGCAAAACCTGGCAGCCTTAAGTGGATATCTTTAAAACCTCCAGATATCTTGGATATTGCTATATTTAAACATCAGCCTTTCACATAGAATAGGAATATGTCAAAAAATAAGTTTAGGGTCTGAATCATCAGGTTTTCTATTCAAATGCCTTACATGTTTCTCATGCTGAGGATGTCTAATGCAGATTGACAGGATCAGGCTCCAGAAAATGCTGCAGTTCCTGCTTTTCTTTTTTCATAAAGGTGGAAACAGAAGAGGAAAGCTTTCTGCTTCAGCGTGGTTTCAGTTTGTAGATCCTGATTCAATTTGGGTCTCCTGATTCCTACCACTATGCCCTGACCTCCAACAGATCATAGTGCACTCCCCATCCATCCACTTTAGGATATAATATATAATGAAACATTATAGTAGCCAAAGAGATTCAATATTGCCATTAGGGAGCTCATCTGGCACTTATTCCAGATATGGGAATTTATATTGCTAATTATGACAGGGTAAAACACCTTTTCTACCTTTCCCTTTGAAAAAAAATGTTCACAGCTACAGGAAACTGTTGCTGATGTGTATTAGGCACTCTGAAGAGACGGAGGAAGAATAACATCTAAGGTGATATTAATTGACCAAATTTATAGAGCAGGTATCCACATCAAAGTCAGTTACCTGAAGTTGTCTTTGCTTTCAGTAGGAAGAAATATATTGGTCTAAGGCATAGTTCATCACCTGATAAAGAATATATATATATATATATAAAGGTGATGATAGGTGAGTTATTCCCAAAATAAGATCCAGTCCACCTAACATTAGAAATCTAAGTCAGGGGAATAAATCCTCCCTCTGGAAGCATTAAAGAGAAGCCATTAGACTGAGTGTGCAAGGAATGAATAATGGTCTTCAACAGTCTTAGGCCCCTAAAATCAAGGCACAAGTTAGGCAATATTCCTCTCCCCATTGCTACAGCTTAATGGAATCCATTTAGATGGGAAACAAAGAGTGAGATTTTTAAAGGTCAAGGCATGTTCATAAGCATAAATCCAAATTTCTTAGGAAAATCAGGTAAATAGTAAACAGAGGGTTTTTCTTGTGAGAATTGTTTTGGATACAGTTTTGGACTCAATTCTTACTAAGGCTTTTATATAGCAGTGCCTTACTCTCTCAATGCACAACAGCAGGAGCTTACTGACTGCTGCAGGATTCTAGGTGACTGACTGCCTAAAATATGAGATCTTGATTTTAGGTATTGATGTCCTTGACTGGCTGTATTTCCAATATAAGGAAAGTGATATGAAAAGTCTCAGTCACTGAGGAAAAAAATATGAGACTATTACATACAAGTGAAAACAGGAGGCTCACATAAAGCACAGCTTTAACTATAAATTTTATTATCATATCAAGTAGGGTGTTTTGTCCTCTGAAAATATGAATAAGGATATCAGCTTCTCCCTCTGGCAGTTACTCGAGAGTTTGATGATAGAACACTGACTTTTTATATATAAGGTCCTTTTGGATGGTTTCTTCAAAGGCTCAGTTGCTTGTAAGGGTACCAAAACTTGCAATAAATTGCAGTTGCCATGCCAATCTGTTTCTATGATGGTGTGCCTTATATGTGTACACTCGCACAATAAGCTGAACCATACATATTTTCTCTGCCTATTGTATTTTAATAACCCTTATGAACTGGAGCTACAGTGTAGGTTTGAGGCTGTTTATTGCCACAGGTTGGCTCCTCCTGTAAGACAACATAAGCAACTGATGATCAATTAATATTTACTTGGCTGTGTATTTTGCCACCTCCAACCTACTTGCAGAATACTAAAACAAGTCTTGTCTTGCATAATTGTATTCTGCAAGTAGAGCATATTTTTCCAAAATGCCCAACATTGTCTTACAAAAGTCTATTTCCCCAACTCACCAGTGAATTAAAATAGTAGATTGAACTCCCTTTGTTTTTGTTTCATGTTTGCAAATTTTTTCTCCAAATAATTCTGCAGTGAGGAGGCTCTTTGTAGTAGCTGATCGCTTCTGTAAAGGGGTCTAGATATTAGATTCACCCATTTTTTGCTTAATTCTCAGTATGGAGCTCTGACCTGATAAATTAATTTTTCCTAGATGTTGACTAGCAATTCCTTTTGTACCCATGAGGACATAGCCTTTGTGGTGACACAAATGAAAATCGCAAGCTTTCAGAACAGCCAGACCTAAACATCTGTCCAAGTAATACAGGAAATTATCCATCTCCTCTTGTTTCTAGTAGTTCTGGGTAAATTCCTGAGCAGAATTTTGCTTCTAACACCTGGAGTGCATTTTAACATTAGATATGGCTCTGTTCCAACAGTACAAATCCATCATCTTAGAGAAGTTCATGCAGCTAAATGTAAGTGCTTCTGATAATAAAAATGTAACCACATTTTTATTTGAACCATTTGTGTACACAAAATTCAATTCTGTTGATGTTGAGATTAACTATACTGTTATTTAGTGCCTTTGAAATGTTTTCTTTCACACTGTGTAATAACCTTTTGGTTGATTTGGCCCCAATGGAAGATTTAGCCCTAAGTGTATACTTGGAAAAAATAACATCTGTTCCTGTAAAAATAAATTTGAGAAAAGGCAATTAAATAACAGAACATTTGTGACTATGTTAACTCCATGAGGAATTCCTGATAGGATCAGGACCTTTGTGACATTACTTTATGGTGATATATATAGTCCTTCATAAAGCGTATGAGTCTCAATAAAAAGGAAATATTTCAAAGTAACATTCATCCAAACAATTATAATGTTTAGTTAGAGAAACAAGGAAGAATTGAAATATCATAACAGGAAGAAAGATTATTATGCATCTTCACAGAAATTATGATTTACAAAGAACATCAGATCCTCCTGACAAATGAACCCAGGAGTAGGTGTTTGACTTGCTAAGGAACTGATTCACACCTTTTAAAAGTATGTAAAACTTTGAAAATACTTTAGCTTCTAAGTTTACTTAATATAATTAAAGCACCTATGAAACTGAAATTCATATCAAGAAATGTAGTAGGTGACTGTTTTTGTCTCATGGAATTTGCACTTGCATTCGATGGTAAGAAGAGATAAATTTTAGTATATCGTGAAGAACTCTGACCCCATCACTGAACATAAAATTTATATAAAATGCTTTTTTAGAGCTATAGTTCAATCTACTAGATTCCTTATCCTAATTTAGATTTCAACAAAACAGATTCAAAACAGAAACAGTAGTGCTTATTGTGATCTCAATTTTGCAACATATTATACACATGATTAACTTCAAGCATATAACCACTCATAGTGCATATAAACACACCAATGTGTGTGTGTCAGATAAAAACCTGAATAAGTGCAGCAGGACAGGTTCTTAGTTAAGTTTTGGCACAATATTTTTGCGTATAATATATATTGTAGGTATATTTATGTTTATAAATAAATGTCCTGAGCTAAAGTTTTTCCCAGCTAGTCGGAAAAAAAAAAGCATATTATAGAATCACGGCAATCGAGCATCTCTCTCCCATCTTTGCCATTTAATTCCTTCCTGTTTATGAGGAATCGAAGACTTATATGGGTCTAAAAAGTTGAAATTTCTAAAATGAAGGTTAGATTTATGCTTTTCAAGAAAGTGTTCAAATCATGGGGTAGGAGATGAGATTTAGCTAGCTAAGTGTAGGTCACTAGTACCACTTTTAGCGTCTTGGTGTATGGCATGACTTCTGCAGGCCTTGCATCTTTCGTGCTGCCTGTGAATATCTCAGACAAAATATATCACTTCAAACTACTAGATACCTATGATAAACTGGCTGAAATAAGCTCACTATCACACAGGTGCCTACAGTGTGGACATGTAAAGTAAAGCAAGACAAATCATACCCAGAGTTACAGAAAACTTAGACAATGAAGAGCAAACACCTCAAATTGGTTGTAGGTGATCTCAAGCGAGAGCCATCTGTGTTGCATATGGTTATCCTTACCCTACTTAGATGGCTATATTATGTATATCATTAATGTCCAGATAATACAGAAAACAGTATTCAGTGCAAAAGTCACTCCTGAAACAGGCAAAATGGAGCTGTGCTTCCATGGGTCAATCATCAGCTGGGGCTTTTGTTCCTCATCTCTCTTTCTTTGCACCTGTGTCCTTCCATTTTCTCTTCTTCTTTTGCAGTTTCACCTTTTCCTCCATGCCAAGTACATGCAGCCACTGCCAAGGTTTTCTCAAAATTATTAATTCAGCTGAAAAAAAAACCCAATTTTGATTTTCCAGTTAGTTTTCAATTGATTTAGAGGGCTAAGAAAATGCACAGAGGAGTCCAAATCAGGTCAGGTATGGTGGCTGAAGTGGAAAAGGAAAAGGAAAAGGAAAAGGAAAAGGAAAAGGAAAAGGAAAAGGAAAAGGAAAAAAGGAAGGGAGCGGAATGGGAGAGAGAGAGGGACAAAGACTAGAAAAAAGGAAGGAGCTGGGTTCAGGAAGAAGGAACAGTACTTCCTCTTTTGTCATCAATAAGTCATGTACCTAAACCTCATGCTCATGAAATCAGAGCCGTTTTTCAACCTGTTTTGTGAAACACTGGCAAAGTAGAAGGAAAAATGAGATTTTTTTTTACAGCTCATTGAGGAAACATTAATTAGTCACTAGATTACAGGAGATGTTATTTAATCTAACAAAAAGATATCCCTAAGCAAGTAAAATGATGCTTACTTTAATTAAGAAGAATAAGCAAACTGTCTCTTGAATAAGGAGGAAATAAAAGTTTCAGGTAGAAAGATTAAATTTGTCTGGACCCTTGGAGGATTTCAAAAGTGAGATTAGTTACCACAATTCAGCAAGAAAATCTAATCTATAGTTAATTCAAAAAGTGTTAGTGCAGAGAGAGGGAATGCCTGAAAGCCATGAATACTGGCAGAAAGTCCGATGGATAAAGGTGAAACAGAGTGTCCTTCATATATGTTTGTAGCATTCTGATGTGTTGTAAATGTTGTGGATAATATCTTTATTCACTTGTGATTTTAATTTCGTTTTAATTAGGAATAATTTTACTGCAATTACATAACAGCATTTCCAATTCAAGAATTTGAAAAATCTATCAGTGATGCTTCTTCAACAGTTTACTAAGAAATTGCAGTAAAGATTACTTAAAAAATAACCTTCAAGTAACTTTATCTAATAGAGTTTCTACACAACTCCAAGAGTTCTCTAAGAGAATTCCTCTATTTCTCTTGCATTCACTGGCTGGATAACAACAAATCTGGAGGGTCAGAAAACCAGCAATAACGAAGAAAAGAGAGAGGCATCAAGGAGATATTTGGCTTAACATTTGAAAGCAAAGGGTCCTCTAGCAGTTTGCTTCAGACTTTATTTTTCTTTCTCAAATTCAGAGAAAAAATGAAGCATAGGATTTGGAGATACTGGGTTGAAGATTAACATGCAGGAACAAATTGTCATTCAGCTTAGTGCTCAATATCTATTCAACCCCAGTGTAGATGCTGTCTTGAACTCTGAAGTCTTCCAGTTCTCAGGCAACTGACATCTTGATTTTGCTATGAAAGCCTATGAATTGTACCAAATTTCCAGGAACAGCACTACACCCATTGTGAGGGAAGCCAACAACCTTAAGATCATTATTGTTTTTCAATAATGCAGCAAGATATATCTGCCAAGGACTTTATTTCAAAGATTTGTGTGCCCTACATGGATTTCAGGATATCTAGCACATCTTTTAATTATTGAAACCATTTTCTGTTGCAAGTATTGAATGATATTCAAAATTGGTTTCAATGGACCAAGCCAACGGTATCTAAGAATTCCTGGCTGAAAACCAGGGCTGATGTTTGCACAATTCTGATGCTCAGAAACCTTTCAAAAAAGAAAATAATTTCTTCTGTATATAAAATTTCCAGGCATTCTGGTACTAAATCCTGGTGGAACTATGCATCATCACAAATTCTGTTACTCCTTCCTGTAAATGAGAGTCTGTTACAGCTCAGCATAACTTCTCCAATGTAAAAGTGTATATGTCTTGCTGATTTGGAAGAGAAGCGAAACTGGAAACAATCAAAACAAAGCAGCATGTGTGTTCTCCTCAAAGAGAGGATGAGAGAACACAACTGTGAACAACACATTTGTGACAGGTGCTAGTGCCATCACACAGAATTCTATTGAACACACACTGATCCAAAGAAAGAGAATTATGAAATAAGAATATATACAGTGTAGAAAAGAAAAGGTTTTATTATTACTGCTCAATAAATATTTTTTTCAAATCAATGAGCACATGTTTAAAGATTAGGATAATGCTGATTAATGGACTTAGATGAAAATTAGTTTAATATTCAGAAAATTTCTTTCAAGTACTATACGAAGTCTAAATAAATACTTGCAATACTTTGGCAATTCTGTATCTAACCATTACTTATAAAATTTATTTTACATATATAAAGAAATTAATATACTTTCAGGGTTTGTTTTTTTTTAAATTTTTTTAAAGAAGAAACTAACATCCATGATTAGGTTTTTAATTTAACTTTATTCAGTGAAGGAGATCAAAACTGAAAATATTTCCATCTGTTAGGGAAGTAGTGGTATGTTTATTTATATACTTTTTATTCTTTAATATTTTTATTTTATTCATTTTCTGATGTATTTATTCACCAATAGCAGTTTCTATGCTGCATCAAGGGCCAACATTTTTACAAGTTATAGGTAATCCCAATATATTAAAAGAACATATAAGTTGTTCTCTTACATCACAGAACTAATTGCTTATCTCCTGTTTGTAAAACCTTGTATCAGTGGATACCTCCATTCCTCAGGACTCCATTCAGAACCTAAAAGGATGAGTTCACACACTTCTGTAGTTTCACAATCCAGTTAATTATATTTCAAATCAGCTTATGATTTTTATAATTTTGTAACATGATTGCTTGGTTGTGGGTTTGATTTTTTCCCTGTATTGTGACTCCAAATAAATTTCTGATGTATTTTAACTTTTTTGGGGTCTAAAAACATGAAAGTATGTAGTGCTTCTCAAAGGGCTGAAGCTAAAAATAACCGCTCTGTGTTCTCAGCTTGATCTTTGGTGTTTATCCTTTTCATTCTAAACAGTCAGTTGACAGAAAGCAGAAATAACTGAAAGCAAAAAGAATTTAGCACAATGCTGTGGTTTTTTTCTAGGTGTATTATTTAAATAATATGTTACTAATCCTGTGTTTCCACAGCAGCCTAAACTGATGTAAACACTGGCTGCTGCAGTCCCATCCTCTGCTGCATCTCTCATTCATGCGTTCCCCCTCCCTTCTTGACCTGGCTTTGGGGTTTGTTGGGCCCTTCATTTATCCGTCTTGTGTTCGGTGACACAATAAACCACAATTTGGGTTTCAGAAGGAACCCGTGGTAACTGAATTGAGTCCCAGAAAAGATGTATCAATTCATACTTGAGATTTTGGTTAGTGCAAAATTACAACAGCTGCAGCTATAGACTCATAGCCTGCATCTGGCTCTTCTTGCTCTTTTCTCCCCTTGAATTTTTGACTCTATGGGGATCTAAAGTCAGTTTAAAAAGATCCTGTCATTATAGAGGCTTATCTGAATCTCCCAAGCTGTGGTAAGAATTTAGCCTAGGAAATTAAATGGTGATTTATATAGCAGGATATAAAATGTGGTGTTGATGAACAGACTAGTTCATTTAATTCAAAGGAGATAGATTGCTGTATCACTGATATTTATTTTACCTTTTTTTTTTTTTTTTGTGACACACCGTAACAACCATAAAAGCTCACTGAGCTGCTCATGTTAATGAAATGGCAAAATAAGTGCACATATACAGTTATTTAAAACCATACATACAAACAAACCCATACACATTTGTTTTTATGTATAAAAAACTATGTACACATATAGATATACATTAGTACAGCGGACAGTTGTT
Source organism: Leptocoma aspasia (assembly GCA_013399835.1). NCBI lineage: Eukaryota > Metazoa > Chordata > Aves > Passeriformes > Nectariniidae > Leptocoma > Leptocoma aspasia. The sequence continues at coordinate 291,298 of VXAX01004897.1, read as the reverse complement.
ATCTCAATACTCATTGCATCTGAACTGTGCCTGAACTGTGCCTGCAGTTCTTAGTGTTTGAGGACAAAGAAAGTAACTTCTCACAGTGTATTGGGTTTGCCTTTGAAATAAAAGTACAGAACTATTGACAAAAGGCTCACCTAACAGCAGAGCTGAGATTAGGTGCTGAGGGTTATTGTCTTCCTCTAGTCTCAAAGCTATGTGAAATGTCAGTTAATTGAAAATGGTAATTGTTCCACACAACAACATCAACTGTTTCATTCCAGGAAATGTGCTGCTCTTAAATTAATAGCCATCGATCCAGAGGTATTTCATGATCCTTCTCCATCGTTTGCTCAAATTATCCAGCTATCAGTCCTTGGGAGAAAACCTATTTCACCATTTTTATTGACCATTCTTTACTGAGTGACCTGGCTTCCTGTTCACATAGACTAAAATAGGTCTATCCATCTGAATGTTTGTCAGGCACACCGAGACACCTAACTTTCAAAACACCTACTACTTTTTACTATAAATACTCAGAATGAAAACCATTAAGTAATAGTACAAAGCAGTTACATGGTTATTACTGATTAATACAATGAAGTACGCTCTCATGCTGGGAAATTGCTTTTGTGATAGTAAAAATAGTTCTTTTCAATAGAGCATTTCAGTAAAATTTAAATTCCAGTTTGATTTCTTATGAAGGAATACAGGTTATCTGGGTTTCTTTGTTTGCTGAAGGAATATATTTTTTTAACAACCTCTTTGAATAACAAATAACAATATGTCTTCATTGTTGCACAAAGAACAATTGCAAAGGCTGTTGCATTACTTAGCTGTTCCTTTGAATGTTTAATAGAAAAATTAAGTGGTGCAAAGGTATTCCAATGAGGAGACAGTTTACCTGCTTTATGTACTCCTTAAAAAAAATCAAAAAATACCATTTTGATAAGCAGTTGAAAACATTTATTGTGATACAACTTATAATGCTTTCTGTGTTCTCAGGTCAGTAAACTGATTTCTAGTAAATTTAAAACTTAATTTCAAAATAAATTGTAAATTCTATCAATTAATAATTTTTGGAAGACAACAGTCATATTTTTTCAAAGCTTTCATTTCCATTTTAACTTGAAATAGTTTCACCTTCACTGATATATTTATAAATTGTTGTCTATTTATTCATAATATTTAGATTCCAAAGTCAAATTTACATATAAAGAGTGATAGCAAAAGTGTACAGAAATACAAAGTTTTAAAACAAATGTATATTAATATTAGTTGTGCAGTGGCCAAGAAAATGCCTCCTTTAATCTCAGAAGAAAATACTCTACTTTTCTCTCTTTGAGGGCTTTTTCTTACAAGGGGATGCAATTTAATGTAAACTGAAACAGTTGCCAGCAGGAAAGAAAAAGTAGTCTTGGGTAATATGAGATACTTTTCTATTGTTTTAAAAATAATAGGCTGGTTGCCAAGATCTTCTCTGTGTGATCTTAAGTTGCTGTATTTTTGCCTTCTTTTATTTGTTAATAGACAGTTTTATATTAGAAATGGAAAGGGGAAATCTGATTAAAGTTTCTAGGACAGCTACAGTATAAAATCAGTTGAAATTAGATTTCCACATAACCTACATAATTAATTCGGATGTTATATACCAATTTTAATGCTCAATCTGGTTTATAGTTAATGGAATTAAAAGGTACATGAGCCAGGGAATATTTTAAGAAAAAAATTCAGCAGCTCAGGGGGAGTGGAAAAGATCTTTATCATATGGGGCTAAGTAAATGAAAGTGAAAACAAATTTTGTGAAGGAACGTAAAGGAGTCAAAAGAACCAACTACAGAAGGTAAGCAAGTTTTTGCATCATTTATACTTGTGACAGTGAACATATCCACAGTTTGCATCCCATTTCTTGCCATTTTGTACATACTTTCTCTTTCAGTGAATTTCACCTGCATAGTTGGAAAGTACATATGAATCAGAAAAAATGGAATAAATTACTTGGTGCTTATGCAAGGAAGGGTAGTTTTGGTCATAGAGGCAAAAGTTCCTCTTCAAAATCCATTTTTTTATTTTAGATCCTGTGTCAGAGACTTGTCTTCCTCCTCTATTTTATTCCGTTTCAAAATCTGAGCTTGACCATTGTTTCTTTTTTTTTCTTAGTTTTTTTTTGTTTTGTTTTGTTTTGTTGTTTTTTTTTTGTTAAAAAAACCCAAGGAACAAGGGTCATTTGAAATTATTGAATCTTCAACATTGTCCCTCATGTGCCACTTTAAGTCCACATTATTCCAAAAGGTTACCTGTTTTTTGAGAGCTTTTGGAAATTTGAACCACTTGGGCAAATTTGTACAGCAATGATACTCAATTTGAAATATCTGAAAATATTTGAAAATGTAAGCATAGTTGTAAGTGTGTTGCTGTCATTAATAAGCCTTGAAGATCACAGCCATTTCCAGCCTTTGGAGCTTTATCTCTTTAAAGCTTATATTAGCAGCTAAAGGCTGTCTTTCTCAAAGTGATTTCACATTAAAATATCATAAAAATAACATTAATTATAGAGATGAGGATTACAGATGTAGATAACAGCTGAACATCGAAAGTGCTAAGCAGATCTTCAAGATAGCAGTAATGACTTAATTAAAACAAAATGCATCTGTATCTGAGCACAGCAATAAAGGAAAAAGAAGGCAATGCACAGTAACAAAAACATGAGCGATTCAGCTGAAGTATGTAAGGGTAGTGTGTAATAGATTGGCTCAGGTAAAACTAATTTATGCCAACCTTAAACATTAGCATCCTAATGGCTGCCAGAAATTTAGAATATGTTATCTTATGAGTGCCAGGTAGTTTAGAGGGTAACTACCAATTACCCATAAACTGAGTCATATCAGAAATGATTTAATGTTTTATTTCCTCCCATGGCCAAGCTGGCTCCGATACCTTTGCAACAGATTTCGTTACCTCTGCTTCCTGATCTACGGGGAAGCTGTCCTTTCCTGCTTATCAAATGGACTGAAATGACCTCAGCAGGGAATAAAGTTGGTGCCAAGGAGCAGAGCAACGCCGAGGCCTGTTCATACCAGGTGATATTCTACCTGGTGCATATGGCCCACACTTGGCCCACACAAAGCTTCTCTCCACTCCAGGCCTGGTTCTAAGAAACCCTTATGTGCCGTATTGTGCACATTCTGAAAATTCAACCGTTTGTAGTCTATATGCAATAACATTAGTGTTTAAAAAATACATTAGATTCCTGTGACAAAGCTTAAAGGGAGCTGTATTTTCTCTCACTGGTGTGAAGGCGACAAAAACCAGATTCCTCATGTGTCCATTTTTCTACATAGTCTTTAGATGGAAAAAGCCATAGGAAAATTCTCCCTGGAGATACAAACAGCAACACTTGCAGTTGTTATAATAACTGTAACTATCATTTTTACCACTCTACTTCTGTCACAAACTGTGAGACCTGATTCAAGAAAGTGCCTAATACAAACCCCTCCTTTTCTAAAAAAAAATTGGAGAGCAACTGCTTTCTTTTGACCATGCAATATCTTCCTCTTAATGAAAAGAGAAGGAGCAATAGCCTGACTGAATCGTGGCAGCAGAAGGCTTTGGCTGCATTAATCCACACTGTATGCTTATTAATATTAATTAATAATTAATTAAGGAAATTAATTATCTGTTTTATGTCTCATATTGATGTTGGTCAAGTAGAATTGATATACTGTAGGAACATCCAAAATGGCTGATTCTGCATGGATATGTATTGTTTTCAAGCAAACAATAAAATAATCTCTTAAAATCATAGAAAATAAGTGGAATTTGCATCGCTTTGAGGGGACTCTACCGATGTTTACTGATAAGAGACTTGAAAAGGGAGCTTTAATTTTGCATGTAGCTTACACGTTCCATTTCTCCATGAATTAGTAGACTTATATTGAATATTATTACTAATATAAAAATCTGTATTTACTAAGGGCTTTATTTTTTAAGTGAAAAAACTACATACTGTATTCAAATCATAAATTTTCACTATAGTGATACTAATACTTTTCCTTCTCTCAAATATTTACCTTCACTGGAGGAAAAAATTCCTTTGCTTATATATGTGTCTGCCTATTCAGGATCTCATATTATGTTCTGAAACTATTAAAAATTATTTTAATGTGAGAAATATTTAATTGCCTATACAAAAGATAATGCAATTTTCTTTCTCTGCTATAAAAAACTTCACTATTTTATTTGAAAGGCTGAAAAATGTCAGTTTAAAATTACAGAAAATGTCTTCATGTAAATAAGGAGTTACTTTATCTAACAAAATAAAACAAAATTAACTTTTAGTCCGTTAATTTTCATAAAGTTTGATCTTGCAGTCATTACCTAGACTTACATATAGTTATTTTTAAATTCAGACAAAAGCTCTGTATGACTAGGTGAATATAAATGAAGTTTCGATCACTAGCTAGTGGAAAAAGTGCAGATGCTGCCTAGACAGCTAGGTCTGCATTTAGATAAATAAAAGACCAAGTTTTAAAGAAATATGAAAACTGAAAATATTATTTTGGCTGCTGTCTGTAGATGAATGAGAAGGAAAACAATTGTTTTGAACATGTGCCAAAAAATAATGAGAATTAATTGTAGCACTCATCAATTCTGAGAGAGACTGAATATGCAAAATATGCAGCATTTCCACTATCAATGAGAGCTCCCTCTCTGGAAGACACCTACCCTTGAGTAAACTTTTGTTTTCCATCAGTCTTTCCTCTTCAGCACAATTACTTTGCTAGGGCATCTGAACTGCAAGGTCTTTTTCATACTAAGTAGAAAGGCTCAATTTTCCTACTTTTTTCTATTGAGAGTGTCATTTTATTGAGAGAATGAGATTTTTGGTGCAGTATACTCTGAAAGAATATCAATTGAGTCCCATTCAACGGCTACTTCAGAGCTACTTAATTTTCAAAATATCACTGAGGCATAAGTTAATTAAATTACATAAATTTAAGTCAGTGATGGAAGAAGTAATATTTAATATAAATAGCTGTAATTTTTTTCTGAAATCCCTATTAGGAAAAAAGAAAAGTATGATGATATATCACCAATATAATTAACAGTCTTTTTATGAGTCATGGGGGAAGACATATCAGAAGTAAGTTAGCTGTTCCTGGGCAGGTAAGCAGGATCATTGTTGTTTCTTCTTTCTGTGCCTGTAGGGCAGAACTCAGTCAGACAGTAAAATTTAATGATGTACAGTCTGATATTAATTGTGAATGTACTCATGGGTCACGGGAAAGAGTTTGTCAGAGGTGGCAGCTTGCCGCAGGTGTTTAATGTCACATGATTCATAGTAAATGACTTGAAGCTCCCAAGTATCTACAACTAAAAATAATTCTGCTCTCTGCAAGTGCCCTCCAGAGCAGAATGGCTATCTGTCAGCACAAGATACTGGGTAGTAATTGACTCCAGTTAGCACCACCTATGAGCCATTTCTCAAGGATAAAAAAGTGATAATGGCCAGCTTTGTCATTAGAAACCATGTCGTTAGCATTGGCTTAATTTTTAATATTTTCCCTTACCAGCAATATAAAAATCTAGCTTCTATATCATGTGTAACGAAAAATTGCAAAAGTGCCCATACATCAGACTTCAAACACAGTAACAATTTTTTAAGCTTCTTTGGATATGTTTTCAAAGATAGAAGCGCTCTTCTTTTTTCCATTTATTCCCTTAATTGGAGCTGGAATGTTTTCCTTCAGCTTCCATGCACATCATACCCAAAGCAAATGATGGGATGGGGGACATTGAAGATTTTGCATCATTGATGGTGCTAAGCACATTTGAAAATTCAATCTTTTGAAATTTTACAGTTGACCTAAAACTTTCATGACAACTTTCCTGCTTCTAAAATTTCTAGTGCAACTTCTTGCTTCCAGTTCTACTTAGAATTGAGAAAAGCAGTAAGACAAAGCTAAAAAAAAAGGTAGAAAGAGTTCTAGTACTTTGAAAAATATTAAACATTCTTTATTTTTTCAACAGGAATAATAAAACATATTCTTACCTCACATTATCTATCTTGCTTAGTCAAGCACAAAACCCAGAATAATTTACTGTATAAGATCCCAATTTCTAATTTATGGTTTTAAATTTAAAAGAAACTGACAAGCATACAATCATTTTGAAATCATAACTTTCTATTCACAGAAATAACACTATTAAGTTTAAAAACATGTCAAATGTTAGGTGGGTTTTCAGTGTGCAAACTTCTAAAGCACATTAATGGTTAACCAGATTTCAGCAATGTGTCTCTCTAAGACAGACAAGGACACCTTGTTGTGCAAACTAGCACTCACCTCTGTCATCCCAGCACTGGCAAGGGGAAATACAGTAGATTTGCAGTGTCTTTGGCATTCAGTGTCTGCAAAAACATCACAAACTGGTCAAGGGACGTGATTGTCCTGCTCTACTCCATGCTGCTGTGCCCTCACATAGCGTCCTATGTGCTGTTTTGGGCACCACAATATAAGATACAAAGCTATTAGAGATCATCCAAAGGAGGGCAGCAAAGATGGTGAAGGATCTAGAGGTGAAGCCCTGTGAGGAGCTGCTCACTTGTCTGTTCAGCCTGGAAAAGAGGAGACTGTAGGGAGACCTCATTGCAGTTACAACTTCCTGAGGGAATGGGAGGGGCAGGCACTGATCTCTTCTCTGCGGTGGCCAGTGACAGGACCCGAAGGAATGGCCTGAAGTTGTGCCAGGGGTGGTTAAGGTGGGATATCAAGAAAAAGGTTCTTCACACAGAAGGTGGTTGGGAACTGGAACAGGCTCCCCAGGGAAGTGGTCACAGCACCAGCTTAACAGAGTCCAAGAAATATTTGGACAGTGCTCTCAGGCTCAATGCTATGACTCTTGAGGCTGTCCTGTGCAAGGACAGGAGTTGGACTGTGATGATTCTTGTTTGTCCCTTCCAGCTCAGGATGTACTGTGATGCCATGATAATACAATAAACCTCTGTAGCAAAACTGACTGTCACATTTGCAGTGAGTTAACATGTCAGTGTCTCTGAATAGTATAAAATTCCTTCTCCATCTCTGCACCATGTCCTTTCACTAGCGGTTATTTGGAACCTGTTTGCCTTGTTTCCAGTGGAAACCTAGACATCAGACGTCCTCTGACATCTAGAAATCTGGCAGATCTCTTCCCAGAGATCAATGCATAAAGTTGACATTCTTTTAAGACAGGGAATATACTGAGTGACTATATTGAGACTCTCAAGTTTAAGTGTCAGAAGTTGAATGCCTCTGCGTGTGCTCAGTCACAAGATTTGCAAATGTAGACTCCAGTCAATGGGAAAGGAAAAAAACACCACCAGAAGATGTTTTGGAAGTCTAGATTAAGTGCCCTGAATTGTTCTGACTCTCTTGAGGAATGCTTTAGCAGTTAATGCAGTAAGAATAAAAAGAAAGATTATTGACAACAGAAAGCTTCCTCCCTCCATCTGGCAAGGAAAACCTCAAGGTGAATATTGTACCGCAAAGCTCTTTCAAGCAGAGCAAACAGATTCATGTTTTCCTTTTAATGTGAAGGCATGAACTGGTGCTACTCCTTGTACAGGGCATGTAATTTAGGAAAGTTTCTTCTTTCAGCTGCCTCAATAGCTAATTGGAAGTGATAAACCACTCCAGAGATTTTAGGTCTACTAAATTATTCCCTTGGGGGGTGACTGGCTAGGTAGGAAAACCTTGGTAATTAAGACTGTGAATTAGACACTTCAGTTAAGAAGATTGAACACAAGCTAAGGAGATTTAAAGGAAAAAAGTATAAAACATAGCAGCTAAGAGAAGGTATTAATACTTTATATGGAAATATACACATGAGCTGGATTCTTTTTCACCCTAATGGAAAAAAAATTCCTAATACAAGCATAATGCATATATTTTAGAGATCCTTCACACTGCCAAAACTTTTGAAATGGTATCTGTATATGTACCTAATTTTTCATCTGAAATGTAAAATTTGTGTTACTGGATATTCCAGTCACTCTTTACTGTGACTGTGAATAGGGTCACACAGACTGTGAAATCAGTTGCAAAAGGTTTATGGTCTGAGTAAGAGAGGAAAGGTAAATAAGTACTGCTTGGTCTTTGCTAGTGACGTTGATGACATAAAACATGTTACTTACAGATTTTGACAAATTTTATATATGCAAATATATGTATTTATATATATGCACACACATATATAAATTTAAGAAAGGGTCTTTTTCAATTTGAAACCAAATGTGACCTTTAAAAAAAAGAGAGGAGGTGGGAGAAATGATTAATGGTCTTAATTAATATGTAGAATAGGCGAGCTGGAAAGGTTACAAGTTAAATCATTTTTCTGCCTGTAAATGCAAACAGTTCTTCACACAGTTGGTTATGCAACACTAATGCAGGAATATTTGCAAATATTTTCACAAATCCTATTCAAAAGCCGCAAAATGCCAACACATACTCTTGGTCAGTAAACAGGCTGGAAGACACAGAGGGCAGTGTGCAATTATAAGTCAAGGAAAGAGTCAGAAGGCTGCTGTTAGGAGTGAGAGGAGGCAGAACAGAGCCAAGGAACTGCAGAAAAATTATATATTAACGTATTAGAGATCTGTGGATAAAAATCTTGACAAAGTCTTCTTTCACAGCTTCTACATGCTAAATTTCTACTGCTAGACTGTTGCTATTGAAGAACTTGCTCCCTGTAAACTCTTGGAAGTGGTATGAAGTTAAAAACCTTCTTTATTCAATGAACCACTTTCAGTACTTTTTGATAAGAACAATTAAGTGAAATGAACTAATATATTTTGACTAGATCTTCTTTTGTTCTAACACTGTGATGTTTATAGACAGGCTTTGCAGATGTGCTCGTAATCTAATATCAAAACAGAAGCAAAAAGTTCTGTAGACCAGCTGTTCCATAGAAATGCATATTAAAGTAGTAGTTGCTACATCAGAATCTGGAGAAGTGTATGACAATTTCAGAAATATTCTGGAGAAGGGAAGCAGAAAATAATATTTTAAGGCACATTGTAAACTCTGTGATCTCGTAGTCTTCTTGAAACACACAATAAGGCAAAGGTTTAAAGACAATTTTGTAGATTGTCTTTAAGAGTGCATGCATTTGAATAATGTAATTTGGAAGATACTGACTATCTCCGATCTAAATTATCTAGATCTTCCATTAATATACTGATTCTTTTAATAATAAGTTCACTCTGCTTGTATAGTTCTAGCTATAATTGTAGTTCAGTGTACCTGAATTTAGCAGTGGGGTGAGAAGCAGATCCTTCCAGAAGATAAAACACAGTCTGAGTGTTGTGTTTAACCTGACCATGAATTTTCTCAGAAGTCTTGCAGACAATTTTTCCTTGGGAAATGTGGTTCTACAGTCATGTACTCTATTATTTACAAAGAGCTGTAAAAACAAATGTAAGACTTCTTTGGGTGCAGCAAAATCAGCTGGCAAAGAGATACTACCTGGGAACAGGTGTCAACTGCTAGGAAAAGTAAAGACAGAAAACAGAAGGCACTGTAATCTAAATGTCTAATTACAGATGTTTATAATCAACAGATCTGTTCACGACTTTGATCATGTGTAATACATCCTTACCCAGCACACCCCTTTGAGTGGTCAGACTACAATTTCATCTTTGTACATTTGCCTAATACAACCTGACTAGTCTGTGATGATGCAGAGCAACAGATAATCCCCAGGCAGTGCAAAGGAGAGCCCCTTTATTGCAAAAACCAGGCCTTTTTAAGCCTGGTTACCAGTTTACACAGTTTTAAGGCACAACAAGCCCAAGTCAACCAACCACCACAGACCATGATGTGGACATGTGACAGTCACACAGCACATCTCTCATGTCTCTCATGTCTCTCTACCCCTTCCTATTCCAGCTGAGTCACTCTCCCATAGTTCCCTTCTGCTTAGCCTAAGTAGCAGTTCTGAGACATGACTTTACAAGGCCAACAAGGCCCTTATTTTATAAGGCTTTACCTATTTGCAGCACTAGTCTGAATAATAAACCTAATGAAATTTGAGTAGAAAACTTACATTCAATTTATTTCCCTGGTTTCCTAAAATTTGTGTTCCATTTCTCTAGTGGTGAATTTTTCCAGGTGACCAAAGTAATGTGAATTCTTCATTGGATCAAGTTTTCCCTGCATGTAGAAGGAGAAAATAAATATTCACAGGAAATTTATGATGTTATGAAACTCTTCTCTCTTCTGAGGATCAAAATGAGAAGACAGTAAACTTGACATTTCTACCTGATAACAGTTTTAACTTCACAGTTACTGGCTAGTTTGAGAGCCAAGCTCCAAACCCTCTATTTCTAGAGATACATGAGAGCTACTTCGTGGAATAACATGCACATGGACAGAATAGTTTGGTCTTTGGATGTCCTGACAAGGAAGTTATATTGCTATGATGGTGGAACCAGTTCACCTCATAAACATTTGAAGAAGAAATATACAGTTGAAACATGATACTTGTGCTACCTACTTACACTCCATTAATTGTTGTATTAAGTGTTCCTAAGTTACCCTGCAGCTAGAACATTAAAGTGCGGACTTCATAATGACTATATGGAGGAATTATAGAAGTCACAGTTATTTGACATAAGAATTGAATGAGGAATAACATATTCTATTATTATTTTTCCTTACATAAGCAAACAATGAAGACTCAAATGTCATTTGGGGAGACCCTTCTAGAGGGAAAAAGCTGAAAGAAAGTTACAATAAGAAAAAAAAGTTTTTTCTTAGATATTTTATGTATTATGGCTTAACACAACAGTTGACTGATGGTTGCATAATATCTTGGAAATGACAATTTAATAAAAACATTTTTCAGTCTGTGAGCAATGCTTGCAACTTAATTCTGAGAGCCTAGAAAACTATTTATTATAATTAATTTAAGCAATTTTCTAATTAGCTAACAGAAGTGGAACAGATTTTAGTGGATGTGAGATATTTATTTAATGGAATAAATACTTACTGTTTTAAAAATTTTTTCAGCCATTGCAGATGTTGTAACTCACTCTAAGAGGTTTATCCTATCCTCAAGCATCCAGAGGTCTGGTTGCAATGCACATACAAAGGCTTCCAGAAGAAAACAAATCTATGACGTTCCTCTCTTATGATGACAAGTAGAAATAATATTCTTCTCACTAAAGTAAGCTTATACATACTTTTACACTTTGTGAAGGATTTATTATGCTTGGCTGAACTTACATCGATAAAGTAGGAATCAGTCTGAATTTTATCCAAAACCTGAACTGAATTTTCTGCTTTTCTTTCTTAGATTGACTCAGAGTAGATTATCTACTCTGTACATATAATTAAAAGTCTATAACATATACTTATGAGCCTATAGTTGTTATGAATTTATAATATTGTTGTGGTTTATACTCATTTTGGAGTCTACACCTTTGTGCTTCCTATCACTATGTATTTTAAATGGCTCATTGGGAGATTTGCTTTTGTTGGGATCTGGTTGTTTGAGTTTGCTGATACCATGGTTAAAAGAAATATTGTATAAGCCATCATAGGTGTATAAGGGTACTAATAGGAAATGCCAGAATATATTTTAACTTTCAACTCTGGATCTGTATATCAGTCTATGTCCTGGGGCCCAAGCAGCCGAAAATCCCTTGAATGCTGGCAGATTTCACCTGTGTTTTGCATTTTGCTAAACAGATGTAGAGCAAACTCCCTGTACTTCCTTCCTGGAAGAGGCACAGAGGAAGAGTCTAATAGTAATCAAATAAATGAATTGAGACATTTCCGAAAGAGGACTATACACAAGCAATAAACTGGTAGAACTGACTGCAGATGGTAATTTAAAAAATAAATACATTAGTAAGATTTGTCTTCCCTTCTAAAACTGAATAAGGAGGTCATTTAATTAGTTTTCTTTAATGAAGTCTGTGACAGGCATTTCTGACAGAGAGCTAGTAATATCATCAAAACCAAATATTAATATTTAAGTCTTTAGCCTAAATCACAGTCTGGATTTTGTTCTTTTTTTAAAAGTAAGGATCTGTTTCTTGTATGCTATTTTTAAGCAATTGGCAGAAAGATTAGTCTCTGAAGCTATAGGACCCACTACCATTTATACCTTTTTTCAGCAGGGAAACTTAAAGGTAGGCACTTCACAATTCAGTGAATCATGTATGTTTTTCGTTTGGTTTTTTCAGCTTCTTACAGAGTTCTTGTTTCCTCCACCATTCCCAGAAAGTCAAGTTCAGGGGCTTCCAGGAAATACATCTCCACTGCTGCCCTGATTGACCAGAAATTACACATCATCATCATTGTAAGAAATTCTTTACTAGGAAGACCTTCTTTACTGTGAGGGTGGAGAGGTACTGGAACAGATTGTCCAGAGAGGTTGTGGGTGCCCCATACCTTGGAGTGTTCAAGGCTGGGTTGAATGGGTCTTTGAAAAACCTGGTCTAGTGGATGGTGCCCCTGCTCACGACAGGGGGGTTGGAATGGACTGCCCATGGAGGTGGTTGAATCACCGTCCTTGGAGGTGTTTAAGGAAAGACTGGATGTGGCACTCAGTGTCATGGCCTAGTTGACACGGTGGTGTTTGGTCATAGGTTGGACTCGATGATCTCAAGGGTCTGTTCCGGCCTAACTCTGTGGCTCTGTGAGCCAGATGATCTTTACAGTCCCTCCCAACACAAGCCATTCTATGATTCTATGATCATTAAGATCTTGGATCAAGATATTACCCTGCAAAAAAAGACAAGGACCGTGCTCACTGTGCCCTTCCAGAATCCCTCAGGAGTTCTGTGGTTATGCCTTTCACAGAGTGATTTTGAGCACTGTGCTTGTGCTTTACATCACTTTTAATGTAAACAGAATATGCTCTGAATTCCTTATCTGCCAATTGCAGCCTGCACACTGTTCCACCTTGTGTCAAGACTTAGCTGATGGGTCAGAAACAACAGCCAATTTTTCTTTCAGCTGATCATCTAGAGTGGTATATGAGTGGAATGATTTTTAGGCAAATAATATTTTTAATTAATTTTCAGCTTATTTTCTATGCCTAAAAGCACTTCATTGGAACATATGTTTATTTCAGAGATCGTTTTTGTGCCTTGAAATCTCATACTGAAAATAAGCAGCCCCTTTTAAAATCATGAACAGCATAGGAAAGGGCTTGTTTCAGGGCTAAGCTCATGGATGAAAAGATTAATGCTGAGCAAGTAGGGCTAAGCATTTAAATACTTTTTTATCAATTGGAACCTCATTACCTTTTTTGAAGATGCAAAGCTTGTTTCAGAATTCTGATTTATTTGTTATTTTTGTTCCTGATTGAACATATCACTTATGTATATTCACCTTTATGTGTGTGTGTTTGTTCCTACTGGCTGAGAGGTTCATATCTGGGACATGTTCTCTCACACGAAAGCCTATATGAAATTGTAATAAAAGAGTAAGGGTGTCTGATGCATATATCATGCATTACATACTTTTATATAGATTTATCTGTTTTGTATCCCATGACTAAGCAGCATAGAGCTTCATGATGAGTTCTAACAAAAAGAACTAACTGGATATTTTCTTGGAGACAGCTTTCAGCAAAAAATCTATTTGCTGAGCTTAAAATGTTTTCATTCCTGCATCTTATTACCATATTTACTTCCGTGGATTTTATAATAATCCTCTGAAGTAATTCTTGGTTATATTCTTGCCTAGGTACCCTAGATGAGAGACTCAGTATCTTTTTTTTAGGCTTGGGTGATGTCTGGTTACTACAAGTTTCTGGTTTGTGCAATCCCAAAATTTTGGATCTGTGACCAGATCTAGGCAGACCAGCTAGAAAAATAACTTTGGATAAGTATGCCAGATGAACTGCTTATAAGATGTCAGAAGTAAGTGTGTCTAATACAGCCAGGAATACCTGATTATTTTTTATCATGGAGATGAGGTCATAAAGGACTTGACAGACTTAACCTGGGCTCTGGGTTCTGTCACAGAGAGCTTGGACATCAAGAAATTTCTCTCATTTTCATCGCATTATGGAGGGTGTTTTGTATGGTCCCTGTAAGAGTATATATTTACACTATAAGGAAGCTGGACATGAATTATATGGGAAATGCATTAGTCAAGTAAAGTCTAATGCGCTGATCAATCAGTGTTAGGCTCGAGTATAACCAGGTATGATTATGACCAGAAATCACTGAAAAGGTAGAAGGAAAGTACCAAGAACTTTGTTCTGACCTAAAAGTTCTGTATATAATGCAATTCTTTCAGTGAAGAAGCAGAATGCCGTCACTAAATTCAGAAAGATTAAAGGATGGACAGCTCTTTGTAAAAACAGATTAGCAGGGCAGTAGCAAACATCTTCAAGTTATCAGATTGCCTTGACAATGGAAAAGAACAAATCTCACTCTGTGAATTTGAAATTGCTTTCCTGATGTTCCTTTTCAAACATACCTGTTTATCTCCAGACTGCAGGAATTAACATCACACTACTTAATAGCAAAGTAAGATCTGTTGATTCATTTGAGGGATTAAGGCCAGTGTTACTATGACTTTTGCCATAAAAGGAGGATCTGGAAGGGTAGAAGAAAGACTTGCCGCCCTCAAAGTCAAAACAAAATAATCTTAAAGGTACTATAGTCATTGCCATAACAGCTTTTGTGGTCCAAGTTTAAAGGACAAAAAGACAAGTTTAAAGGACAAAAATTGTCTTTCTAGGATTGGCAGTCCGTTAAGAATTCATGACTTTTTCACTTCTCTAATTTTGACTGACAAATTTTTCTAGTTTGTTTTGTCTAGGATGGTTTATTTAGAAAAACTTTCAATGTATGAAGAAGTGAGAACTCGGTCTTATACATATAGCCTCAACAAATATTCCTAATTATGTCTGATCAGAAAAAATACCTTTGATTAAGTAATAAGAAAATGAAGCCCCGGGGTTTATATATAACAAAATACTGTACCAACATAGAGTTTTTAGGAATCTGGAGTGGGATCCATGAAACCAGATACATTTCTCAAAATCCTTGCCCAGGAAGGCTCCCTGTAACTAGGTAACTCAGCACCTCATGACATGTTGGTAGAGAGAGGCAGAGGCGCGACCCATGGTCTCCACCCACACTATGAGGAGACTGGATATAAGATAGATCCAGTCCAAAAAATAGGTATATACATTATGTCAAGCCTATGCCTGCATATAGATCCATCAGACTGGCTTTAATAAGTCACTATTGTGGCTGTCACTTGCAAGAGTGCAGCTGCAAGCCATTTGCAGGCTGAAAATAGCTTGTCTTCCACCAGTTTGGGCTGCTGTCATGTTAATTCAGCTTGGCTCATACTGATGTGCTTCAGACAATCCTTTTAGGTACAGATGGTTCTCTACACTCACTGTGTGGCCACAGAGGAAGGATCAAAAGGTTGAGTCCCATGCCTTCTTTGACCCAAATCTGCAAATCCTACCTCTCCACCCGGAATACAGACTGGGATGGATGTGCACTTCAGGTTGAAGCTGGGCCATACTGCACAACCAATAAGAACACAAAAATCTGGACCAGCAAGGGAAAAAAAAAAAACAGAAAAAGAGTGCATAAATATTTCACTGGAGACAGGCCTTGTGGGCATACCAGGAACAAGAAAAGGTCCAGTGTTGTGACTGTTTCTTTTAATTAATTTATGAATTTTATCTTGTGACTCTTTTGTGCAAATAATGTAAGTAATTTGACAAAGTAGGAACAGAAGCACCTGCAAAAACCCAAACAAAATGTAGTTGAAGGCATCTGGATCACATTTTTAGTGTTAAATTTTGCATGAGTTTCATTCCATGATCATAACACAATATTGAATATAGCCCTAAAAATCTTCTGAATAATATTGGGCTCAGAAATTATTTTAAAGTTATTTATGACTTCTGAGTACTATTCCCTTTTGCCTTCCTCCCTACACCACATATGCTTCTTAATTAGGGCTCTTCTTTCTAGAAATTACAAACTCAATTTTGTTTGGCCTAGGATTTCAATTTTTAAGGGAAAAGGTAATGTCCAAAGTTATTACTCAGTAATATATACAGAAGTGGTAATT
Organism: Leptocoma aspasia; assembly: GCA_013399835.1. Taxonomy (NCBI): domain Eukaryota; kingdom Metazoa; phylum Chordata; class Aves; order Passeriformes; family Nectariniidae; genus Leptocoma; species Leptocoma aspasia. The sequence goes on along the minus strand of VXAX01004897.1, from coordinate 275,213 downwards.
TGATGCTAATGACTTTTTTTTGATAAAAATTCTTGTCATTCCGTGGAAGTTACTATACTACTTTTGGTACATATAATTTAAAGGCCTCTAGTCTCCGAAGATTTATTGTCATGATTAATTTTAAACATCTGCTTAAGTCATAGGTTTTTATGAGGTTACTTGTGCTCAAATTTAAGTATGTGAATATTTTATGTAAGAACAAGGCCATGATTTGCTACAGCCTAACAGGGTTAAATAAAAAAAAAATTAAAAAGTTTAAAATAGAACAGTTGCAAGAGCTACGTCACAAGAGCCCCAGTAAAATATGCTACTGCAATATTTGAAACACTTTAAAACAATATGGCCATTTTAGAATACAAAAGCCATATTTTCACTATTTAAAAAAATCAAATAAAAAATTAAAATGTAAGTATAAATATGCTAAGAGAATGCATACAAAGAAATGGGCTTAGTCTAGGAACTCAAGAGTTTCTCCAACATTCTTTTGGTCAAAATAGGGTTTGTTGTTCTATATACATAAATGCACCCATACATACGCCTCTCATAAAAGTGAACTTTTTTTTACTTTTAGCTCTTGTTTTTTATTATTAGACTTATTGTGGGTTAACCCCATGGTCAGCTAAGCCCTGCAAAGGCACTGACTCACTGCCCCACAGTGGGATGCAGGAGAGAATCAGAAGGGTAACAGTGAGGGGGCTCATGGATTCAAGCAGAGACACTTTAATAGGTAAAGCAGAAGTTGCACACCAGAAAGCTCAAAAGGTTAAATATCAGCAAGAAATTCTTTACTGCAAGGGTGGTGAGACCCTGGAACAGTCTGCCCAGGGAGGCTGTGGAGTGTCCCTTACCTGAGACGTTCAAAACCCACACGGGCGCAGATCTGCACCCTGTGCTCTAGGGTGACCCTGCTTCAGCATGGAAGTTGGACCAAATTACCCCACTGTGGTCCCTTCCAGCCATATCCATTCTGTGATTCTGTGAAATGAGCAATTCCATATCTGCCAGAAAAGATTCTACTGACTCTTTAGAAATCTCGTAGGCACAAGCAGAAGAACATGTCTGAGAGAGTTTCTGTAATTGCCAGCAGTGTCCCCAGGGGGTTTATCAATACATCTGTCCATACAAACAGTGCTTATCAATTCGTGTAGGTTCAGAAAGAGCTTCTAGAGTAAGGATATGATGATAGTGCTGTCTAAAATTCCCACCTGAAGAGGTTCTGTGATAATTTTTTGAATGTATTCTTTGAAACCAGATAGCAGCTCAGTCAGCCACCTTGTCTCACATCAGTTCCTTGTCTCATCTTTGCTCACAATAGATGTGACGTTCTGGGCCACTCCAGGAACAGACGACTGAATGTGCTGGTTATGTGCACAGGCACGTAACCAGCCCTGACATACTGGTAGTTCACATGTGTAACTGAATTTTCCTGTTATATCGCAATTATTGCTTTCATTCCATAAATTTTGCTAGAGGGTCAACCTGTTTACAAATAGTAATTTCTTTTCAAAGAGACTGGGTTTTTTTTAATGCACACAAGAAAAAAAGCTTATCCCCATGTAAATAGATTCATTCTCTTTTGTGAAAGCTGAATTAAAGTATTTAAGCATTAATGTCTTTCAAGCCTTTCTTAACACCATTTTTCCCTGTTTCTTAATAGGCATGAGAAATCTACTCCCAGGTGAAATAATGAGCTACAACTGGAGTTACAGAAGTTGCAGGGATATCCTTCTGCTTTATTGAGTTAATCTTTATCAACTCCAGGAAGGTCATTCATGACAGATTTTGTCAGATCTATTCTTAAGGGTTGCCAATCTTGAGTCTCTACAATTTAGTTCAGTAACCTGTTTAGTTCTTAGAAGTCCTTCTGATAGAAAATCTTTCTCAAAGTATAGCCTGAAGTTTTCCTGCTTTATTTTAAGTCTGATACTTTTTGACTTTTCTACTACAGACATTGAGAACAGAAGGTTTTGCATATATTACGGCATTTATTATGTCTTTCGTTTTCTCTTCAGGCTACAACAACGTCTCTTATGAAAACTCTCTTACTAAGCCATAGGAGTTAGAGCCGTGTCACTGTTCCGGGGTTTTTTTCTGGATTTTCTCAAAATGTACCATGTCTTTTGGTTCTGCAAATATCATGAACATTTTATGTTTACAATAGAGGAGATGTATTTTGAGAATAGAAAGCAGATTTCTAAAAGGTTAAATTGCTAAATGAAAATTGAGTGAAAATAATTACAGATTTTCACATGGGAAATCGTTGTAAAACATATGGGTAGAAATAGTTTTAATTTTGTAGGTTCCACCAAATCCAGCTTTGATTTTTATTCACTGTGGCAGAAATTCAGGGAACATCATCCTATAGTCACAGATTCAGCAAAATTATGTAACCATGTACATCGAAAGTAATGTGGGAAAGTTTATATTTCTTTAAGCAAGGACTGAAGAACTGGTTCATAAAAAAATAGACCAAGGGCTCCTGGGTACAATACACCAATCGATCCCATGCACGTTGGTTTCTTACCATACCTTGGCCACCCGTGCCAGCGCAAAACTTACACATCACTTCTGATTATTCTCCCACAGCCAGTTTCTGGTTGTGCTTCAGGATTTAGCATTGAAGTATAGAAGGAAGGAAAGCTAGAGAAAAAAATTGGCATTGGCCCTTTTTTCTGCTCAGTTTCTCCCTGTTGTTTGGGATCACAAAAGCAGCAGCACCTTGTACAACAATGATATCAGGCATATAGTTTGTTGCATGAAACTCTTACCGAATACTTGTTCTTCAACTAGGAATAGCTTGACTTATACTTGCCCTGTGTCGTATATTTTTTTTAATCTACATATCTGCAACTGACCAAAGAATGATTTTTTTGCTCTGATCCAATACCATGGTTGTTTATTGTTATGTTATATATATTTGTTTTAATGATGATTAATTATGTACATTGATTGTTCCATAGCAAAAACCAGAATCTATAGCTATTGGATTTCTTAACATCTTAATGGTTTCCCTTCTGTCACTAAATCTGCATTCTTTCTGTCAGAAGTCTGTCACTTTCTGCATTCTTTGGGTTTTTTTGTCTTTTCTCTACCAACTGATCATATTTTGCAGTTTCCCTTTCTTCCATTACCTCTTCTCTGTTTTGATTCACAGATAAAGGAAAATAAAGACAAAGACACAGAAAAGTATTTCCACTTTTTGCTTGGGCTGTTGTGTTTATGTAAGTGTGTTACTGTCCTTATTCTTCGTCTGTCTATCTTTCTCATGTGTTTTTAGGACTGTGAGTGTTCTTTGTTTGCTGATGATGCTAACGTTTATAACAACATTCCTGAAGTTTTACTTCCCTTATTGCAGTTCCTGTAGTAGAAAAACACACTAATAAAAATCCCACATTTGTACTGCCCCTTCCATCTGCTATGCCACTGAGATTCTACTCAGATGGCACTTAGAAAAGGCAATGTCACAATGCATAACATTCAACAGGAACCAGCAATGATTAGGTTAATACTGTTTATTCCTCTGATTACAGTACTTTTCTTGTCAGGCTGTCAGTGTTGGGATAACTTCTTGTTCATGTTTTCAGACTCTCTGCTAGTATGGCTCTGAGCAACTGAAAGAGTATTTCATGAACATATAAAATTAGAAGGCAACATGTGCTCTTTATGGCTTTTGATAATTAGCCACAGCCACTATAATGTCCTTCATTTCACCTAAAAGCTTGCCCTTGAACAAATTCTAGGCCTCTTCTATTCTCATTGTGCTTTGTGATGATCTTTGCCTTTTCATTGATTCAGCACTTACCTTTGAGCCTTACTTTTCAAATATGTTGAATTTGCTTTTTATCAGCTTAAAAATGTGAATCTCATGCATATTTACATTGCAAGCTGTGACAGCTCTGGAAGAGGTCAGTTGTGTCAACTGCTCTATACATCCACAAGAAACTCTATTATCTCTTGAACAGACACAGCTTTACAATGTGTAAAACTAAGCATATTTTTCTGGTAATATTAACTTCTTATTTTGAAACACATAGTTTGGGGGTTTAGTTTTAAAGTTTAAATAAGAATGGTCTTGAATTAATACTGTAAAAGAAGAAGAGAAAAGTTTGAATGAAAAAAAATCTTTCTTCCATTGTAATTTTGTGGCTGTCACCAAGCAACAGTGTTAGCTTTAAAACTATAGCTGTGACTTCATTTTCATTGAAATTTCGATTTTTCTAATTATGGGATGATAAGGGCAGAGAATCTTAACCAAAATAAACTCCAAAAAACAAAACAGTCAGTTGAATCAGATATTTCATGGGCTAGAACCTGATGCAGAACCCTTCTTTGCAGTACAAGAACACAACATATTTGCATTTCATTGCTTTTAATTTTATCTCCTCTTTTTTGTAGCTGGACTTGGTCTGTTAACTTATTTTTAAAATATACATCTTGTCATGATGATCAGCACTGGGGTAAATTATTGGTGAAATTGAGTTTTGTCTTGAATTGAATTTAAAGCTCATGGGAAGAGTCAGGACAAAGGAAAAATTACACAAGTACAGTAAGTGAACTCAACCCTGACCTTCAACCTTTCAGAGTAGGAGTTGCAAGAAAGATGAAAGATGAGGCTAGGAAAGCTATAACCTAAGAAAAGAAGAAACAAGGCAAGGGTTTACAAAAATACATAATAAAACTAACCTCTAGTGGGAACTGTTTTATTTGTTTTAGAGAAATCCTAACCTATCTATACATATGTTCTTAATTGAAATTCCAAAGTACTGCCTGCCCAGCTTCCTTTGCTGCCATTTTGCTGGTTCCTATGATCGCTCTGAGTGATATTGGTCACTTACTCTGATATAAACACTTTCATCTCTTTTACAGTTCCAAGATACTCTTTTTACAGTATTTATTATGTCACAAAAGAAATTATACAACAATATTTTTGGAGCCCTATGTTGCTCTGATAATGACAGGCTGAATTTATCCAGAAGGAGACTCTAACATCTAATGAAAAAAAGAAAACCCAGCTCTTCCCAATGCTGAAAAAAATATTTAGAAAGTAGAAGTAATGGTAATTTATCATTTATGACAGCATCTGGCAAACATTTTAAACCCTGTTGTATAGCTTTAAATTCTATACATAAGTTGGCATGAAAAACTGAAGTTACTATCTTCAGAAATGATTAAGGGAGATATTTCAACGCGAAAATACAGAAAAAGAAAGAAGGCAGCACATGACATTTTACATTGAGTTAGAACAGACTTGTGAAAACTTCATGAAATATTTTGATAGAAGGAAGAACACTTCCATCAAAAATGTTTCATTTCTTCAGTTCTTATTAATACATGCCTCAGTCTCTTGTTAGACTATGGAACATATAGTTCCATGGTCTAGTACAGCAGAATTCAGACAGGATTTCTGTGAAGTGTCACATGTAATGTCAATTATTTGATATAAGATTTATGTTTGGGGAATTGACCTTCATGTAAATATTAGAAAATAGTCACTACTATAGGAAAGAAATTATCATTCTTTTTCAAAAGGAGATGTTTGAAAGGACAGCATAGGAATACCAGCAGATATTTCTTGTGTCACAGAACAAACATATTTCCAGTGTTATGTCTTCCATTTCTTCAGCCAAGAAAAAAGAGAGATGAAAAAAGGGATTTTACTTAAATTTTAGACTAAAAAATTACTGTGTTTTGAAATGCATATTTTCAGATTTCATTTGGGTCTTTTTTATTTCAGGAGATGCTAGGAAACAAGTTAACTAGAGCTGAATGTAAGCTCTCTACCCAGGACTCATCACTGCACTGGGCCACCTCTTCTGCCTCCATTCATATTCTCAGAATTTTATCAGAGACTTATAGCAACAGGGAAAGCATTAAAACTGATACAAAAAGCCAGCAAGAAATACATCTGCATACTATTCCTCTTCCACATGTATCCAAGGTATCATCCAGTCACATTCTGGTCTTTTTGGCTTGCTTTAATTAACAAAAGAGAACCAAACCTAGTATTTGTTTCATTGCTATTAAGCCATAGGGCATGGGGTTTAGTATGCATAGGAAGAAAACAGATGTACTTGAAACAAACAAAGAAAAAGTGTTGTTCCAGCTATCCTTCATAGTTGTGTATATTTTAGAAAAAAACGTATTTGCACAAATTTACGGACTCTTTTGAGCAACTTTTAACACTTTTCCATACTGAGTAGCATTGCCCTTGGTAAATGGTGTCAGTGAAAAAGTCACTGAAGTAAAGGTGCCTTTCATTATCAGTAAGTATAAAAATATGCTCCTTACACATCTGTCATTTATTCTTAAACTACTTGGTATCCTTAATTAGCGCAAAAAAAAAAAAAAAGATTAAATTTTAACCTTGTTTGGTAGACTTTTCATTTTTAAGAAGGTAATTGTAAATGGTCAGAAAGCAGGCTGCCATTGCAAATCACATGAACACTGCACCATAAAAATTGCAGAAACATGAGCCAGCTGCAGATTAAGAAAGGCAGCTACTTGAAAGCCACTTCTTTACTTCTTTAGCCTTTATACACACTTCCAGTAAACTACGTGCTTTAGGGGAAAAAGAAAAAGTAATTTGTTTTGTTTTGTTTCTGTGTTAGGAAGAAAGTGGAAACGATATTGAAAAACTCTGTAGTTATCCAATAAGGGCTCCATTTGGCCACTGCATCTTTTCTCTCTGTTTCCTTCTGTATTTTTCATTTGTATTTTTTTCCTTTTCAGGGCACTTTGAAAAGAATAATTCAATCTGAATTAGTCCTCTGTAGGAGTTTTCGCACTAGGACTGCAGTGAATGTTGCTCTTTGTAGCCCAGGCTCTATCACAAGGCAGAGGAGATTTATTTCTTTGTGTGTATGTCAATTGAAACAATTTATTTGAAGACTTTGAGATTGAAAGAAAAAGCTAAAAAGAGGCTAATAAAAGTCAATATCTTCCCTTTGAGCAGTGTCAATCAATATCAGTGAAACAGATTCCCTGCTTGTTTAATAAGAAAATTACTTTGTGCCACAAATGACCTGGAGAACGCTTGGGTGTCCTCATTATCAAGAAATACCTGGTGTTTTGGTCTAGCATTACCTATTTAATTGGCAATGGCTTATTTGTATTAAGTTATCTATTTCAGACAATTTAAAAGAAAATATAATTTTATTAAATTATGTCAGACTGAAAGATAAGTAGCAGTTCCCATGACAAAAAGTGCTATGATAAGTTTGGAATTATTTGACATTAAAACAGATTGGTAAATTGATAGTGTGTAGTGGATGTTGAATCAACTTGGCAAAGACATAGGTCTGAAATTTTTGTAATACTTTTGTAATACTTTGTAATACTCCTATTCAAAGAGGGGTTCCTTTATATATTTAATCTTTCTTATCTGGCTCATATTTTAGTGGTAATTGTCGTAGTAAAGAATAAATAGGAAAATGTAAATTTACTTAAAAGGTCTTTTTCATTTAAGTGGTAAAAATGTTCAGCTTGTACACTGAATGCAGCTTTCTTGAGAATATTAATCAAGTCACAGTGAGACCTTAAAACAGTAGAAATATTATTTTTTAAATAAATGTATTCTTTTTATAATAAATTATTCTAATGAATAATTTGTGTTTAGGTAATTAATTTGCATCTAGATACCTAAGAATTTTTTTTTTAATGTAACATAGGGTTATTATGTACTTAGCACATCATGCTACAGTGGGCTTCAGTTGAGGAATGCTAAGGACTATTTTGTCTAAACTTTCATAACAGGCTTGCTTTATCTGGCTTCTGATTTAATTTTTTTTTTTTGTAGTTCTAATTTCCAGTCTTTAGGCTTGTTTTTTCACTCTTTGCTTTACTGATCAATAAAAACATACAATCTCTATGCTAAACAGTGTTAGAAACAGTTCCTCTGAGGCATCTAATGAGATTTTTGCTTGTTTTCAAGGCTATTTAGAATACTTCTTAGTCCTTGTTCACACCAATCTTCTTGAGGGAGACATGTTAAACACCCACACATTCTTTTCTATCCCTACCATAAATGTTGTACAATATACACATTACAATACACAGCTTGGCTGTAATTTGGTCCCTGGCTGATGGAAGGCTCCAAAGATCTTGTTTCTGCCAACAATCTTTTGAAAAATTATCCTCTTCCACCATAGACAATTTCTCTGCTAAGTACTGTCTTATTAATACTGGGGTGGGGGTAGAGATCAATATATGTCTGGAAAAAAATCCTTATAGAAAGTTGATATAGGATAGCATGCCGGCCTTCAGGAATTAATGAATTTTATATATGGACAATTGCAGATAAGATCTGAATTGTCAAAAATGCTTGTGCCTGTTGGTGAAATATTAAAAAATGTATTCTTAGATGACTTACCATTTTATCTTCCCTTCTTGTGGTGCTGCATGAAGGATGTTTTATTCTGGACGATGTAATTACTGTTGTCCTTCTGCTGTGTTTTGCCTACACATTAAAGACAGGGAAAAAAACTGACCTACACAAACTTTTTTTCTGCAAGCCAAAATATCTCCAATTTCAAAGCATAGCTGAAAAGCATGGCATTCTTTATACAAGGCTCCAGCTGCTCTTCTTATGGCCACACCTATTAAGAGTAGAAGTAGATGAATTAGAAATTCCTATTTTCTCAATCACTCCCCATATAAGCAAAATTCCAAGGTGATGTTTCTAACTCATTTTTTCTCTGCCATTTGCAATGTCTCAAAAAGCATTCTATTCTTTCATTATCTTCTTCACTGAGAGATATGGATGCAGTTTGCCACACAGGTGTTACATAAGTTTTAATTTATATGCTTCTCCATAGGTGATAACTGAAGATGGGGGTTGGTCTCCCCATAAGTTAAATGAACGATCCAGAAGTTCCATTTTCTGATTCAGCTGAAATATCCTACAGTGGGTTCAACATCTGTAGAAAATGTGTCCAACCACTCATTAATTAATTTAGTGTGTCTTGTGATAACATTACTCATGATGAGTTCATTTCCTGTTGCTGCAATTTTTTTTAATGCTTTGGTGAGATTTCCAGAGTAATTTGGTATTATTGCCAATATTAATTAAGTGGATCCATGTCACTGAGAATCCCTTGATACACTGAGTATTTCAGTGTATTGGAAAACTTTGATGTCCTCATCAGAGTGAACAAATGCCTTACTGTTCAGAAACGTAACTGTGGAAAAGTAAATAAAGAAGTCAGTGCAGAGTAAGTCTTGCTCTTTTCTATGTTCTATTTCAGATTCTCAGTTCTTAGGAGTAGGCATCATGTTCCTTACCTGTGGTGACAATAAGATGGCCTTCATGGCTGAGTGAGAGAGGGAGAATGTAGTTCAGTGCTGTTGCCATAAGGTGTGCAAGCAGCACTGCTAGGGCTTCCTGAAACATAAGGGACCTTTCAGTGAGCATGGGAATGGCAGGATTGGCTCTTTTATTCAAAAAAATATTGTACAAGTGACATATTTTTTTGCCATGTTTAGATGCAAAACAGAAGAAACATATTTTTGTTTTCATGTTGTTGAGTTATATGATAATGCACCCCATGCTCTTCACAATTAAGACAGAATTTTACTGTCAGTCTAGAAAAAAACAATCAAGGCAGAATTAAACTTGAAATTATTCAATTCTTGTTTGCAAAATGGTGACCTGAGACTGAGTAGATAGCTAAGAAGGGGGAGAGATGGGGAAGGAATACTTTTGTACTGTTATTGTGTGTTATATAAGTATTTCAAGGAGCTATTAATATGCAAAACAAGAACTCTTTATTCTAGTTTTCTTTAGGGACAAGAAACAAAACCAAACCAATTAAACAAAATATTTGTCACCCTGTGCAGAGCTGTAAAGAAGAGAGAAACTGCCTTTGCAATATGCTGTACCTACACTTCCAAAGAATTGAGAGGTGCTTGAAAAGAAAAATCACTTTAGGAAACTTTTTGTGGCTGTTGTACTAGCATGTCTCAAACATTCTTCCAAAGCAAGCCCCAAAGTATGGCACATCACTAAACCTAAATTTCTATTTTAGTATTTATTATTGGATTTTTCAACTGTATGCTTTCCTTCAGTACTTTAAATTAACTTTTGTAACAAGGGAATAATAACATGGTGCTCTGTTACACTGACTCCATCTCACAACATAAAATGATGAGAAATTGAATATATAAAATTAGGTGACTCAGTTAGTATTAGAAATTGAAGGATGACTCTGAAACCTGCCATAAAAAATAAGATACCTTTGTTCATTCCTTTTGTTAAGACACTTGACATGCCTTTTAAAAGGATGAACTGCAGGATAATATTTACACCCTCTCTAGCTGAAGCTTGAGAGTAAAATAGGAATTATGTTTTCAAAACATCTGAGTGTATTATTACTCTCTGCTTAAAGAAAATAAACAAAGTACTTGACAAAGGAGAGATGGCATCATGCAAAATGATGAGGTCAGAAGGCATGGAAGTTCCAGGAACTCGAAATTAAGAAATTGATGAGAAAACAAGAAAAGGTTCCAAGAGGAAAATCACAGATCTCTCGATATATCTGAGATGCATGGGAGTAATGATGAAAATTTGAGAGCGACTGCAGTGAACACAAATGCAGGTGGATAGCAATATACTCTTATCGAGCTGATAACAGAGCTGGAAGAGAAAATATTGGAGGATGAGGGAAAGATTCTAAACAAATAAATCAGAAAAATACAGAGTGATTTCTAAGCACAAAGTGCATTATCTAACGCTGAAGAGAGTAGGAGTTGGCAAATGGACTCAGAGCTGAAAGTTCACATAGTGATACTAAGTAAAAAGAGTAAGAATTTAAAAGATCTTGTAGACATTGCATGCTAAGCATGTTTGATTTTGGCTTGGTTGGGTTTTTTGGTTGGTTGGTTGGGTTTCTTTCTTAAAGTGACATTCTACAATCACAAGATTACAAAATAGTAAAAAATGTTGGCAAGGTATTGCTTGCTGCAACTTATTCTTTAAATAGGGAGTCTAAAAAAGACATATAGTGAAGCTTCTTCATTTGATTGAGTTCAAAGCCTCCCTTCTTCATCTGATTGACTTTAAAGCCTCCCTTTTGCAGCTATTATACTGTGTTTCTCTTCTATATATCCTTTAGAAACCATTGCATGACCCTGGGTGGTGTATAAGAGTGTTATAAATCATGGAAGTGAATAAGGACTATATCATACAATATGAGAATGTGGAAGGGTCTAAAAAAATCTCAGGTAGCAGGTTTAAAATAAACAACTGTAATAATTTTTCCACTCAGCACTAGACTTTCTAAAAAGTCAAAAATTATTTCAACAAGTTCACGAAGAAATGGTTTGTCTGTGGCCATCAGACATCACATTTCAAATAGATGTTCCAGCTGTGAAAGGCACATGTGGTAGTTTTCTGGAAGAGGAAAGAACAAGGCAAGCCCTGTGCACATCCTCTCTTATGTTCTTCCACACATACAAGTTATGGCCTGCTATTAGTGGTGCTGTACTTTACTCTTCCTGCACTTATGGTAATATAACTATGATGCTATAAACATTTATCTTGGTAATTTTATGTAGCTCAGAATTTGAGAAATTAGTTTGGAAATACCCAATCTGTGATTTCCACATAATTTTCTAATGCAACTCTTTTTTTTTTTTTCTTTCCTACTATAGGAAATTTTTCTCTTTAATTTCTGATTTAATTCTGGTTTGTTTTTTTTTTTTTAATGAACTCTGTTTTAACAGTGGCTGATCTCATGTTTAAATGCTTTTTATTAATAGTTTTGCTTGTTTGTCTGGAATGTGTCTGAATACATAAGTTTAGGAAGGAAAAGCCTAATGTCTTTCACAAGTAATATCTGAACTCTTTAATAGAAGAGCTAAATCAGATCAAGCTATAAAACACAGGCAGAAGCATGTTTCATTAGGTAATATTCATAGTTCTAGTATTAAAGGAATTTGTAGCATAGAATTCATATCATTCCTAGAAAGATTTAAATGTATAGTTGCAAATATTCCAAGGGCTGTGAAATACTTAGCGACAAAATAGACAACAGACATTATTCCTGTCCTGAGCTACCATTTAGTACTATAAATTTATAAAGAAGTGTTTCTGAAGGAATAATGTTAAGGGTAATAATGAGTTTTTATCCAGATTGCTTGCATAAATTTAGATGAATGGCTTTCTTAAAATAACAGCAACAGAAACAAAACCCATAGTTTCTGGGTTTGGCTTGCCTTTATGTAGTTTCCCTCAGTATCAAAGAACAAATTTATGTACTCTGAAAGTACCTGGACTCTGCAGCCCAAAAAGTAAATGAAAAATTATATCAGGCTCAGTAAAAAGTTTCTCACTCAAAACTCTTGGTCATGCAAAGTTGAAGTGAACAGAGTGAAAAAGCAGTCTAACTGAGCATTTCATTTTATAATTGTATTGCTAAAGCAGTACAGAAAGAGAATATTTCCTTTCTAAAATAAAACCTCATTGGTTTAGCTCATCCTTTCATTATCTTGTAGAAAGATCAATTTCAACATAAATCTTAAGAGGTAGATAAGGAACTTGACTGTACATATTCAAATTACTATAAAAGAGCAAGATGTTCCCAAGAAATACGTATTTCCCTAACTTTTTACATTAAACATTCATCTTTCATTATCCCAAGAAGATGAATGGGTTATCTTAATAATATTTCAAGCACCAAAACAAATATACAGGCTCACTCTATGGAAGGTGAAGCAAAAGATATGATTTAGAATGATATTGTAATGTATGCAGATATAAACTTATGAATTTTTGTATGATGAATTTTACTTCTTTTCCTACATTGTCCTTGAGAACTAAAAGCCATATTTTTTTTAGTTTTTTTGTTTGGTTGTTTTTTTGTGATATTATGTTTGTAAATGTCTTGGGAGATAACATATTTACAGTTATTTTCTGAATTCAAAAGAGCCTTAGATATGAACAGAGAAAAAAAGTATTTAGGCAGGGAAGAGACATAAAACTTGATAAAACTTGCATTAACTTTTTTTCACAATCACATGATAAGGAATATTGTAAGCTTCTGGATGAATTATATTCATACTGCTCTTTGTTCATAACAATAACCAATAGGATACAAAATCCCTAGTAGGAGTATTGAATAGAGGGACTCTCTGGTGTCTCAAGTTGAGGACTTGGATCATAAAGAGTTCAGTAATGTTTTTAGGTCCTGGTGCATTATGCTATTGAGAAATATGGGGTAAAGTTCTATCTGTAGGTGTCTTTCAGTATTCCAGTCCTTCCTTTTCAGGAAAAGGCACATACACGTGTATTTCCAGTATTTAAACAAATAGTGCTGTCAACACCACAAACGTCAGTGTTTGCCTTCCTTGCAACTCTGTCTGTCCGTACGTAAGGCAGGATCAGGAATGTGTGTTCTGAGAAACAGAGCTCTGAGAACTCAATAGACCTTGAAACACTCTGGTATCCTTTTAAAGCAATGGACTTCACAAGGTGACTTCTCTGGCCTGTAGAGGGTAAACTTAAAGACAATAAAACTGGTTTAAAGAGAGCTTTAAAATAGATGCTTGGTCAGAAGTTTGGACTGGTTACCCTATGTTGTACAGCTTTGTATTGGGTGTGGGTGGCAAGGTTTTAGGAGCAGGTGGACTACAGAGTAATCTCTGTGAGACCAGGGACTAGCCTGTGCCAGACACAGTTGTTTCCAGCTGTCTCCACAAAACACAAAGCAGGACACAGCTGAGCCCATCAGCCAAGTGTGTGGTGCCTCTTGAAACATATTTAAGAAAGGGAAAAAATGCCAGATAAAGAGCAGTCTGATAGGGGTAAAAAAGGGAGAACAACAGTGAAAATGGCAAGGTCAGAGAAGGAGCAGAGGAGAGGAGCTCCAGGCACCAGAGAAGAGATTCTCCTGCAGACAGTGTGGGAGAACACAATGAAGAGGGTTGTCCTATTTCAACCCACAGAGAACTGTGCTGGAGCAGATATCCACAGTGTGACTAGTGGACAACCCTATGCCAGAACACATGGACATTTCCTGAAGCCCTTGGAAATACCCCTTATAAGCAGGGGAAAGGTGTGAGGAAGAAGGATGGGCAGAGAGGTGCTGCTGACTGATCATGATGCCTCATTCTCCATCTCCCTGTGTCACATGAAGCAGGGGTAGGTATTGGAGTTGGGACAGAACAAGTGCAGTTGGATCTGTGAAATAGATGGGGGGAAAGTATTTTAAAATTTGCCTTTACTTCTCACTATGCAAATCTATTTTAATTGCTGATAAATTACATTAATTTTAAAAATAAGCTGAGAATTCACCTTTGGTAATACAGCCAGTCCCACTCAACAGGCCTGTTTGAGACTGCAATATGACATCTTGTATTGCTGTGCTCCATCTTTTTCCAGAGAGTTGGCATAAAGCAAGTGTGCCTGGATCATAGAATGGTTTGGGTTGGAAAGGACCTTTGAAGATCATGTAGTCTGATCCATCTGCCATGGACCAGGGTAACTTCTACCAGTTCAGGTTCATCAAATCCTCATCCAACCTGATTGTGAACACATCCATTGAAAGGGCACCCACCTGTTCCAATGTTCCGCCAATCTAATTGCAAAAAGTGTCTTCCTTGTGTCCAATCTAAGTTTACTCTCTTTTAATTTAAAATCACTGAGCCTTTTCCTGTCACTACAGGCCCAGGTTAAAAAAAAAAAAAGATCTCTCATTGTATTTCTTATAAGCCCCATTTTAAGTGTTGGAAGGTTGCTATAGGGTCACCATGGAGCCTTCTCTTTTCCTGCCTAAACAACCCCAACTGTCTCAGTCTTCCTTCAAAGCAGAAGTGTTACAGCCTTCTGATAATTTTCATGGACTCTTCCTCAAGTGAAGTCTATTTTGCTGATTGGTAAGTGATATTAATTTGTTTATCTTACATACTATTTTCTCCCCCTGTCCCATTGAGGAATGGGAGTGAGAGAGCACTGGGGTTGTATCTGACATGTATCAGGATATTAAAGCTAGCAAATTTCCAATGCTTTGTTCTCCCACACATTTCTATTTATTACATTTAAATAGTATTGTTTATAAGTACTGATGAATTATTTTAGTAACTTCATTCCCAGTCTCAAATACAAGTGGAAATCACAACCGAAAAAAAAAAAAAAGGAAGTAAAAGTGACAACAATAAGAATGTTAAAGTTCCTATTGTAAGGAAAATTGTAAACATTGTTCCCTCTGGATGAGATCTGTATATTTTCTGAGAGGTCTTTCCAGATGCTTTTACCACCACCCCTGCAGTTAATACAGACTAGAGTTATAGTTACGTCAGTAAAGGATTATCTTGATAAATCAGCATGTTTTATTCAAAAGTATTTTATATCTGTCTTGGTTATCCATTTCAGCCTATTGGACACTAGTAGGTGTGTTCATTGACATGCTATTTGAACTGTTATTTCTAGGCAGCATCTATCATTATGAAGAAAAGCCAGATCAGAGGTAGGATTTTCTAGTTGCTATGTGAAAAGCAACCACTTAAAATCAGATGGCTATTTTTGGGTACAGCACAGTCCTTATTATTGTGTGCTTTTTTTTAAGTGTGGTTAAATTACTGCCCCTGGAACCTACAGTAATGAGCAAAATGTTGTGAAATGCAGATGCTTTACATTATTAATCTCATCTAGCAGCTCTGTAACACATTAATCTCTGAATAATCTTCAATTCATACTATAACATGGATGTTAATGGTAGAAATTAGAGCTGAAAATAGCTATTTGGTTTTCTATTTCATGTAGTCACCAGATTGTTCCCTGAAGAGTATTTTACAGTGCTTTGTCTCATCTAGACTTAAGTGTACTGAGCAATAAAGCTTCTACTACTTTCCTTTGGAGACTGTGTCACCATGTAATAGATTTCACTATTGGGATTCTTTACCCTATTCAATCGCAGTAAAATATTTCACCTTCTCTGAAATGGGAAAGAGGAAAAACATAGCAAAAGCAAAAATATTTATTGGCTAGAAGCTAGCAAGAGTCCTCTCTAAAAACCAGGGATGTTACATCTCTTAAAATCTCTTTCTTTCTATGAATTCCATTTTAATTCCCTGTGATATGAAACCTACTATTGCATTTTTAATCACATTTTCATAAGGTAAAGGCAAATACCACCTGTTATGTTTGGCTGTATCAGTTAGCTCTCATTTTGCATTTCTTATTTGTAGTTTCAGGATTGTCTTGCCCTTGAAAGTGAAATGCTGAAATAGTCATACAACCACCAAATTTCTTTAAGTCAGATTTATTAAAAACAGTGAAAATGGATTTAAGACAAATAAGTGTATCAAGATGTCATCATCTTTATGAGTCATTATCTTCTTATCCCCCAAAGAGGGAACCAACTTCCATAAGCAAGAAAACAAGTTGTTATTTTTCAAATTAATGGATTGAGGCAAGGACGAGGGTAGTTACACACATTACTAGGCCACTGGCTAGAAAATACCAAAATGATTGACAGATACACATACAGTCACCCATTCCTAACATGTTCCTAGCACACAGCATGCAGAATATTTTGACCAGTTCTTGGATTCAGGAAAATATATATCCTGGGTTGTAAAATAGTCTAGGCACTGTCAAAAAATATTATATGAGGCTACATGAAGAGAACAGAGTAAGGTAAAGGGCAGCTGAGGAAACAATAGAAGTGTTTATGTGTAATAAGGTTTAACTAGCAAGTTAGTGTTATGGGGGAAATATACATAGAAATTGCAAGGAAATACAGACACACCCACACATGAGTGCACATGTACACCCTCGCACACACAATCCTGGACAACTGCAGGTCAAAAGGATGGAGAGCTTCTGCAACAGGCAGAGACAGCGAGAGCTGCTGCTCTTGGAGCAGGCAGCAAAAGAATGCAGCTCCCTCACAACTCCAGTGATCTCACCAATTCTGCTGAAACAATTCCTGTCATAAATACTTCTTTCTCCATACCCCCATTGCAAATCCTGTCATTTTACACAATGTTTGTGCTTGGAAGTTTCAGCCTTTTGCCTCAAGCCTGCAATGTGCACTGAGGGTGTTACTCTCACAGGCAGGTGCCTTATTCTGTGGCTCAGCTATTTTTTTTTGCTTACCTGCTTCTTTTCTTTAGTATGCTGAAAGGAGTCTTTTCCCCATCATCAGTGTTGTACATCTGCAGTGACCAGTAATTAATTGACATCTGGGAATTGTTTGCAGGTCTAGGTCCTCTGTTTTCCAATACATTTTCAAGGCACTTGCTATTATCCCATGCTTGAACTTGACATCATAACAAGAGACACCTGGTATCAAGCTTAAATTCACACAGCCACTTCCCATAACAAGTTGGTAACATACTCCAAAGGTCAGGACACTGTCTTTGCACAGTTGGCATAAGCTTTCGTTTGCATTTTTACTGGGCCACTGTACAGTGTCCCTGTTCTGAATTTCTTTTTTTTTTTGTTGACTATGTAGATGGTAGAAAGTGTGAGGGAGATAGAAAAATAAGAAATCAAGTCACCTTCACTGCTAGTGAGTGCATCCCTTGCAAATTTAAATAGATAAATTCAAATGGCTTTTCAACCTGTTTAATGAGGTCAAAATATTGTGGTTAAAAGATCTTTAGCTCTGTTCTCAGGGAAGGCAGTTTCTTCAGGCTGAAGTTTTCTATTTCACCCAAGTTTCGTACCTTGTTCAAGAAATTAAGAAAGAGAAACTAGTGTTTCACAAATACATACAGTTTTTATTTTTAGTTTTCAAAGAATTGAGACTTTTGTTTTAGGATAATTTTGCTATTAAGTGCAGATCAGACCATGGAATAGAAGCCTTCTGTTTTATGGATTTTCATAATTTATTTTTTTATCTTGTTTGATAGTTAAGCAGACAAACTTACAGCATTACAAATAATTGTGTTCCAGCCTTGATATTTTGTAGCTATCAATCAAAATTCCTTGACATAATGCTACGTATGTCAGTGAAGTTACAGCTAAGGTAAATGTGGGTGTTTTATTTTCTGCTTAACAATTATGTGGTCATGAGTAGATGCAAAATATATATCTATGGAATATAATTCCAAACTCATCACTTCCTTTATTTTACAATCTATTTAATAAAAGTTTCCTCTAGGAATCGGATTATAACTAGTTCTAGGAACTTTGGTTCCTTCAGTGTGCTGCCAAATGTAGTAGGGATAATTCTGGCATATTCAAATTACATTCCTGTGGATATTTATATTTAAATAATTTAATTAAATACTATTAAAATAATTTTAAAATTTAAATAATATTTTAAAATGTCACATGTGCTGGAGAAATTGTTGTTACCTTCACACTTACATTCCCAATGTACTTGGGTGGTTTTGACCCCTCAATTCACTGAATGGCATTTTTTTACAATATAACCAAACTGCTAATATAAAATATAGGGTTTTCCTGTTTTGTTTTATTTGGCTTTTTTCTTTTTTTTTTTTGGTATGGAAATATTTGCCTCGACTTTTAGAGGACTTCTTTAAAAAAAGAATTAGCCTGCTGTAAAAGGAAACAGGGATTTGTCAATGAGGTAGGATATGACTTATTTCTTTTATCTGAAGAGGGAGTTATAATCTATACACTACGAAACAGCGTGGATAGTGGCAGTTTAGTTGTGGCCTTGAATGCCTAACACTGCTCTCAAATCGAAAGAGAATTATTTAACATGTTAACCTTGTAGTCATGCAGGACTGCTGTAAGATATAGTCTGAGCACACCAGGCATACCAGATTTAAATAGTATTAGATGTGTTTAGGACATGGTTCTGTGGGAATGAGATTGGCCATGCTTTTTAGCAGAGTGAAATTATGTGCTATGCCTGCAGAGACACAATCTCTAGGATTTATGATTAGCATAAACTGCCATTATGACTGTTCAATTCTAGACTGTTCTGGCAAAATTGGATGTGTCGCATAACTAGGTCCCTAGGAAAATCTTTGGTGTAGAACTGCTAATTTTCTCACTGATTCAAAGCACCAAAACAGTTTGAGGATATTTTGTTCCTGAGAATCTTTTATAGTAAGAAGGATTGAGACGGCACTGACTGATGTCCTTTGGCTTTCAAAAAAATACATCTAGCCCTGCAAAATACGTAGTATGTCCTCATGCCATATATCCAGTGTTTCCTTCATGTCCTCTGTTTCATGCAGTAAAACCTATCTAGGCAAGCTTCATCACACTGCTCCCAGAGCAACACAACACTTAGAGAAGTACACAGAATTATTATTATTATATTTGAAGCCTGCAAGAGACCCAGGAGAAGTGCTGGGTGATAGAGAAGTGCCTATTCCTGAGCAGGATGCTAAGATGCTTTCTGCAAGGTTAAGGTTGTGTACTGTCTGCTACTTGTAGCTTACAAGAGGTGCAGAATCTGTAACCATTCAAAGTGCTCTAGTGAGTGGCTCTGCACACTGTGATGCTACTCAGTCTTGCTTCTTCAACCTCTAAAGAAGGTCTTAAGAGCAGCAGCTCTCTAGAACTTAAAGTATATGTTTTAACATGTAGCAGGAAAGCAGGAAACCTTGAACCATTACTTATTAAAACTCCCATCTGATTTTCTCATTAGTGTGAAAAAACCCACAAAAGCAACAGAAACCTAATTCTTGTGGTTGAAGACCAAATCACAATGTGAATACTAAATGGCTGTGGATACCAAAATAGTTTAATCATAGATATGTGCAACTTTATGAATTACACAATGCCCATGTTCCATGGGAGAGAAAATGCAGCTATGAAGTCCTGCAGGTTAGTGCAGCAATCAATAGGATTAGTGCCACGGGATGTGTATTTCTGGGGCTGGGCCACAAGGTCTGAAGTGCCGGAGTCATGGTCCCAAATCAGGCTTCAGGATCATGCATTCCCATCAGAGTTTCACATGATCTTCTTTTTCTGTGTCCCAGCTGGAAACTCTTCCTCTGGCTTCTCTGAGTATTCTTGAGTCTCCTCATTTGTAGGATTGGGTAGAAAATATCTCATTGATGATTAGTCTGATAAAATTGCACTCTTTTCCCAGTTTGCTGTCACTGTTGTCTACTTGTTCTGGACACTCCAGGACATGTCTGCATGTGATGATCAACAGGTTGCTTTTATAGTTTGGCTATCTATCTAATTGAACTCACAAAGCAAATATTCTGTTGTTTGGAACAGATGGATTGTTGTATTTTGCTTACTTCTACTACATAAAAGAGTGGGTGCACTGCTTTATTCTACCAGTTAGGCCAACTAGACTAAATTCATTAAACCTATCTTGGCAGAAGGGGAGAAGTGAGATTGTTTCTATATGAAAAATTTTGAAGACCTTTTCTTTTTCTGAAGCAAATATATGTATGTCTTTCTGTGAGTTGTGTTCCCACTCTGTCTTCTGCCCAAAACACATAGACAGTTGTCTCAATAAATGGAAAGATTTGCTGTAAAATGTATCTGTCTGTTAAAAAGCCACTGGTTGTGAAGTTTTCTGACATTCAGAGGTCTTTCTATTTTGGAATGTATTACTGATACCACTGCATATTGCAGTAAGACATGTTCCCATTTATATAACAGTACAGCTATTAAAGTACTTTATGATCAAATGTCAATAAAATTTGAAATTGAAAAACTTTTCTTTTAATGTTTAAAAAATTAAGATTTATAACCCATATTTCTTCACTAGTTCCACAACACTTGAAATGTACTTCTTACCAGAAACTTTAACTAGGCAAGACATTGCTTTGGACATTTTTCCACTTACCTGTATAGCACATCTAGTGTGGAGGACTCATACCTTAGTGTCAAAAAGTTGATATGCATTAAGATTAAAAAAGATAACATTTTATGAAATGGTATAAGAAAGCTTATCCTTCTCAGTGACTTAAACAATCATCAAAATTAAGAATGTGCTGATATAAACTCACAAATATTAGATTTGAATATATAATTGCTCACAGAGCTAGTGTTGGTAATTCTGAACAACAGTTACCTAATACATTTATTTTGATCATGTGTAATTTAATTTAGTTATGCAAGGAACCCAAATTCTTTTAACATAAATGGCTTTTTCACAACTGTTCAATCTGTAATAAAAAATATAAAACATTAGTTAAATTGATAGGTAAATTTCTTGCAATTCTTTTCCCATTTGCACTCTCTGATCTCACTTTATAATATAAACTGTGATGCTTCAGTGGGAAATGTTCTCATTGTGCTATTACAATAAATCCAATATCATTTTCATCAAACTATAAACAGACCTTTAGACGGTTAGTTCAGAATTTTGATGGTATCTCTTTTTTATGTCACTTAAACACATGATGCTGATGTCTTCTTTTTAGAGTTCAAGAGATGCAAATTTTATGGAAAAATATTTGAAGCATGGGGGAAAAAACCAAGGTCTGTGTGTGATTTGTGAAAAACGTAGTGCCTACCAATCCCAAGCAGAAAAAAATTCTGCAAATAGACTTAATGTTCGATTTCATCCCAGTGGTATGAGATATCTCATCTGGACTATTGGGAGTTCAGAAATCATAGCCATTAGCATGAAATAGGTGGAACTAAAAACCAGTCCAAGCAGAGTTATGATTTAATCTTCCTGAAAGTTAGAAGATTTTTGTTCTTCATTTCTATACTGATATGAAATTTGACAGCTTTTCTTGCTAAATCAATGGGAATTGCAGTACCAGGGCAAAAGTGAAATAGCTGGACTGAACAGTAAATACTTTGCTCTCTCAGTTTTTGTGAAAGTCCACTTATTGGTTCTAGAAACAAAAACAAAGCATTTTTGCTTCCTCAAGCACTAGTTCTAATATATTTCCATGTTATTTCTCTTCATACACTGATTTTCAGAGACCAATCACCTAAGTTTTAAAAGAAATACTAAATGAACTTTTCTTTCCCAAATGCATAAACCTAGATTTCTCTCATTTAGAATAGACTTCAACATTGCCCTTTTTATGGACTGAATCTACCAAACAGGTTTTGAATGCCTGAAGAGGAGCAGAAGGGAAAAGTAAAGAATGTTCTCTCTTTCTAAAATAAAATTTAAAAAAAGAATAAAGGTAAAGTTTCATTACAATAGTAGACATAAATAAAATAAATGCCATGGAGGAGGACCTGGACAGATTTGAGAGGTGGGCCTGTTTAAACCTCATGTAGTTCAATAAGGCCAAGTGCAAGGTCCTGCTCCTGGCTTAGAGATTCACAAACATGAAAAAAGGCTGAGTGATGCTGGAATTGACAGCAACCCTGAAGAGAAGAACTTGGCATTAAAAACTGAGCATGAGCCAGAAATGTGTGCTCACAGCCCAAAAGGCAAATCATATCCTGGGCCATATCATGAAAAGCAAAGTAGCCATCAGGTCAAGGGAGGGGATTCTCTCCTTCTACTCTGCTCTTGTGATGATTCACCTGAAGTTCTGCATCCAGCTCTAGGGCCCTCAGGATAAGAAAGACAAGGACCTGCTCAGCTGTCTCCAGAGGATGATAAAAAAGGTGATCAGGGGTTGGAACATCTGCTCTATGAAGACAGACTGAGGAATTTATGTTCGTTCAGCCTAGAGAAGAGACAGTGCTGAGGAGCCCTGATGGCAACCTGCCAGTACCTTGAGGAGCCCTGAGGGTAAGAGGGGGAGGGACTCTGTGTCATGGAGCATAGTGATAGGAGAATGGGCAGTGGTTTTAAACTGAAGGAGGGCATGTTTAGAATGGACAAAAAGAAGACATTAGTTTTTGATAAGGATGGTGGGACACTGGAACAGGTGAATGCCCTATCACTGAAAGTGTTCGGGATCAGGTTGCACTTGGTTAACATGAACTGGTGGAAGATTTCCCTGCCTGTGACAGGAGGGTAGAAATTAGATCATCTTTAGGGTCCCTTCCAGTCCAAATAATTCTATGATTTCGTGATCTAGACATACCATACTTCCATTGTAAAATAGCCCACACCCTGGAAGCACCGTAGCAGTTTAGATTGTCTCTTACAGTCTCAAACAGGGATATCAGGCAGCACTGGCTAAGTTACAAGAGGTGAATTCTCAGCTGTCATTCTTCAGAAGCTCTGGGGCTGATGTCTCTAACCGGCCAGGTTTGGAAGCATGTCTGAACTTTAAATGAGTTTGAACCATTTCTGTCATAAATACCATCAAGGATGCCATTACCTACAAAGTCCACCATTTTTCAGGTAAAACAGAAGAATAATATTAGATATTGAGCTCTTGGATAACCCAATGAAATATATCTATAATTTCAACATTGAACAATACTGATAC
This sequence comes from Leptocoma aspasia, assembly GCA_013399835.1. Classification (NCBI taxonomy): domain Eukaryota; kingdom Metazoa; phylum Chordata; class Aves; order Passeriformes; family Nectariniidae; genus Leptocoma; species Leptocoma aspasia. The sequence goes on along the minus strand of VXAX01004897.1, from coordinate 251,972 downwards.
CATCTGTCCTCGCAAAGGTAATGCTGCAAGTGGCAATCATGCCTCAGGATAGGATGATCTGTGCTATATTATACCTACCTTATCTTTTTTTCTTCTGTCATCTCTCCATCTATAAAAACAGTAATAGACTTCCAAAACAGAATCAGAAATAAATGAAAACTCATTGCACCTGAACAAATTTACCAGCACTTTGTTACAGTATTTACTGGAAATTTAGAATACTCAGGACGAATAAAGAATATATCGCAATATAGATGAAGATATATATTCTCTGTATTCATTCAAAGAGCAACACATCTTTTAAAACTCTGAATGTTTTATCATTTAGTTCCTCATAAAATAATACATAAGGAAAATGGGAGAATTATTATTTTAGCACAATCATAAGAAAATAAGTATCTTTTTCTGATGTTTTGGTTTGGGGAGTTGGGTTTTTTTTTCCCAAAATATTCAACATTTAACTCTATAAGGTCGCATTCCATGGTGTAATTCAGATGCTCACCTTTCTTGTCAGTAAATAGTTTTTGTTCCTTTTTTATTTTTCTAGGGTCTGAAAATTTGGAAACTTTCTTCCATGAAAGGTTACATTGTGAAGAGTTCAATAGCATTCATATGCAAAACTGGAACTTGACAAATAAAATTGCAATAAGTGTTTTCTCAGTATGTAATTTCATAGAATGTATCATTACTGTTGCTATTCCAAAGTGATCGTACCCTGCTCTGTTGGCATCTAAAACTCCCTTTGAACCCAACAGGCAGGAATGTCCTCTGAGCATGTAGTCTCTATCATTTATCTTAGCTAAACATTTAGATAAAGATTTTAAGCAATTACAGTTCTCTTCCTTCTGCAGTTTAACACCCCCAGTGATTTGGCAATTTTTGTGTGTGCTCTCTGAAGTTTCTTCCCCAGATCCTTCATTAGCTTCAGAAATCATAATGTGTGCTTTAGTTTAAATTGTATGGCATCTAATTTATTGTGGACATAGTGAATATGGTACATAAATGGGTAGATTTTATAATCTTGAAATAAAAATACATGTCATGCTGGGTTTTTCACTTGTCTTCTCTAACAGTTTTTATTATTTGCATGCAATTTGGGGATTTTAGTATAAACATTCAAACAACTTCCTGATAAACTTTGTGTTGATAATGCCTACCTGATCTAAATTTTATTTTAGACCCTACAGGGTCTAAATTTTGTTAGTGTAATCCTTCTGCTGAGTTTAGGATTGACCCTAAATTTCATATTGTATTTATTTTGTATCCCTGTTGAATCTATAAATAGCATTAGAACCCTTGGAGCCATGCAAGATATGACTTTTAGTTTTGTTAAAAATATGACAAATTTTACTTCTCTCATAGAGCAGAGAAATAGCATTAAGGACCAAATGCATTTTCATAATAGTAGATGTGTATGTTTGTGTACAAAAGTACAGAATGAGAAGAAAATCATTGCACTTTTAAACTTTACAGAAATTAAGACTATAAAGCAATTAAGGACACAAAATCTCTTCAACTTTCATGTTCTTCCCTAGTATCTGTTTACAAGAAATTCAATAGTATTGTGCTGCTGCTCATGCACCATTCAGGAGGCGTATATTTTAAAAACACTTCCGTGTCTTCTTGGTGATGAAAATATTTTGTCTGATTCTTGCAAAAAAGGAATTATCTACTTTATTGTATTAATTTATCTGCAGACATGTGAGAAACTGAATATCTATAATGGATTTCAACACAGTTTCCTGAGGAAAAACTGCCTGGCAAAGCATCATGCATCAGACTAAATATGCATGTAAGGTAGATTTTCTATTCCCTAAAAAGTCTACTCTGATACATAAAAATCCCTGGCTGTGAAGAATATGTCACAGGTTTATCAACAAGGGAGCTTGTTCCCTCATTTTTAGTCTTAGAATTCTTATTAGGTAATTCTAAGGTTTCAGTATTACTTTAAATCACCAGGTAGCTGACTAAGGTCATCAGCAAATTAGTTGAAATACATTGGGTTTAGCCTTGTGCACCTTTTGAGAAAACATTTGGCCAAACTATATTTTTCAGTATACTCAGGCACAGTCTAGGCTACCATAATGGGTTTTGGGCTTTTTTTCCCCAGTAAGTTGTGAAAGTCTTTGTCCAACTGTTTGAGTGAATCACCAAGAGAATGGTGATCAGATATATAATTCTTGTCTGTGTTTAATTTGAACAGGGAATAAGCTGCAACTCAACTGAGATGTGTTTCGAAATAGTTCCCTAAGTATAAAACACTTCTGAAACCAGACAGCAATTTTCTGTGTGGATAAAGGAAAAAGGAAAAACACTGGAGGGTGAGTAGGGGGATCTTGCCCTGGAAGGGTCCCTGATATAGGAAGACTAGGATGACCAGAAAGTACACAATAGGGCAGAAGTCTGAGGCCTGTTAATGAGCTGCTTTCCAGACCTCCTCCTCCTTTGTCCTCACCTGTACTTTAAGCTATACTGCTCTGAAAGGGCATTTGTTCCTCTGGGAAAAGACTGTTTGGTCTTGAAGATGTCCACATCATTCTGTTGTTTTCTGAAGGCTACATGAATGATGTGATTTACAGGCCAGTGGGTTTTGGACAGACCTTTGGCCTTAAAAACCTTTAATCACAATGCTGCAGTATTTTGTGGCCAGGAAATATTTCCACATCTAGCTCCTGTTTTCGTGGCACTAGAGAAGGAGAGTGCTAAAGGGAGGCATTATATGTCATCTTCTCTGCCTTGTTCATGAAGGGGAACAACTTTCCTAAACCTGCCTGTTAACATCTTGATAGCTCCAAAAGCACTCTGGCCACATGGTTAAAAGTAATCATCCTAAGACTTAGTCCTGGGAGCTTCTGGTAGAACAAATATGCCAATCTGCTAATTAGCAGAATACACAGTGATTCAATTTGTAGGTGTCTTTAGCAATGAAAAAGTACAGTTTAGAGACTCATTGAAGTCTTGGATGTATTAGGGGGTTTTTTGAGTTTGAAATTATTTTTGCTCAAGTGGATCTCAAGACTACAAGCACAGAATGAACTAAATTCACAGTGAGACTAAGAGCAACAATAGAACTCCCACATGGATATCTAAATTATTGAACACAAGGAAGAATGTTTTGCAACTTTGATTAGGGAATTGTTAATCGGGCCCATAATAGAATGTAGGTCAAAAACCAATTAAAAGAGTCTGACTAGAATTTATGATTAGGCAACCATTAAAAACAATGAGTATTAAAAAAATTAAAATATGGAATAGGTCCACAAATATGAATTCTTTTTTTCGTGAGCTCTGGATACAATGTGACAGTTTGAGCATCAATAAAGCAGTTAAGTTAGCGATCAATTACTAACTTCAGGAGCAGAGAAATTGTTTGGCTGATAAAAAGCGTATTCAGCCTTTGACAAATGCTTGGCTGTCACTATCATTTACTTGAAATACCACTGTAGCAACCCTAACTCTGGCTTTTATTTTTTATATCATCCAAACAAATAAAATGTGTATGGTGTTTTTAGTCAGGCTTTGAAGTTCAATCTGTTCTGGCAAGGAAGTGGTACTTCACAAATAGTAAAAATACAGTTCCTGCTGTTACTTACCCCGCAGAACCATTCTCTTATCAGAAAGTCTTGCAAAACAAAGGAGCAGTTGAATCTCTGCTAAAGTTTTGTAAAACTGCAACAGTGTGACAATAAAAGAAAATAGCAACAACTCCAGCACTTCAAAGTGCACAAAAATTTCAATGAAGAAATACATATTTATCTGATTTTTGATCAACAAAAAAAAGTGATTGGCATACCTCTTCATCCCATCTTCATTTGTATCACCAATTCTAATAATTTCATTCTATTAGGACCTTGTTTCAAATAATGTTTTGACAGTCAAATCTGACTGTATATGCATAAGGCACTTAAAATTTTGTCTTTAAAATTTAACAAACACCATCCATTTCACTTAAAAAGAAAAAAAAAAACAACAAGCCAAAAACCTTATTTTTTGTTTATTCAAAGTTTTCTTGGAAAAAAAAATCAAAGACAAAAGTAGTGTTTGATATTAGGAGAAGAGTATTAAAGTGGGAACATTCTTTAAAATTACAAATTGAAATTAAGTCTCAGATTAAGAAATCTCAAATGGGAGACAATGAAGAGATTGTCATGCATGAACCATACTCAATTTAACAGGATTACTGATATTGATATGCTCATGTTCTGAAGAGAAGACTTCAGAGGAAACTAAGGGAATAAAGTGAATATTGGAAGAATTTCAGGGCACAATCTATGTCTCGCCTCCTTCAGTATGTTTATTCTTTCATAAAAATCCAATAAGGAAGGTTGACAGTGTTTTCCCCTTATAGATATATTTTGGCAGTAAATATATGAAACTTCAAGAAAGGTTCTGTGTTTTAAGGAAATAAATATACTAACAGTAAAAGAGATATTATGAAGGCAAAAGGGGAAGAGGGGCATGCCTGTTTATCTTTTAAAAATAGTTTTGATGCTAATATATAGTATTTCTGTTAATAATTTTAATAGATAACTCTATACATTTATTCTCCAAATAGAAACCTGAGATATGAATATACATGTTCTTCAGTGAAATAGTTCAGGGACCAAATCAAACCATCTGGAGAAGATATTTTCAAATGAGCTTTTTGGTAAGAATTGACAGCAGTATTTTTGGACATGGCCCTACACACCTTCACGAGGTCTGAAATCAGTGCAGCACAAGTGCTGTAATTTGCATGATACAAGGAGAACAAGCATGATATAAATTATCTGCTTTATAAAGAATAGAGTAGCCTGAAAGCTAAAGGAGGGGATTAACAGCATTTGAGCATACTGCTGATGGATAACGCACATTACTTTTTTCTGGCTTTTTCCTTTGATGGAGGAAAAATATATTCAGTGTGTTCTCCATTCATAACATCTAGCCCTGGACTGCCTCTGATTCCAAAAATTACAATTATCTTTTGTGTGTGCTGCTTTTAATGAGGTAATATGAATACTTTCTTGTAGCTCACCAAAATGAAATTTTTCACAACATGAAACTGAGGGCAGAGTAGGCATGTGAAGGATGTTCTGGACATGGCACAAGACATTGTAACAGTTGAAGTTGCAAAAGCTGCTATAATAGTCTTGGAAGACTGGCAATAGTGACAGGATGCCAGTTTTGACCAAAACTGCCCATAGATGGTAATTTCTGCCAAATAGGTTCCCTTGGACTGTGTCTGAGCATTGCCCAAAGCATGATCAGAAGGACCAGGACTAAGCCAGGAACTTTTCCAGAGTCCCTGCTTGAGTCTCTTTCCTCTTTTATACATGAGTATAAAAGAGTCTCTTTCCTCTTTTATACACGACTAAAGAGGCTAGGGCTAATCTCAAGGAGCTGATCCTTCAGGCTCCCCTTTTGATTAATGAAGAAAAAGTTAATAACTTTTACAATAGTTTTCTATTCTGAGTCTCCAGAATTTTCATTCTTCATTGACTGTAAAGAATAGTATTTGCATATGTTTTTCCACCTCTCTGAAGTGTCCTCAAGATGTATGTAAATTATAAGTGTAAAAAACATTATGATATTGACAAAATTAAATTAAATTTTTCATAAAAATCAGATGGGAAATAAGTAGATTTTATAATACATTCTATTTTACCTCAAGGGAAGCAGGACCATATTTACATTTTTGGCTAACTCAACTGTTACAATTAGAAGGCTAAATTTCAAGAAAGCTGTTTGTTTTTATATTATATTTCAAACCCCTTATCCATATTGTCAATACAGCTATGATGCCTAGGACAATTCTGACTAGGAGATGCCCAAGTTACTAGACATGGTCTTGAGTTTGGGCATGACTGTGGTGGATGGACGGTCGGTGATGGGACAAACCGAGACGAGAGATCTCTGGAATCCAGGCTAGTCTTGGAGCATGAGGTTTATTGCATAAGGTGTGGGTTTAGAGGCCCTGCTTGGAGCTGCCAGCGCAGCTCAAGGCAGGACCGAGAGGTAGAGTAAGAGCAAAGGGCAGGAGTAAGAGAGTAAGAGTATAAAAGTAAGAGAGTAAGAGTAAGAGTAAGAGTATAAAAGTAAGAGAGTAAGAGTAAGAGTAAGAGAGTGAAGCTCCCGTTACAATGCATTAAATCTTCTTCCATACTGAATATTCTGATTTACACTAACCAATCTAGTACAAGATACAAATCCTATAGCATTTACATATAGCCTATAAGAATCACTACATTACCATACTATGTTATACTTTAAACCCTAAAATCTACTCTTTGGACCCCTCTTGCCAAGCTGGTAGGGTCTGCTCTGACCCTTGGACTGTTGGCAAAGAGAAGGGCTTTGTTTAATCAAAAGGGGATTACCTTCAGCTGGCCACACTATTGTTTCTCTGTTGTTCAGTAACAGAGGCTCAGCATCTTAGACATCGAAACTTGCCTTCAATTCTATTTCACTTATATGTTTCATATTCTCAAGGTCTAAACAGTCATATTTATAAGGCTTTCCTATTTCATCCTTCCCAACACATGACAATTCCAGAAATTTATGTAAATCAAAGTAAGGGATGTAGAAAGAGAATATGCTCCATACCATATAAGATAAGAAACCCCTGTATTTTGGTTTCTTTTTCATAAACATTAAATAGGGATAAATAGGCTTGAAAATAGCCAGTTTCCATTTTAGTTTTTCCCTGAGGTGACTATGAACTTTCTTTTATATTCCTCCAGAGACACAGCTGGAAGCCATGTGGACACCCTAGAATCTCTAAAACTGCACTCAAAACCTATTCTTAGGCAACTGAATTCACTATTGAATTAATTTGATTTACAGTTAGAATTTTATAGGAGATGCCAAACAGACCACAGCAAGCACCAGCTCACAAAATAAGCTATATATCTCCATTGATCTTTCTTCACATACATGAGTTATCCAAGGGAAATGTTTTGGTTACAACCTCCTGGCCATATATGTAAATTTTCAAGTGAGATTTTGGCTGGTTTTGCCCTTGTAATAAAATTAAAGCTGTCGAGTCACACAGAACTCTATTGTTTTTCATTTTAATATATTAATACAAAATCACATAATTGTTAGGATTGGAAGAGACCTCTGGAGATCATCCAGTCCAAAACCTCTGCCAAGGCAGGGTCACCTAGAGCAGGAGACACGGGAATGCATCCAGGTGGGCTCCAGAGAGGAAGACTCAGTGATCCACAGAGGCTTGGCAGCCTGTTCTAATGCTCTTCCACCCTTAATCTAAAGAATTTTTCCTCATTTGAGGTGAGACTTGTGTTTTAGTTCATGGCCATTCATCCTGTCACTGGTCACCACTGAAAAGTCTGGCAGCATCCTCTTGGCACACCTTTGAGGTATTTATGTGCATTGATGAGATCCTCTCTCAGTTTTTCTCTTCTCTAGACTAAACAGGCCCAGCTCCCTCAGTCTCTACTCATAAGAGAGATGCTCTGGATCCCTCATCATCTTTGTGGCCTCCAATGGACCCTCTCCAGTACCTCCTTGTCTCTCTTGTACTGAGGAGCCTAGCCTTGGACACAGCACTCCAGGTGTGGCCTCACTAGGGATGAATAGAGGTGCAGAATCATCTCCCTGGACCTGCTGGCCACACTCTTCCCAATGTACCCCAGGACACCACTGGCCTTCCTGGCCAGAAGACCACACTGCCAACTAATTGCTAACTTGTCATCCACCAAGACTGTCAGATACTTCTCTGCAGAGCTGCTCTCTAGGAGGACAACCCCCGAACTGTACTGGCACCTGGAGTTATTCTTCCCCAGGTGCAGGACCCTACCTTGCCCAGTATTTATCCCTAGGGAATGCAAATACTACAACTTCAACCAAATCCTACTCCACTGATCACAGCCCCCTGAGCTCTGCCATTTAGCCAGTCCTCAGTCCACCTCACTGTCCATCCATCTCANCACCAAGACTGTCAGATACTTCTCTGCAGAGCTGCTCTCTAGGAGGACAACCCCCGAACTGTACTGGCACCTGGAGTTATTCTTCCCCAGGTGCAGGACCCTACCTTGCCCAGTATTTATCCCTAGGGAATGCAAATACTACAACTTCAACCAAATCCTACTCCACTGATCACAGCCCCCTGAGCTCTGCCATTTAGCCAGTCCTCAGTCCACCTCACTGTCCATCCATCTCACCCACACTTCCTGAGCTTACCTATGAGGATGTTATAGGAGACAGTGTCAAAAGCCTTGCTGAAATCAAGGCAGGCAACATCCACTGCTCTGACCTCGTTGACCCATCCTGCCACGTCACCATAAAAGGCTATAAGATTGGTCAGCATGATTTCCCCTTGCTGAATGCATGCTGGGTCTTGATGACCTTCTTTTCTTCTACATCCTTGGTGATGACCTTCAGAATTATCTGTTCAATCACCTTTTCAGGGATGGGGGTGACAATGATTGCTCAGTATTTCCTTTTTCCTCCTTCTTGTCCTTTTCGGAGATGAGAGTAACATTGGCCTTCCTCCATTTATCAGGCACTTCTCCCATTCTCCATGATTTTTCAAAGATGTTGGAAAACTGCAGAGAAATAACATCTGCCAGCTCCTTCAGTAGCCATGGGTGTATCCCTTCAGGGCCCATGGATTTTTGGATGTTTAGTCAGCCTAGCTAACCTGTAACACAACCCCCTACAACCAGGGGGAAATCTTCGTTTCTCCAGCTTCTTCTCTTACCTCTGAGATCTGGAATTCCTGAGTGCTGAGCTCAGCAGTAAAGACTGAGGCAAAGAAGTTACTCAGTAATTCTGCTGTCTTGTATCCTCTGTTGCCAGATCACCCGCATGATTCAGCAGCGGCCCCGCATTTTCCTCAGTCCTCCTTCTACTGCTGATGTTGTAGAAGACCTTCTTGCTGTCCTTGATGTCCTCTGCCAGACTCTATTCCAAGTGGGCCTTGGCCTTCCTCATCATATCCCTGCATATTCTGACAGTGTTCAATACTTCTCCCACATGGTCTCTCCCTTTTCCCACATCCTATAAATTTCTTTCTTCTGTTTGAGATTTACTAGAAGTTCCCTATTCCTCTATGAAGGTCTCCTGCCACCTTTGCTTGATTTATTGATCATTGGGATACACTGGTCCTGAGCTTGGAGAAAATGGTGCCTAAATAATGACCAGCTCTCTTGGATCCCTTTCTCTTCTACAGCCGGAACACATGGGATTCCTCAAGGTATGTCTTTGAAGGTACCAAAGTCAGCTCTCTATTAATTTAGGTTTCTAGTCCTGCTTACTGCTTTGCTTCCTCCAAGCAGGATCCTGAGTTCCACCATCTCATGGTCACAACAACCAAGACTGCCTCAACCTCCACATCTTCAACCAGTCCCTCCTGGCTTGTTACTATAAGATCCAGCAACACACCTCTCCTCATTGGTGCCTTCACGTTTGCACCAAAAAGTTTTCTTCAGTGATCTGTAGGAACTTCCTGTGTGTTAAGCCTTGTTGTCCCTCTCACAAATATGAGAGTGGTTGAAGTCCCCAGGAGAGCCAGGGCCCATGAGCACAAAGTGATTTCCAGCTGTCCGCAGAAAGCCTCATCAACCTCCTCCTCCAGATCAGGTGGACTGCAGTGAAAACCCACAACAGTGTCACCCATATTAGCACGTCCCTTAATTCTTACCCATGAGCTGTTATCTCCTTCATCTGTGCCTGGGTAGAGCTTGATACATTCCTGTTGTTCTCTCATATAAAGATCAGCTCCACCACCTCATGTGATCCTACTCCCTGACATGTCCTTTTTAGAAAGTACGTGGCCATCCATGGCAGTATTCCAGTCATGTGAGCTATCTCACCATGTCTCTGCAATTGCTATGAGATTATGGCCCTGCGACCTCACACAGATTTCTAGTTCTTCCTGTTTATTCTCCATGCAGTATGCATTTGTGTACAGGCATTTCAGACAGGTAATGAAGCATGAAGGTTCCCTAGAATGGGTGTAAGAGGAACAGCAAAAATGGTTTTGCTCCCTGAATTCTTTACTGTACCATTCTTCTGTGCCTTAATTTACTTACTTTGTTCTTATTACTATTACCTCCTTCAGCTTTCTCGACAGCTGCATTTTTGTTGTTCAGTAACTATTTGAGTACATATCATTACCTGTAAGTATCCACAAATTACCTTTCTGTTTTTACTAACAATTTTTAAAAGTCAGCTCAAAGTTTTGTTACAAATGTTCTGGAATATATGTGTGGCTCTTTCAGAAGTAATTATACTCCCTTTTAGAGGTATTGCTCCCTTTTTAGACAGCATGGTCTGAATGGATAAATTGATAATGTGACCTCTAACTGTCACAGCGTGCACAGGCTAAAGGGAAGGTTGCAGGGAATGGATCACCTGATTCAATGGGACTGAATTTTTTAATTCTCAGTAAAGATAGCTAGGTTGGTTGATTCACTGAATTAATATGCAGAAAAAATATAAAGGCAAGGCACAAGTAATTCAACTTCATGTGTCTTCAGTGAAGAAAGCAATGAGAAAATTTCTGATTCTTTACAACACATTTATTCTTAAAAAAACCCAAACCCGTACAATTATAACATAACCTTGAAAAATCAATAAATATAATTTATTTTATACTAAAAATATAGGATACAGTACCTACAACATTTCTGTTGCAATAAATTAGATGGAGAAAATTTTGATGTAAGATTTGCTTATCAATAGCTATTTCTGTTTTAATTTTCAGAGACTGATGTTGCTATAGAGACACAACCACTCTTTTAAAGCAGTTTAATTTGCAGATCATATACATCTCTCTTCTGCAGTCTGTCTGTAGCAAGACTGCACGCTCAGTCAGTTCCATCAGATGGTGCACATTGAATCTGCCTTATCCTGCTCACTTCCTGACCTACAAACAGGGGAAAGAGAAGGGCCTTTTCACTTCTTAGGCCAATATGCATGGTGGTGTCTAGATTTGTTAATGTAGAAAGGAGGGAACTGAGCCAGAAAACTTCTCTGCTGCCTATGAGTGAACCCAGAGAAATATTGCCTATTACTCTTGCCTCATGTGCATGCTTAGAAAAATTAATATTTTTGAATGTAACATATGCACATGAACAAACACAAAAGGTCAAGTACACATCTGGCAAATGGAAGTAATGTAAATTTAGCAGCTTTGATCCATCTAAATAATATGTAACTTGGGGATACTTTGTTAAAAATATATCCTTTCTCCTCAGTGTTATGGAAACCCCCAAGTCACAGTGTGGTACTATTCTACGGACTCTTAAGCTTTGCATTTTCTAAGTTAGAAAAGCAGATAGACACCTGTAGGGCTTGAAATAATTGCAGAGGTATTTAATCAAAAATTTCTTAGCAATGAAGCATATGTAAGAACAAAGAACACTGCCTATCTGCTTTAATGTCATTATTCATACCTATCCTGTTTGTCTTACTGTACTTAAAAGTAACATGCTGTAAAAATAATGATTCTGATTCTGGTTGATGTATGGTATGCTCTACATGTGCTTTAATAATATATATGCTGTAGTAAGCTATGGTGCTACAAACATGCTGTGAACTGTTATGATCTTTGTCTGAAGTTGGTAAGCTCTGACACAAATACCAGCTGTAGGTGGCCCATGTGGAGCCAGGATTTTAACCATTTAAACAGGAGTAAGAATTGCTTCCTCTTTGTAGCATATCAGAGCTAATGCTAATATACAATTGCCTGTTACATGAGTATGCTCACATCTTCATCAGTTTTGAGTCACTGCCCTTCTGTGTTCTTTTTTGTATGGAATTGAAGTGCACATCCTTGCAGCATTATTATCCTACCCCCACCTGAACATACACACATTTATATTTCTTTTTTTCCCCCATGAAAATTTAAATGTCTGTATGTAACATCATGCATGCCAACATGTGCCTATGAGCCATGGCACAGGCATTTACAAGGCAGAAATGGAAAAGCTATTAAGAATCCACATAGCCTCAGAAAAATTGTAGTGTAAGACTGGAGATAAAAAAAGTGTAAACTGATTTGTAGATGTAATTTTTCACGTCATCCCACAGATTGCTTAAGTGATAATTTTTACTTTTCAGTATATATTAAAAATCTGATAATTATTGTAAAAATATTATTGTAATGCTTAGGATTAATAGCTTGAAGCACTCAGTTTTTTAAGTGCTGAAGATGTGATAATGTTATTCTTGTACTTGGATTCTTGTTTTGTTTGTTCTTTTTTTTTTTTTTCTCAAGGAAACTGCAACTACTTGCATATAATGACCATGGAATTTTATTTCTGTCGCCTGTATGTTGTTTAAACTCATTCATTTTTTTAAGAGTGAGCAGAGTGTGTCCCTGTCATAAAACCAGCCTTGGGCTGTTTTTTTGAGTACTATGGGGTTACCTGCCTATGTTTAGATGCATGAATCCTACCTGTGTCATCAAAACTCTTGCCCTGTTTAGCCAGAAACTAAAAAAGCCTGTGTTCAAAGAATCTCATAGGAGTCAGCTGTAGAGCCTACCAATTTGCTATTTGAATAAAAGCACAGTTTTGTGTTTTCTTCAAAAGGAATTGATCTCATGACCCTGAGCTTGTAGGCATATTTATTTACTTTTAAGTGTTCTTCAATGATATATCTTATTGACTTGAAAGGTTTTGTCTGACAAATTAGTCTTTCTCTATTTCTGAAAGATCCTCTTATAGAGTTTTGTGGCTTTCATGGAAAACAAAGAGGAAAATATTTCAAGTAATCTTTATGCATATTAGACTGACACGTTTGCTTTAAATGCTAGATCAAGGCTGTTCGGTGTCCAACCCTCATGTAGCCACAACTCACCTGACTGTGCTTTCAAGGGGCCCACTGATACTAAGATGAGAATCCCACAGTGATGTTTTTCAGAAGCTGAGGAGGGATAGCATATTGTTGAGAAAAATGAAATACTGTTGAGTGCAGAAGAGTTCACAAAGTCTGCTGATGCACAACCACACAGGCAGCATTCTGAGGACTCCAGGCCCTATGACAGCTAAATGCCTTCCTGGGGGAGCACTCCTGGACATCAGCCACTCCTTCCTTTTGCTGCAAATTTAAGTTTGAACAGTCATATCTTAAGAGATCATGATCATATTAAAAAAAAAAAAATAAAAACAACAACATATTTGATTTTCAATGGAAGAAAACATTTTGTTATTTTATCTGGTATGACAGAAGACCAATCCATTTACTTGCTTAAAAATCACACAAACAGAATCATGGAATGGTTGAGGTTTGAACGAACCTCTGGAGATCATCTGGACTAACCTTCCTGCTCAAGCAGGGCCATTTAGAGATGCTTGCCCAGGACCCTGTACAGACAGATTCTGAATATCTCCACAACCTCTCCAGGAAACCTGTGACAGTTCTCAGTCACTCTCACAACCCAAAAGCATTTTCTGATGTTCAGAGGGAGCCTCCTGTCTTTCCATTTGGGCCCATTGCCTCTGGTCCTGTCACTGGCATCACTGAAAACTGATCAGATTCACCCACAGGCCTTCTATTCTATAGTCTATACAGTCCCAGCTCTCTCAGCCTTTATTCATAGAGAGATACTCCAGTCTCTTCGTCATCATCTTCATGGCCCTTTGCTGGACTGCCTTTGTTTTGCCCATGTCTCTCTTGTACTGGAAACCCCAGAACTGAAAACAAGACTTCAGGTGTGGCTGCAGTGCTGAGTATAAGGGCAGGATCACCTTCCTTAACAGGATGGCATCACTCATCCTAAGGCAGCCCAGGATACCATTGGCCTTCTTTGTCACAAGGACACATTCCTGCTTCATGTTTAGACTAATGTGGAGAAGGACACCTAGGTCCTTTTCTGCCAAGCTGCTTTCTGGCTGTTTCAGCGTGTGCCAGCGCCTAGAGTTATTCTCCTCCAGGTTGCAGGACTTTGTGCTTCCCCTTGTTGAACTCTATGAGGTTCTTGTTGGCCCATTTCTCCATCCTGTCAAAGTCCCTCTGGCTGGCAGCACTTGTCTCTGACAAATTAGCCCCTCCTCCCAGTCTGGTGTCATTAGCAAACTTGCTGAGCATACACTCTTACCCGTCTTCCGGATCACTAAGGATGTCAAACAGGACTGAACCCAAACAGGACTGTCCCCTGGTGCACACCACTGTAACTGGTGTCCAGCTGGACTTGGTACTGCCAATCACCAATGTTTAGACCCAGCCACAAGGTCAGTTTTCAGTCTGTCTCACAGTCTGCTTGTCCAGCCAGCAGAACAGCCTCTTTATGCACATCTCATGGTAGGCAGTGTCAAAGATCTAACTGAAGTCCAAGTAGTATCCACCACTCTCCCCTCATCTACCAGGCCAACCACTTCATCATATGAGTTTATTAAGTTGGTTAAGCATGACTTCAACTTGGCGAATCCATGATTACTACTCCTGATGATTTTCCTTTTGTTAATGTGCCTAGAAATTGTTTCCAGAATTAGCTACTCCGTCATCTTCCCTGGGAGCAAGGCCCGGAGGCTTACCAGGCTGAGTTCCTTGAATCCACCTTCTGCCCTTCTTGAAGGAGGTAATATTTACTTTCCTCCAATCTTTGGGCAAAATACATTTTTGGATCTGGACCTAAATAAATGTGCTCTGTATGGTCTTACTAGAATACAATTCTGAGTGCAGTATGCTCAGACACTAAACACAAAGGTTAATATTTTGTCGGCATCGTTTTATCGTAAGTGAAATTTTTGTTTGGTGTGTTAATTTGCATTTCAATACTTCTCTTGTTACTATGTTTCCAAATTATTATCTGCAGGTGGTTCTGTGTGTCACTCAATGCATTATAAGAAATCCTGAAAATAAATACATTTAGAGAGTGCTGGTGTGTCTTGTTATCTATGAAAACTACACTTTATTTATTTTTGTAATTAAAGCTGTATAAAGAACAAAGCTAATATATAGTCCTTGCACAGTACAAGCCAAGTCTTATTGTTGCAAATGTCTACATATGTATTTAGTAATACTTCCATGAGAATAAATATTTATCAAGTACTCTGGATTATGTTTAAGGATAAATTAAAATTTGTCTTTCCAAAAAAGTAGGTTCTGAAACAGTCTTCTCATAAAATCATCAGAAACAACAAAGGCAGTTGGTTTAAAAAGACTAAATGCTTTTCAGATTGACTAATGTAATTGCAAGCATATAAAGTACAGAACTCAACCACTCAGGACATGTCCTTTGCTCTTATTTAGTAGACTTGTGCAGATATATGGTAAATAGATTTATCTTTGTCAGTATTTGTGGGATCAGAGATTTAATACTTATTGGATAGTTCAGATAGTTCATTTTTAGGAAGCCTGCTGTCTTAACTTAAAAACTAAATTTAAAAGTTTATCCTTCCTTATGAATGTAGAGATGCTCTCTCATTATATCTTTTAAAATACTTTTCAAACTACTTCTAAAAAGAAAATATATAAAAGGTTAACACAATACTTATTTTTAGCTTCAGATTTCTATGAAAACATGGCAATTTGACTGCATTCATTGTGATTTGAAATCAGATAAATAATCAATAGTTCAAGTGATAATTACCTTATTTCAATATTTACAGAAAACTGGCACTTCATCATTATCAAAGCACATTGATATTCTTATTATCTACACAAATGCCTGGTTTCTATAAATATTGAAATTTGGTAATTATCTCTAGCTCTATTTTTTCCTTATCTACTTTTCAGAATTGAGCAAATAGAAATATCATTTAGTTATTAACATTTTCCAAATACGTATCTCGTTTCTTTTTAATGAGAGTGCATATATAAAGAAAGCTAATAAGGTCAATGACATGGAATGGAATATCTTTGTATCAGAGGCATCCAAATGAATGGGTTAAGACCTTGTTATTCAAACAGCTAGATTTAGCCTGAGTCCACTTCTAAAAGGCAAGACCTCTTCTCTAAGAGACCTGAGTCTGACAAAAAGGACCAATTGACATATATGCATCACGAAATTAAACCCTTTTTATTTTTTCTTTCTAGCACATATTGAGGCAGGTTTTGCAGAGTCATTCAGCATGCTTTGCTGAGTCAAGCAAAAAGATGACATTTCCCCAGCTTGTTATCCCTTTTAAGTCCCTTTGGGACAGGGCAGACAGGACCTGACTGAACCTGTCTTTATGTTGCAATTGTGTGTTTTCCCCTATGTTGTTTTATGATCTGTATCTCAGATTATCAAGAAGAATTAATCTGTAACAGAAATGTATAGAAATCTGTTAAAATCTCATCCTTCATAACAAAAGCTCAAGTAATGGAATGTTGTGAAAGAATTTTTGTATGGTCTTAAGGGAACCATTGATAACCTGAAAATAGGGCACAGGTTACTCCACATCAGTATTAGGTGCAGTTTGTTACAGATCTTTTCAGGGTCCTAACTTCAAAATCTCTTTTTTTGTCAATGTATTTGGGCACACTCTGGAGTCTAGCTCTAGTCTGGAGGGGTCTTTAGACACGTCTGTACTGTATACAGATCAGGGTCTGTGGACAGGCTCAAACATTGTTCAGTGATTATATGTATCATTTCATTATTTGCCTGTTCCTCATCTGGTTTGGCTCAGGTTTGCACACCTCAACACATGCTGAGGCAAAACATGTAGAGAATGCTCCTGAGAGTAATTTAGTTGTTTATTTACAGCTTTATGTACTTGTTATCCATATTCATTTTTGTCCCTCTTAAACTAGATGCACCGATCACTAAAATTTTTAATGAGACTGATTGGATGGGACTCACATTATCTAGCCTAAGGTGTCAAGTGACTTTATTATCTTAGCATAACTGAACTGTAACCAGGAGTCCTTTTTTCAAATAATATAGGTAGAATCAAAACAATTAATTCCTATGTAAATGTAAATGATACATAATATGTATTTTGAGGCTGGATAAGATTAATTCCACCCTTCCTTTTTTTCTTAGCTTCTTCTTTTACACTTTTAGTCTCATTATGATATATACAATTGTTAGAGATGAACATCCTTAACATCCTTCAAAAGATTCTTGTTCACCTGCATTATAGAGCAGTTCAGTACTGCTGAATCTGTACTCTAATCTGTGCTTCTCAAATTCTTCCACCCCCAAAAAAGAATCACTTGAAATAAAAGAAGTATCTAATATTTTTTACCATCTTTCACCACACAGATACCATAAAAGAACTGTAATGTTGTCACAAAGGTGCTGATGTTATGGCAGTTCAGCATGAAATTATGCCATAATTAAGACTACACAAAATAACACTAATTCCCTTCCTTCTTTAAGATTCAAGTACCTACAAACCTAGATAAGACAAATGTGCATTTTTGGCATTTATTGTATCTTTCCATTGGAAAGAGCAATGTGGTTAAAAACCTCATTATTCACAACTTAGTGATACATAGCCAGTCCAAGCTGTCTAAAGAGATAAAAAATTGTGGAATTATTTTCCCAAATCACTGTCATACTGAAAATAAATTCTAAGTCCTTATGCAAATATTGTACCGGAGAAACTGGTAACAAAGTAGTTTTGGTATCCCTATGCTGTCATTTAATTTTAAGTCTTCTAGTGAGGGAAGGCTGAGAGGAAAGTTACTTCCCTGATTATTCAATACATTACAGAAGATAAATACTAATATCAGTCCCTGTGCACTTTTCAGCTACAGGAAAGCTATGAAATCCCTGCATTTTCTTCAGTGGCCTTTGAGGCAGGAAAAATGAAATCAGGAAGACATAATTTTGATTTAATATGTGATGAGCAAAATCAGAGGTGCAATTTATAAAAGGAAACTAGAAGTGAAGAACACAAAGGGTGCTCTTTCTATAAGCAATTCCTGCTATTAAAAATTACTTAAATATATAAAACCAGTAATATGTCAGGTCTAGGATAGTTTAACAAGTAATAGGGCTGAAAATATCAGCACTATGAAAAAGAATACATGTTACATTTTTGCAATACCTCTTTTTTATAATTAAATCTGTGATTTTTACTCTCAAATTATGTGTAAAGCAATGAAGCCTTCCTTTTCTTCTTTGCCTTTTACCCCGCAGTACCAGAGACACACATAAAACAGGCTCTAGACAGGAAGTAGAAGATGGAAAATAACAAGAAAACCCAACTCACTCAGTAATGTTATGTCTTGCCCACAACAAACACAGTAGCATATAGTATGGCATTTGCCCCCGTCAGTACTCCTATGAGTTCCTTGCTCTTAATTCTGACATGCTCTTGTCAAGCACTGGCAGGAGCTGCCCTGTCAGACAAGTGTCTCTGCAGAGCCTGGTAACTGGGGCCTCACAAACAGCTTCTCAGCACCTCAGGGGCTTGGGCAGAACAAAGATCTCTCTGTCTACCACGGCAGGCAATCCTATCACAGAAACATAGTCCTGACGCATTTTCACAGCATCATTTCCAAATGAAATTCTGCATCCACCTTAATCCACAAAAGGCTTTTCCAGTCCTACTAATACACAATATCTATAGCAAAGTGTAAAAGCTGTAAATTACAATGTTCCAAAAAAAGAGACGTGAACTTGTGGGTATATTCAGCAAAGTCACCTAATAAAAAGTGACATATTCCAGATTTCTATATCATTTGCCAACGTTCTCAAGGCAGCTTTATAAATGTTGTGGTTTTATTACTTTGGCAAGTGAAGACTGTATGTTCAAATAAAGAACATTGCAAACATTGTGTGTTTTTATAAGGAATCAGAAGGAAGTAAGCCAGAGCATCTTGACATCAGAATCTCAAAATTTGACAACATTACATGTATCTTTCAGAAACGGAAAATTGATTGAAATTATGACAAAAATTACTTGTTTACAAAGTACAACTGCACTCTCTTCCTTGTTACAAATAATTAAAAAATGTGTGCTAAATTTCATATTTAATATTTAGATTTTTAAAATAAAGAGTATTAATTTTGAACAAATTTACCATTTTAAAATGTTATACAAAAAACAGTCTTGATTTAACTGCAGAAGATAAAAGGCTTAAATCAGAAATAGGTATCTCAAAGTGTATTAAAGGCTTGCCTGCCAATGACGTAGGAAAAGTTAATACATTTATAAGCATGCATAACTTACGATAGGTTAAATGAAAGGAATAATTTTAACATATTAACTACTGCTAATGCATTCTCTTTATTTAAAGGATGCATATTTCATTATAAATGGCTTACTGAAGATGAGATGGCTTTTATATCTCTTTATTTAATTTCAAATGTGTTAAGGTTTATTGTAACATGCCAGCAACTACCACAACTATCCTTAATTCACTTTCAGAAACTGTTTTCATTACACATTGCTTCTAAGTATATTTAAAGTATTTACAATGAATTTTGAGATATGAAAATACATTCTATGTTATCACATTGGGATTTTGTGTCAAATGTAGGTGCACTGTTGATGTTTAGAATTATAGTTTTTATGGGTTTGTCTATTTTTATATCCATTTGCAAATGTATACATGTTACTAATACTGTAACTGATGTGTGAAGGACTGAGTCCAAAGGGTTGTAGTGAGTGAGGCTACATCTGGCTGGTGACCAGTCACCAGTGGCATTCCTCAGAGCTCAGTCCTGGGGCCAGTCCTCTTCAATCAACAATCTGGCTGCAGGACTTGACCATGCCATTAGGAAGTTTCCTGACGATACCAAACTGGGATCTGCTGTTGACACTCTTGAGGGACAAAAAGTCTTGCAGATTGATCTGCATACATTGGAGCATCGGGATGAAATTTAACAAGTCCAAATGCTGGATTCTGTACCTAGGACAGAGTAAAGCTGGGCACAACTAAACATTGGGAGAACAGAGGCTGGAGAGCATCCCTGCAGAAAGGGATCAGGGGATGCTGGTCAGCAGAAGGATCAGTGTGAGATCAGGAACCGAGCATCCTGGCAGCCAGGAGGGCAAATCCCTTCCTGGGGTGCATGAAACAGATCATCATCAGTCTGTCAATAGAGGGGATTATCCCTCTCTTTTTAACACTGGTGCAGCCTCATCCAGAGCGCTGTGTGCAGTGCTGGGTGCACAATTTGAGATGGATGTTGAGGTCTTTGAATGCATCGAGAGGAGGGCAACAGTTCTGCTGGCAGGGCTGGAAGTCATGTCCTGTGGGGAGTGGCTGAGGCCTCTGGGCTTGTTTAGCTTGGAGAAAAAGGAGGCTGAGGGGCCATCTCTTTGCTCTCTACAGCTTCTTGGGGAGGTGCAGTAGAGAGGGAGGAGCTGATCTCTCCTCCCTGGGATGTGATGATAGAATGTGTGGGAATGGTCAAGCCCTGGAACAGGCATCATAGACAGGTGGGCAATGCCCCACTGATTAAGAGACATTTGGCCAATGCTATTAATATCATTCTTTAACTTGGTCAGCCCTGAAACAGTCAGGTAGTTGAACTGAAGGGCTGTTGTAGTTCCCTTTCAAATTGGAACTATTCAATTTATTCTATTATATGCTATGCTATGCTACTCTCAATGAATGAAAATAGAGTTGATACTGCTGATGAAGAGTAGAGAATGACCAGGTCATCATCAAGGAAACACACAGGATGTGTTTAAGTTGCTTAAACATTTGAGATGCTTTCACATATGCTGCCAAACCTCAAGCTGTGAGTCCAAAAGCCTACAGTCCTGTTGTAGGTCTAGCATAATATCTGTCATATCTGAGAAAATGCCTCTGGGTATTTAAAATGGTGTGATATTCTTTGGCTTACATATTTGAATAGCTCACTCATTGAGTCATTCCCTTAGTCCTCGTGGGGGTACTCCTTGAGTCTCTGTTGAATTTAGTGGTAATTTAGACAAGTATAGCTCACATGTAAACATCTAGTAGAGCAGGTTGAACCTCATGCCCACTGCTTACCACTGAGTCATTTTCCCATGATTGTACTCTTTCATGTCACCTAGAGTTGAAGTCAGAAGATGTTTGATTTCTTTGTCCCATGATTACGAGGTGATCATTAATTTCTCAAATGCCTACAATACAATGTATTTTACTGAAAATTTGTCTGGCTAAGAGTGATTACCTATATTAGACTACAAAATTTTATCCCTAAAGCAATCCTATAGGTATAAAGTGATTTGAAGAAACTCTAGGTAAAACAGCTCATTCAAGACAGTTCAAAAGGGAGAGAAAAATGAGTTTTATTCTTTTGTTTTCAATAAATGCCTCTGTTGTCTTAATTCTTTGTTCGTAGCTGTCTTGTTGGGTTTTGTAGATTTTAGCATCACAGTGGCAATTGATACTAGGACATAAAAAAAAGATTAACCAAAGATTAAGTTGGCACAAGAGTTTTTCCAACTTGTACCAAAAGTAAATGCCCAGAAAAAAAACCCAACAGCATATGGTAATACTTCTTCAAGCCTATAAGCTTTCCTGAGGCAGAAAAGGTTTGTATGGATTTTTTTGACATGAATTTGTCTAGTCTTCCTACAAGCCCATTTACATTTTTATCATCCACAATACTTTGTGTCAAGGTGATACACATTCTATCTGTAACCATGTTTTGAATCTGACAGCTGACAGCTTCATTTGATGCCTACCACTGCCTTTGCTGTCAAGGGGCAGAGAACAATAGATCAGTTCTCTACATGCTCTATCATTTCCCACTCAGTCATTCTTCTTCAAGCAGAAAAGTCCCAGACTACATATTTATTCCTTGTAAAGACACTGTTTCATACTTTTTGTATTCTTTGTTGTCCTTCTCTTAACCTTATCCAGTTCCTCTCTATCATTTTGTTTTCTGGGTACTTGGAGTGCAGACAGTAAGCAAAATGCTTTATGGAGCTTTATACTAACATTGTCCATTTTCTTGATCCATGTTTCATTTCTAAAAACTCAGTAGTTATTGTTACTGAGATTCACCTAATATCTTAACAATTTTCTCTGGTATAACTTCAAGATAATTTCTTTGACTGATAGAAATTGACTCAAAATTCAAAAGGGAAAGTGATTCTTTGCCATGAACATCACCTTATATTTACCTACACTGGCTGCATTTTGCTAGCTATTTTCTTCCCTAATTCCCTAAGATGCTTTGTTGGATCCTTCATAGTTGACCCTGGTCTTTGCTGTCTCAAATGGCTTAGTAATAGCAATATTTTCACTTCACTTTTCACCTCTTTTCTAGGTGATTTATGCATATTTTGAATGATACGGGGCCCAACACAAAGTCTTATGGAATCACTGACTTTTCTCCACCCACAGTGAAAACTGGCCATTTACTGCTATTTTCTCATTCTCTTTTAGAACCAGCTTTAAATATTTACCAAGACCTGTTAGGCTGTAGTTTACCTAATAAACTTTTGTGATACACATAGTGAGCCAGATCTCTTTCAGCCCTTGCTTGTTATAACCCCAGAAAGTTAGTTGTGACAACATAGGGGTAAAACTCTGTATATTCACCTCTAAGAAGTGAGACTAGGTGATAAAATGTCTTGGCCCACAGCTCTGTGAAGCTCTGAAGACAGCTGCCATCAGAGAGTGAATAAGAATGTGAAGAGCATGAACACAGGGTATTCTGTGACTGTGGCTAGATTGTATTTATAAACTAACAAGCTCATAAAGTATTACAAGTAGTACATTTTAATATTAAAATGCAATAAAATCATACTGAATCCTCACATTTTCCCCACATGTCCCAGAAGGCTTTCTACAGAATGAATACAAGAACAGCTACGAATCAAGCATAATTCTGGCTGCAATAAATAAGATCAACAAGCAGCCCTAAGGGTAGCTCCAGCACAGTAGTTTACCATCTTTTTTATTGGTTATATAAACAGCCTCAAGATATTTTGTCATGTGATATCCCCCTGGCATCTTAAAAAAACCTGAAACCTTTTAATCTGCCTGTAAAAGCTTGTAATGTGTAGCTCAGTCTTGCAGCCCTGTGCCTTATCTCCATGTACAGCAAAGGCTAATTTGTCCCCTTTAAGCCTTTCACTGCAACCCGATGCTCTCTTAATCACCCCCAGAAACTCTGCTCTGTTTATCCTCTTTTACAGAGACAGGTGCAAAGGATTTTATTAATGCAATACCTTCTTAAGTGGTTTAGTTTATCCCTTACTATTGATCCAACGGTTTAAATCCATTAAGAGGGTGCGAATGGACACTTTTATTCTTTGCTTAATAGAATCCATTCTCAAATAAATAGGGCATAGTATTCTGTCCTCTTCTACACCATTGTTTTTCCCCTAAAACCTGAGACCAAAAGCAGATTACAGAACATCTAGGTGCTATGTATTTTGGTTGATATTTGTTTTTCTGTCTGTTAATCTCCAAGTAATTTATTCAGATTTTAAAAATTCATATATAACATTTTTGTAGTAATATTAATATTCTAAATGTGACTGCATACTAAAAACCTGCTGAACTTTTCATACAGGCTATATGTTACACAAGACATGGACATACTGGAGAGTCTGCAGTGAAGGGCTACAAAGGTGATTAAAGGTCAGGAGCATCCAATTTGTGAGGAAAGTCAGAGACAGCTGGACTGCTCACCCTGGAGACGAGAAGGCTTAGGGAAAATGTCATCAATGTATACAGAAAGCTGAAGGGAGGGTGTGGAAAGAACTGAGACAGGCTTTCTTGGTGCCCAGTGACAGGACCAGAGTCAATGGGCAGAAACAGGAACACAGGAGATCCCCTCTGAACATCAGGAAACAATTTTGATCGTGAGGGTGATTGGTCAATCACTTGCACAGCTTGCCTACATAGGTTGTGCATTCTCCATTCTTGGAGATCTTCAGTAGCCTCCTGGGCATGATCCTGGGCAATCATCTCTTACTGGCCCAGCTTAAGAAAAGGATTGGTCCAGATGATCTGCAGAGGCCCCCTCCAACCTTAACCTTTTTTTAATTCTGTGGAAGAGTTAATGAAAATTCAGGCTTCTGTAATCTGAGCACGTAATTTTTTTTTTTTTTTGAGAACGTTCAGAGATCCCATTCATTCAAGATAATACTAATTTTTATCAGTCTGGAGAAGCCTTTGTGGTTTCCACATGAGTTATGATACACAGCAGAGCCAATCCAAACTTTTAGTGTGCTCTGCCCTGGAAAGAAATGCAACGATAGCTTCCTGCCATGAGCATTTTAGCAGCTAAAGTAAACAAGCATAGTAAGAGATGATATTAAACAAGACAGGTGTAATTTTTCTTTGAATTTTTAGTACCAATAAATAACAGTAATGAGGTTTTGAGTAGTATCTAACCCCTTTCATGCTTAGCCATGAAAAACATCAAGTCTTTATGACAATGGCAGTAGAACTAGAAAAGCACACTGTCTCCATTAACAAGACCTCAGGGATACAGGCTGTTTCACCACCTTTGTTGATGACTTTTTAAGCAGTTGCTCCAGCATGACTGTCAAAGAATGAGGCATTTATATGTGTAAAGAAAGAGTGTTTGGAACAGTTCAGGCTATTCTAATGAAAAGCAATATTCAATTAGCAGCCAAGAAAAATACTAGTGTGCTACTTACACATTCAGTGGAGATGAATGGGATGAGTGCTTGTTTGCATAACAGAGATACATCTGTTAAAGTAAAACAGTCCACATACAAAGCAGTAGGGAAATAGTTCTACCATAAAATATCTATGGTTTGAAAGCTATTCATTTTTTTAAATATGTAAATTTGCTCTTTAGAGGCGAAAATAGTGTTCTTTACCCAAGTTTCATATTTATCTAAGTTTTCTATGAGTTTTAAAATTTTGCTTGTTCTATAAGGAATTTAACAACCTCCAGGTTACATGACTCAGAAAAAAGAAAAAAAAAAGGACTATTTCAACTGAAAGAGTAGTACTCCCTTCCTGTAAGACAAGAGGAAGTCAGCAATCTCTTGCACTTTAGTACATGCTCTCAATGAGGTTATTATGCTGCTATTGGCTCTGCAACAGACTGAAACCTGGTTAAGTATGAAATAGCTCACTTTAGGTTGTGTGGTGGACCTAGACTTCTGAAAGACAATATGGTGGTATTTTACATTCCTGCTGTCTTCAAGAGCCCTGTTATTTATAATGCTCTCAACATCTTGCAGTTTTACAGATGAAATAACCGTATATTTATACAAGTGTTCTCAATACCAGAGAAAAGAATGGCCTTCAGGTACGAACAGAAGAAGCTAAATAATATGGCAGATGAAGCTTTTGTGGATGTCTTTTTCTTTCCCCTCTCCCCTAGTATCTTCTCACCTTGCAGTCTGGTTAATGTCAGTGTGAGCTGACAACAAACAAGTGACACATACCTGCTGCCATGCAGTCACCACGTGCCAGCTGACTGCAGCTGGTGCCAGCTCTCACTGAAGGCAGAAGAAAGAATCCTTCCAGCCTATTTCTCCTTGAAGTATGGGGTTTCTGTCCTGTGAGGATTCAAGCACTTTAAGGAAAGTCCAAAAAGTTCCAAAAGAATGTTTTACAAAGACACTGCAAATCTGAGTCGTTAATACAGAATAAAACATCTGAAGGCTTACACATGAAGGAGCTAGTGAAAAGGATTAGGGAGGAAGCACAGGTTGTTTTTCTTTCTCTCTCAATATCCTTCTTCTCAGGTTTCCACTTTTAACATCTGCAAGATTTTTTTAGGGTGCTGACAAGGCAGTGCTGGTGGAACTATATGAAATCTTCTTGCACTAATGCAGGAACCAAACATTGTATCGGCTCTTTTTTTTCCCAGATGTCAAGGGTATTTGGCTACGCTCCCAACTATTGGAATTGGAGGGGTTACTGTCTAGTGTAATTGCTGCCTTCCTCCATTCTGTTATTGCTGCCAGCTTCTACTGAGCCAAATCAATCCTGACAGCTGGCCAGATGCTTCTTGTGCCAGTCAGCAGGATTCTGGTCTCGAAAGAGCATCTGGTTATAAGGAAATGTTGCAGCAAACTATACAGTCAATCTTGTTTTCTAAAAATATCAACATAAACACTGAAGAAAAAGTATTTAGTAGCTTCACTAATACACTGTGTTCTTTAAATGTGGGGGTGAGCACTCGACTTTTTCACTACAGATTGTACTTATATTACATTAATGGAGACTAGTAAAAAGTTGGGGATTTTTTGTGGATAACCTATGTATGCCATATCTTTATTACAGTCTGTGAGGTCCACAGACTCAAGAGCAGCTGCCTAAACTGTAAGCCAACAGCACAGAACACATTTTTCCTAGTATTTGTTTTATGAGGTCACAAGTTATTTTGATTTGGAAGGTCTTTGGCACATGGACTTGTCAGATGTCTTAGACATTTTTTCTACTACCATATAATTAGCAAATAATCAGAAGGTTTGGTTTTTTTACTGATCAGAGCAGTTAGAAAAATACAACACTTTCCGTAGAAGACATCATCGTGTTCTCATGCAGTTTCTTTAGACAAACCTGGATTTGTTTTCCTACGGTTTATTTTCACTTTGCTCACAAAACCTTTTTAAGGGAATAATGAAGAATGAATTATTTCCATATTGCCTTCACTGCTTCTGCTTGACAAGGTAGAGTGCTTCTGTATTTCTTAACACAGAAAAATGCTAAGTACAGATAGGCTGTCTGATTTTTCATTTAATCATTTTCTTTCCTCAGTGGAAGCAGTTGGCATTATGATCTAAAAATATGTCTGTTCATCCAAGGAGTGAAGAAGAGGGAATAAAAGTTCCATACAGGGCAAAGGCTATTTGCTCTTCCTAGTGTGTTGGTCCATATGTAAGAAAGTATGCTTTGGATGCCTCTGCATATCCTGAAACATTCTCACATATGTTTCTTGCAAAACTAGAAAGCAGGTACAGCTGGTGAAACCCTACTAAGCCCTCAAAGAGGTCCCCCACTGCCACTTGCATTCAATTGTTCTCACAATACCACATACAATGTCTTGTTCTGCTTTCATTTTCTGTCATGAAAACAAGCTGATATTGTCTATATATAAATTCCAGCATCTGAAGTCCACATGATGGATGTAGTTGCTTCTTCTTTGCTGAGGATATTTCAGTTGGGGAAAAGAAGATGCCACAAAGTCGGAGCATTTCTGGGGCAATTTGTTTATTGAATTAACATGATGCTTCTTTCAATGAAGGTACTTATAAATTGCAGCCTCCTT
This sequence comes from Leptocoma aspasia, assembly GCA_013399835.1. Lineage (NCBI taxonomy): Eukaryota > Metazoa > Chordata > Aves > Passeriformes > Nectariniidae > Leptocoma > Leptocoma aspasia. Next base: position 224,929 of record VXAX01004897.1, on the reverse strand, counting down.
CCAATGGAAGCCTCAGGTTTTCAGCTTTTCCTTCTTTTGGACTTATTTTGACGATATAAAACATCTTTTAGAGTCATTATACTAAATTATACGTCCGCTAAAGAAACTCCGGTAGAGTTTACATATACGGTGCACTTGAGCTAAAAGCAGTGGCAAGAGAAAAGGGGTGAAACAAGGAATTAAAACTCCCGGCTTCTCATGGGACTTCTCGCCATCTCAGTCCTGAGTTATTTCAACTTACTTTTACCATATTCAAAAGGTAGTTAACACATGTCCCCATTTTTTTTTTTCCTTTAGCCACACGGCTTACACTGAGAACATATGTTAAGTGGTTTTTTTTTTTTGCTTTCTTTTGTGCTGTAAGTGCTGTCTGGTACTAACTTTTATATTACTATATAATGGATTCCTCACAGTCATTGTTTTTTCCAGTTAATGGAATGTCCTGATTTGAAAAGTTTAAATATATCTTGCATTTACATCACTTCAGAAATAAGGGCACAGGAGTTAAATATCCTGTTCTTTTAACTTCATCTTTATTTCTCCATTTTCATTTTACAACTGAAAGCCTGGAAGTTTTACATCTGTTTACCAATGGGCACACTCCATTTAACATGATAATACCAGCCAAATGAATCTCTCTTAAGTGTAAGGCTGTTACATATGTCAGAACTGAGCAGCAGTTATTATTACCATTAGTTTAAAGGTAGTAAAATTAGCTCCTTGGGATAAATTCCTTTAAAGCACCAATTAGTATATCTCTTTTCTTCGCCACTGCTAGTGCAATCCACTGTGACCAATGAACAGCAATTCAGAAGGCCTAAACATTGGCCCAACCTTTCTACCTATTGTGCTGGGAGACAGTAATTAAATTCTTTGCATTTCCACTCCTTTTTGGCAAAGTGATTTGAGTTTTTACCTGAAAAAAAAAAAGGTCCATATGAGCTGTGAATCCTCATTCTGAAGTTAGCAGGAGATATTTCTGGTCAGACATTTTGCCCACAGCCCTTGTTCTTCCTTGTTTCTTCAATGCCTCACCTCTGTGTGACCCTTTCTGTGGGTTTCCTGCCCAGGATTAACCCCTGGATTAACCTATTTGCATGTTTTAGAACAGGGCCAACAGCACCCAGAGCAGCACCAGCTGATGAAAAGCCTGGTATTGCTGCTATGGCGACCCAGTTGAGGAAAAAATATTAATTTTTTCATGGCACTCAGAATTGGAGGAAGATCTGTGTGAATAGATTAAAAGGCAAACCAACACAGGAAAAAAAAGAGCACCTGTGACTTGGTCCTGCACTTGAGGAGGTTGGGAAGTATGGATGCATTGCTAGGAATGCTATGCCAGTACCTGGGAAAGCAAAGTGTTTGGGAGGACAGCTTGTAGTCTTGAAGAAATCCTCAGGGATCTTGAGTAAGATGATGAACAAAAAGTTTCGGTGCTGTTGCAACCAGCCAAGTGAGCATGACTGACACAGCTTTCCACTTTCTTAACCATTTTTCAACCTCTCCTCACGACCTCAACTAATCATAGCCCTTTTGCACAGTGTGTTCATTGAGGTGGCTGGGCTTTCTGCGTGTATTTTTGGCTCTCTTCTCTGCAGGACTGTCTGATTCTGGTGGAGCGTTTTTCCCCTCCTTGTTCAGGCATCTGGCCTGAGCATAGAGGCAGGTTTCTCTGCTGCTATCACAAATGTTTTGGACAGCAGCAGACAGGCCTGTTAATTTTTTTTCTGCTTGTGCCTTTGTCTGCCTTCTAGAAGTTCAGTAATGATCTCTGCTCCACACAGGATTGTCAACATGCATGAACAGAGCGTTGCTGAGGACTATAGCATCTGTTCCAGCTGGGCACTTTTAGCATTTGCATAAAGCTTCCTGCCTATGGATATCGTGTATATTTTGCATGAGAAAACAGTGTGAAGTGACTTACAGAAAGAACTAGAAAAATTATCTGAAAAATCACAAAAAACAACACCAAACCCCAGGTTTCCCTTTTTGCTGAGCAAAGGGCTTTCCTGGTTAGCATAAATTGAAGTCTAATATGTTCTGTCTTGACAGAAGCCCTACGTATAATGCCAAGTTCAATGTTTGCATCTTAGTCCTCATTTTCTTAAAAGTGAGGCTCACTTAGAAAATCAGATTATTTCAACTTGACTACCAGTTCAATGACAGGTAAAAATAAAGAAATGTTGAAACAAGCATGTTTGCAACCTGTAAGTTTTATTTTAATTTTTTTTTTCAAAGGCTAATTCAAATTCTGCTAAGTGCTCCATGGGATATAATGATCTTTCTTTGTGTATCCTTGTTTGAGTTACAACTCATAATATAATTTTAAATTGCAGGACAATAAAGGTATTTTTGTTGGTAGATATTTAAAACAGCTGTCTATCCAATTTTCAAGCGAAATATTTCTGAAATGTGTGATTTAATAAAGAAAAGGTTTTTGTTTATATGTGTTAAATGACTTTTATATTCGCTCCTTATATTATTTCATGAGCCTTATGCTATATATGCAGTCATTAAGTAACTCCTAGTATTGATTTTAGTTTTGCCTGAAGATGAAAGAAATCTTGCAAAAAATGTTGAAAATATTGCTAAGTCATTGATTAATAGGCAGGAGCTAAATGAGCATAAAAATTTCTTAAAATAAATTTACTGTTTTCAGTCAGTTTCTGTGCTTAATAAACTTATAAAATTTAACCATGTGGTATATAGAAATATTTCATTACAGTCCTACTTAATTCAGAATGTAGCATAAAATCTTTGGGTTTTTAAATCTCAAAATTAAATGCCCCTTTAAAATTAATTCAATTTGTTGGCCAAAGAAAAAGCTGTAAGAAAATAAAAGTGCATGACTCATAGTCTCACTTCTAATGTACAAAAAACATTCCATTGAATTTAATTTTGATTGACTGCCACAGATAAGGAGGTTTGGCATTCTGTACACGAAAGAAAGATAATGCCAGGCCGAGAGAGGTTTGCTGAGGAGCATCCAAATTCTTGGTATTGTACCTCTCTTCTCTGTATCTTGCTGGTTTATGACTATCTCTCATCTTTTATTTTAATTGAAGACTCTTATGATGTGACTTTTCAGGAAGGTATTCCATCGTAGAACTGAAACAAAAAATTCAGCACTGAAGCTGTCATCATAATCATAATCTGTAATTATGATTATGTAGTCAGATTGCTGGAGTGACTTGCTAAGAACCATAATCTTCATAAATAGGAGGATCTAGCAGAACACAGTGATGTAAAGCTGCTCTTGTCAAATGATTAACACAGAAAAAAAGGCACCTCCAAAACGTGGTTCGGTTGTGTATGGCCACCATGGGTGTACCAACAGCAAAGAACAGGAGCACATCTGACATGGGGCTGACCCAGGCTCTTCATCACACCTGCAGCCACCCATCCATGGAGCTGGTGACAAGGCTTCAGCTTCTCTGATGGAGACAGAAGTCAAAAACCTCTCCTAATGCCAAACTGATGTGGTGACATTGATTTGGGAAGAGGAAACTGGGTGCTTGAGTTTTCCAGAGAGATGCTGCAACCACTAGCTAGTCAGTAACTAGCTGTGGACAGTGAAGCATTTAAAAGGTATGGAACAAAAAGGGACCATAAGAGCAGTGGTCAGATAGCATTTACTCTGCAGCACTTATAGGCTGAGCTGTATGTCTTCCTATGATATTATATCTATTCTGGACCAGAGTTTGTTTCTATTTTTGCTACTTTTTTGTGAAGTATGTAAGGAAAAATAGCATGAGCGCAGCTCATTAAAACAAATTCAAAAGCAGGAGTGCTTTGAATTTTATGTGTATTTTAACAAATGCTTTCAGACATGTTTCTGTCAATTACCTCTTTCATATAAATCAAGCAAGAATTGCATTTCCAATTCATATTCAGATATGTTAGCACATCAGATCTCATCATGATTCATCTCATCAGAGAACAGAAATATTCAGTGAGACCTATATAACCTATACAAAACAAGTTGTTCAGAAGTTCAGAAACTTGCTGAATGAATCTAAATGATAGAATAATATTCTAATTTTTTTTGTGTAATAATTTCTGATAATTTATATATTTAAAATGTTGCAAATGATTCATATAGCAAAATGGTGACACTTGCTGAGTATATTTTGTGAGTTACTCATCTATGCTAACTTAATATGCCATTTGATTAAAGTCATATGTTCACAGACTGTTTAAACAAGAATTTTATTGTTAGGAAAAAGAAACTTAGCAAACCATACATTTTTAATACAATGTCTTGCTATTTTTTTTTGCTGTAAGTACATTTTGCTTTCAAGAACCAAATTTTACAATTTTCCAGACACTGTCGATTTTTGTATGATCAATTTCACCTAACTTTAGATGTCTAGATTGCCTAAGCTTCTACAGCTAACGGAAAGGGCAATTCCAAAACATCCAAGGTATTTAACCTATCTTATGGATACTTCTTAAGATGACCTGGATTGCCTTGCGCTTTTCTCTGCACCTCAGTTAAATTTGATTTTTAGATGCAGCCTAAGTGCATTCCTGTGAAATTAATAAAAGACTCCTTTCCCCCCTGTTATGCAGAAAGGCTTAACATGTTCTCAGTTATATGAGGTTGCAAGAGTAGGATAAGTAATATACATGGTGTGTTTGACTCTGATTCTCTTTTCCTAAACCCACAATAGATAAGATAAACTTATTTTCCTTGACACTCTTCTAGGGGAGTTCATCTATATTCAAATGTAAGTTCAATTTTCATACAGCTCCAATAAATAAAGCCCCTCTAGCATGGCTTTCATAAAGCTTTTAAAGAAGCTGGGTCATTCAGGAGTGCCAAGTGGGAGGACAAGTGTATATTCCAAAGGATACATATATTCATCCCTAAATCATAGGAGAGAGATAACTTCAGCAAATTATGTGAGAGAAAAAAAGCACTCTTTCACTCCTTAATGTAGGCTTGATCTAAAGCCTTTTGATGCTATATTGAATCTTTTAATATGAGTTTAATGACAAACCAGACATAATTGAAGAAAACTCATTGAACTGGAACTCAGCTTCTATTTTCCTGCACAGCAAGAGCTTACAAAGGAGATGAAAGGCCTCAAGTAGAAATTTATCTTAACTAAAAGCATTGTTTTCACTTAAGAGTGTTTAGTCCTCATTTTATTTGTTACAGCCTTTTCCACTATAATTGAAAAGCTAATGAACATTAAGAAATAAATTTAAATGATTGACTCATTTTCTCTTGGAAAAGGTATGGAGCTTTTCTTTAAGATCTCTGGTTGTCTTTGAAAACAAAGCGCTGTAACTACTGAGCTTCTTACAGTTGTTGAAATAACCCTGATCTTTGAATTGGTACAAGTCAGTCTTCAAGCAATTGGAACTCCTTGCTCATGTTGATACAATATCTATTTATTGTGAGTTCAATTAAGAGACAAAATTAGAAAAGCCGAGATCCAATTTCCTGTTTTTTGAAAGTTTAATATGTTTCAATACTGTAAGGGTAACTGGCAACCTTTAATTCCAGAGCATGTTTTCCAATGGTTCTGCTGCTGCACACCAACCGTGGACAGATTTATGTTCCAATTTGATATAGTGACAGAGGTTGATTTTTTATGGACATAATTAAAGAAAGTGTTCAGTAAGGTTTATAAATTCATACACACTTCACAGTATATAAATTTATTTTGTCAACAGTAACTAACCCAAATTATCCAACAATATTTTATAGGAAAGGGTCTGTTGACCCACACCAGATTTTGATTTTATGAAAAGTGCAGCAATGGCTGTCATGAGATTTTACAAAGTAGTCATTATGCTTTGTAACATCAAATCATTTTTCTGGATAGATTTTTCCATTGTTCTATTTTCTGCAGGTGAACCAGTGGCTGTATACATATCTACATCCATTGCTAGTAAAAGGAACGACAAAATAGTACATTATTCTAGGTTTATGTAGACATGTCCTTGGTTCTGTAAATGAAGTTATATCAGTATAAATCTAGTTTATTGCAAGCATGAATTATGTTTACATTTTTAATTTAGATCTTATGAGATAGTATTCATAGTTGAAAATGCATTCCCTCTTATTAATGGTTAGATTCTGTGTATATGTATTGAACTGATCTTAGTTCTATCTAACAATACTTAACAGTCTCTGAATACTCTTTAAAATTCTGATTATCTACTTGTTTTATATTTTAATATTTCACATCACTAGACTTATTTTATACACTCATTGTATTGGGATAGTAATTGTTCGTGCTGAGAAGTATATGAAAAGATTAATGGGTTGTGACTCAGTACCTGCTGAGGCTTCAAGGAAAATAATTTATGCATTCTTAACACACTTAACTTTGAATTTACTCCCCAGCAAAAACTATTATCTAAGGTGAAAGCATTCATTGACTTGTAATGGTAGTAATGCTATCTGGATGTAAGGGTAATAATATGCATATTATTGGTATAGAGGATACGATAAAGGCAGCAAAAATATCAAAGTATGTTGAGGCTAACCATAAAGGTCAATGGAAAAGAGACAGTCTTGTACAAATATATCAGTGGGGAAAGAATTACTGAGGAGAAAGTAGATCTATTAAAAAATAAAGTAGTGCAGGCAATTAAATAAATGGTAAAAATTGCTGCCATGTTATTTTTATTTGAAAATTTTCTTCAGAAAATAAGTAATATGAGTAATTAGCAAGGAAAAATTGCCTGTAAAGGTAAAGTTGAACATGTGCAAATCAGTCAGCTGACATGCTGTGCTGCCCACGACGTTAATATTTCTGATTAAAAGGTAGGAAAGATTTTCAAAGCTGTGAAGGACAAATGGTGTCCTACTCTCTGCAAGTCAGTGACAATCAAGAGCCTCGTGACTGCATGTTTTGCTATGGTCACTAAATGCAACACCAGTTGTCTTTTCAACCTAGAGAAGAAGAGGCCCAGGAAGGTCTTATCACAGTTTCAAGTACTTAAAGGGCAGCTACAAGATGAGAGAGGCTCTGTCTTCATAAGAAGCCATGGGGAGTAGACAAGGAGCATGGTACAAGATGCATTAAGAGAGGTTTCATCTTGAAATAACATGGAAATTTTTTACACTGACCATAATCAATCACTGGAACAGCTTTCCTAGGGATGTGGTGAAGTCCTCATCAATGGAGATTTTCAAGACATGACTAGGGAGGATGCTAAATAATTCCAAGTAAGCCCCCTTTTCCACAGATGGTTGGACCAGATGGTCTTCCAAGGTCTCTTCAGAGAGAGGTCTATTCTGTGGTTTTATGATTTTATTCCTGAGGAATCATGGAAAATGAGGAGCAGTGGCAAAAACTAAAGGCACAGGTAGTAGTCTCCTTTTTGCTTTTTCTTTTTAAAATAGAAAGAAATGAACAGCATGGACACGAGTCTCACACGTGACTTCCATTTCTGCAATACTGGAACCAATGCTCTAGGGTGACAACCACAAACAGCTTGAAGACAGTAAAGTCCTGGTAAGCCAGCAGCATGGAAATTTAGAGCAATTTTATTTTGCTAGCTACATTCATTTCTTATACAGTATTTGTGGGTAAAGCCTTCTTATTTTATAAAATTATGCCGACCAGCAAAGTTCATGGCAAAAAAAATATTTCAATCACAGAGGAGGGAAGAGCTGTGACATGAGAAATAAGTCTTCTTTCAGGTATACCATACTGTTTTAAAGAGCTTGTTTTCAGGTATCTGTCAATAAATTAGCTTTTGTCATTTGAATATGTGCTTCCAACATTTTCTACCAGTGATTGCTGTGAGTGCAGTGGGTACCCACATCTTGGTCTCAAGAGAATATTTACCTGTCTCTCCCATGCCTTGTGGTAGCCATATGTATGCACCACATTTACAGCCCTGCTCTGGATTTGAGTCTAGCAGGGAGTGTCTCAGAGGGGAGAAGAAGAAGAATTGTTACACAAATCAACTCTAATCACACCCAAAGGCTTCATTCTGAATCGATCCAGAAACTAACACAACCTCAAGATACGTTAATGATGTATTGTCTTATTCTCAGGCTTTTCACAACCATACCACTGAAAGGGTTACCCCAGTAGTCAGAGTCTGCAGCAAAATGACTCTGCTGAGAACAAGACAGTAGCCTGTCCTGAAAAACACTATCTCATTTCATGACAATTCACCTTCCTGCAGCTCTTTGGAGTGTGATCTTTCAGAAAGAATTTATAAAAAGATTTAGAAAGATACAAAGGATTCTGAGGGAGAAAATATTGAAGTAATTTTGACTATTTAACTTAGGAGAAGTAAAAAAACTGGATAGACATATGTATTACACAGAAGGAACATTTTGGGTCATAATGGCATTCTTTGGTGTGTGCCCCTTTCTCCTGGTGGTGAAACAATAGCTGGTAAGGAGCAGTCTAACTGAGGCAAGGGGATTGTAACACGGGTGTTCTATGACATGCACCTCTTCCGTCTCTGCCTTTTGAGTGATGCTTTCAGGAAACCTGGGACTATGTTGTGTACGAAGCACACACAGTAATCCTGACACATTGGGATTCACTTGAGCAGTTGCCTGTGAGCTGCACAGATGGCCAGAACACATACAGTATGCTTTACGTGTTCTGGATGCATTGCACTGATTGCATATGCTCAGCAGTCTGTTACTCAAAACATTTAAACACTTGGCCACTGATCAAAGTTGCAGCTACTGCTCAGGCCAGATCATTGATGTTCAGTAATCCTGGAGAAGTGTTCTTCTCTCACTGGTCTTAAAGGAAGGGTTAAGCCTGCTTTTCCCTCACAGGTAGCATGACGTGGTTGTGAGCAATAAGAACCTGTGGAATCCACCACTTCACATCATAAGGGGCTGGAGGGGGTGCCAAGTGCATTTGAAGAATCAAAACAAATTTGCATGTGAACCATTGTCAGATGGACTCACAGAATCATACAAACACAGAATGAGTCACGTTGGAAGTGACCACATTAGGTCAAATGGTCCAACCTCCCTGCTCAAGCAGAGTCATCCTAGAGCACATGGCACAGGTTTGCATCCAAACAGTACTTTAATAACTCCACTGAGGGAGACTCCACAACCTCTCTGGACAGTCTGTTCCAGTGCATGGTCACTCACACAGTAAAGAAGTTCTTCCCTGTGTTCAGGTGGAACTTGTGCATCAGTTTCTGCCTTTTGCCTCTTGTCCTATTGCTTGGCACCCCCAAGAAGGGCCTGGCTCCATCTTCTTCACACCCATGCTTTAGATGTTTAGAGAAAGGACCTCTCTGAGTTGCCTCTTTGCAAGGCTACACAGGGCCAGCTCCCTCAGCCTTTCCTTGTAAGAGACATTCTCCAGACACTTGACCAACTTACTAGCCCTCTGCTGGACCTGCTCCAGGAGCTCCGTGTCTCCCTTGTGCTGTGGAGCCCAGAACTCTTCACTTTAAGTACTAGACACTGACATTACTATATCTGTATCTCCACAGGAAAATGCAAGAGGACACTCAAAGTGACATTCTAGAGGTTGGTGCCTCTCTCAGCAACCACAAGAGCACTCTAAGACAGCTTTAGACCCCAAACATCATTCCCTTAGCTAAGTACTGGAAGTAATGAGGGTGAATCTGATAAGATATGAATTTTAAAAATCCTTTGTAGTTAAAGTAGAAAATATTTAATTTTTAAAAAATAAATATGGAAAAAAGAAAGGGTCCTTTATTCTCTGTGTATAGGAATAAACAGAGAATATTCCATGTGAAAGCACATGGATGCTCTTAGAAATGGCCTCAGTTGGGCATGATTTATTGAGGTGAATCATTGCTACCCTGAAGAACTTTGGGGGTTAATGTGTAAAATAAAGAATGCTATTTATCATATAAATGACTTGATAAATTTGGTTCTGATTTATTTATAGCAAATAGAGAATGAGGATTAAAGTACCTAACACTGTAATTGAACTCAGGCCCTTTTCAAAATCTCTGTGAGAAAAGCAGCACTGTACCTTTTATCTATTGTGATACAATCTTTTATTATATCTGTGCTGCACTTCACAGTTCTTTATTAACTCCCTGCACAACTATTTACTGTTCAGAATTACTTCAGGTGCCTTTCTCAGTACAAGTATCCTGGGTCTGGTGAAAAGAGGAAAAAAAGCCTCATAGAAGATTGTCATGTGTGTAAGGCACTTTAAAGAAAGACAGTGAGGTAACCAACACATCAAGCATATTGTTATGAATATCATTCAAATCTAGTATTTAAATATTCATAAATTAATAATGAATACAACTCCTAAAACTAGGAAATTAAGGTAAATAATATTGCAAAATCACTTTTATTACCTGTGATTGTCACCACTTTGAGTTCATTAGCATTTAAATAATAAACCTGTATTTCAATTTTTTTTCCCTTCTTAATTCTAAACACTGTTGATTTTGAAGACTGGTTATTAAAGAAATGATGACTTTTATTGTAAGGGCTAATTCTTCAACTGTTCCTGCAATTACAAGAATGAAGGCTTGGCCATGGCAATTTTCATAAAGGCCAGACTAATTCTCAGCATAAGAGCACTGCTTTACTGGATACCTTCATTCACGTTTTTTGAAACAAGCATTGTTCGAAAAGTCACTGCTTGTCTCTCCCTCTCTGATATATTATGCAAAATACTTGCAAAGGGCAAATAAAAAAACTGCTTCAAAAAATCTAAATATACAATAAAAGAGGACTTTTATTCTGCCTTGTTCTGAGGAAGATTTTGTCTCCCCTAGCACTAATTGGAAAGGTGGCTAACAGTCCTAACAAGATATGGGATTCCCATGCTCTATCATAGACATCATATTTAATACTTTACAGTTATCCATCAGTATTTTAAGAAACAAATTAATTCGGAGTTTTGAGCATCTTCATTTGCTGAATCACTTATCCTAGGCTAGGCTGATCAGATACATTTTTTATCAGTTCTCTCCTTTTAATCAACTCCCTGGATGGGAATGTTCCAGGGTTGAATTTTCATGGGGTTACCAACAGTTCTAGCTTTTGCCCATGTGTAGAGAAACAATAAAATTATCTACATCTTTTCTTTCTTTGTATGATCACAAGTATAATCTGAAACCTAAGACTATTTGTCATATCTGGGATTCAATCCTGCATGAAGCTGTGCATTATTAAAAACTGATTTTTTCCTTCAATGCCTATTGGCTGTGGTTCTTAGGGTGTTTGATATCTGATAGGAAACACTTAGCTTTATACAGATGGGGAAAGAAGGCTGCATATGCTAGTATCCCATAGGACAGTTCTTAATTGCCATCTATACTTTTATGTCTTTACTGAGTATATATAAATCCCTTTGCATCGGTAAATCTATCAGAAGGTGACCTGCTAAGTTTTTAATTAAAAAAAAATTAAGTTCTGCAGTCCCCCACTGTCCCCTTTTTATGATCTTCAGGTAAGGGAAAATAATGCATCAGGGATTCGTAGTATCATAATTACCTTTTAAATGCAAAATTAACACCTGAATTGTCTGAAAACCAAGGAGTTCCTTATAAAAGATAACTGAACGACTACATAAATGACTCAGCTTAAGACCAGCAAAAGGAAATAAAATCATTATGTATTTAAACACCAAAATCGTCAATATATCTATATTTACAGCAGTATATTTTGATATGAACATTTGAAACATCTGAGATGAAAAAATTTATGAAATCTGAATCCTTTTGTGGGGTCTTGCTCAAAAATCTCAGAAAACAAAGAGTGGAAAAAGGATTTATTGACATTAAACTTTTGATCTATCTTTACAATATATTTTGATTCTTTACAAACTGTTCTGTGCTGCAAGTATTGTTTATGTATTTATTATTCTTTAACAAATAAAACAGAGCTTGTGGAACACAGAACAGAAAACAGATTTTTTTTCATCTGGGATGTAGAGGCAAATCTGCACTTATTTATTATATCCCTCGATTTGTGCATATTTGTGCATAAGACTTTTTATACAGTCTTTCATCTGAAGTGAAAGGCTTAAAAGTAGTCTCATTTGAATCTTCATCATAGCAAAGAGTAGGGTACTTGAGCCTGCTTAAGAGAAGAAACACCTGCAGCACAGGTTTTGCCACTTGTGGATCAGGTCTAAACATGACTATTCTTTGTTTCTTCTCCTCCTGGGACACATTGATTATGCCTCTTTAATAACTGATAAAACATCTTAGTGACCTGAATTAAGGCCAGTTGAACACAGGTGCTGTGGAGAGCGACCAGCTGCATTGAAGCAGATGCTGAAAACTGGTTTGAAATGCTTTTGCTTACTCATCATATAGACAACAAGCATTTCTCATAGCTCAGATAGCTACCAGTAGAAAAGGGAACACTTTGGTATTTAATACCCTAGTCTTTATTTTCCTTATGGCTCCCTGTGTTTTGGCTCTTTGCCAGTGAAACATTAAAATCTCTTTCTCTGACATTTTTTTTTCTCCATGCATACTGCATGAAACCAAGACCATCGCCAGACAAATAAGCCAAGACAGAGTTTCAGGATATCAGAATTTGGGTGGAATCTTCCATTTTATTTGGCAAATAAATTATGCTAGTGGAAGTTGGGGTGACAGAGAGCTGCTGGCTCTGTGTGTGCATATGTTTAACGAGAGAGGAAAGGGAGGTGGCTGAGTAGCAGGACCCTGGCTTCCTTCCATGGTAAAGCAGGAGGTAAATCTGGTACTGTCCAGTTGATTTGCTCAAGGTGTTTGCTGGAAATGGCTACTGTCCTGTATATATTTTGCATAGCGTGAACCTTGTATATTTGTCAGAAAGATTATTCTGGGTTTTCCCAGTGCAGCATGAGTTCTTTCCAAAAACAATTGTCCTAGGTCTCCAAAGCAGATGGTGCCACCAAACTTTTGATTGTGGCATCTCACTAGTTTTGTTTTGCATTAAATAATAAATATTATTCCAAATCAGATGTTTGACTAGGGGTGGTAAAAAAAACTCCACGTTAAAATGTTGTAAGTGTGTAGCTAAAATCCTTTTTGTTGGGAAAGTGATCAGATAAAAAATCAGGAGTAATATAGGCATAATATGACTCTCTTTTTGGACCCAAATTAGTGGAGACCAAATTCAATTCATGTTCTCATTCCCCCTTTTGCTTTCTTAATATTTTTCAAATAATTCACCCTAAACACACAAGACAGGAGGAGACCTGTTTTGAATGTTGTGCAAATTAGCCAGGGGCTGGATATGTATTAGTAAGTTTCTGTGCAGGGAATTCCCTAGTTGTGAATATTTCTAATGGAAGCAGTCACTGCTGAAAAAAAGAAAAATCATATTTCAAGAAGAACCATTACTTGGTTAAGGATTTCAAAGAAATGAATGCAGAACAAAGAAATAAAATGGCTTTATGTGTGTAGCTTCTGCAGATGCCAATTAAAAATGCATATGAAATACATATAATACAGTTATTTGTAACAACTGAAAGTACAGTTCTAGAAAAGTTTCAGAGGATTTAAAGTGGTGCTGCTGCAATTTCTTCTTCTCTCCTGTACTTGTTCTTGCATTTCTGACCCTGCTTTGCAGTCTCTGACACTCTTTTGTCAGTTGTTGTGGTTATTTCAGAGAACTAAACTAGAAGAAAACCAATCTCTGGGTGGCAAAAGAACACACTGTGAAAGGCCAGAATGATAAACAAACTTTTGGGAAGGAGGAAGATCATCTTGGAATAATCTAATTGATTAAATTATGGTTTAGTTTTATTAAAACACCTAGGATTAATGACTGACACATATTATCTTTAGGAAGCCTCTTCATCCAGGATACACTAAACTTTAAAAAGCAGAAGGAAAAAAAAAAACAACCATGTGGAGAAAAATCCCACATTGTTGTGAAAAAATAACCATGCTTTTTCACCATTTTTATTAACTTTTATTAATAGAAAAGATGAAAAAAAGTAAGCAAGATTTAGATATTTCTCACAACTAGAAAACTGGTGGAAGAATTGAAATTAGGAAAAATCATTCAGTTCTAAAATTGCCATTAACTATAATTTTTATATTATTAATAAAGACATTTTTAAAAATAAAACATTGTGGAAAAAAAACTTTTAAAACGTCCTAGATTATAGAGACCATTGCATTGATTATTAATTATTATAGCTGTTATTATTTGCTTTCATTTAGAGATTTGTTTAATTAAAATAAGTCTTCCCAGCCCTGTGCATTAGCATATTTATATTATGTAAACAGCTTGCACCCATTTCTTATTAGTAGAAATGTAATACAGCATTGAGTATTTAAAGCATTTAGTGGAAACTAGTCATGGAGTTGAATTAAGTTATTCTGGATATATAGTGATATAATGGATTGCCAGTGAACACAAAGAGCTTGGAATTCAGCCACTAAAATCCATCTGCAGAGCATTAATTTAGTTCCTAAAGGGGAAACCTGGGAACTCCTACCAAGAGGGAGTCAGATGATTCTGTGTGAATGAGGGCAACTGAGAAATGATTGATTGTGCTGTCCTTGAAAGGAAGGACTTATAGCTCTATTATACATCTTTGAGATGGCAAGAATTAAGAGTTTTTCTTGTGAATAAAATTTGAATATTCCTTTAGCCGCAGTTGCATGCAGGGAACCACTGGCAAGCTCAGATAGTTTAGATGTTTGTAAGCAAAAGACTTGCTGTTTCTATCTGTTCTTTTTCTGTCCCTGTTCCTTTCGTTATCTGAATACCTCAGGGCTGCTGCTCCTCTGACTTTTCCCTGCTGCTGTGCTCAAGGCACCTTGAAAGGTACCTCAGGCGGGGGGGGTCAGTTCCAGCTGCCTGGTAGATTCCCAGCAGGAATTATTCGTGATGGTGACATGCATATTAGAAAGTAGAGCTTGTGCAGAACCCTAATTAATTCCTCTTAAGACAATGATAATTGGCGTGCATTAAGCCATTAATTTAGGAGAAGTCAATAATTTCACTTTATTGGAATCTCTGGGCGCCATTCTCTTGCTTATTGTTTGCATGGCAATGAAAAGTGTCTATTTTTTAGTTTTAGCTTTTTCCTTTGGTCTATGATTTAATGTTTCATCTAGGCTCCATCAACAGCCTCAGAAAATGATCCAGTAAAAACCAAAGTAAATCATATGCTGAGTAAATATTCTATTCAATAGACTTCAGGCAGGTCTGTCAAGAAAACATGCTAAACTCCTCTGACACAGAGTTTTAGCTACCCAAAAAACTCATCAGCAGAAGAGCAGTTACAACTTCTCATCAAATATGTTCTGATACAATCAAATTCAGATTTGCAGTTGAATATTCCACCTTGCTGCTACTGGAAGTATGAAGCATTAGTCATCAAGACTGATGCAGAGAAAAGTGAATAGATTCTATAAGTTGGAATATTCACAGGTTTTCCACATTATCATATGCATTTTGAGAGACTGGGTTTTATTAACAATAAATTATCTTGAGCTGTTATTAAAGAGTTCTCATGGGCACAACACTGATAATGCCATATGTTACTTTTTTGTGTTTCTCATTCTCAGGTTTTTTAATTAAGGGTGCATGGGTGAAGGGAGTGAAGTCTCATTAATTTAATTAATGGATTGAAAGGCCACATGATTGTGGATTAACATGAATTACTCTACGGAGACAACATTATTTTTTGGAGGAAAGAAACATTGCACTGACCTCTTGTCACCTAAGTAAAATGAGCAGAGATAATCAACAACCTGAACTCACTCATTAAGAGATCAGGAAAATAAAAAAAATTAAAAGAATTCTTACACACGAATTTCTTTTAAAGTTGCTACTTCACTGTACTGAATTTTGAAAAAAGTCTGCTAATTCATTTTGGTTATCATTTATTAG
Source organism: Leptocoma aspasia (assembly GCA_013399835.1). NCBI lineage: Eukaryota > Metazoa > Chordata > Aves > Passeriformes > Nectariniidae > Leptocoma > Leptocoma aspasia. Next base: position 209,127 of record VXAX01004897.1, on the reverse strand, counting down.
TCACCGAGGTACTTGCAAAGGAGAAAAAAATTGGTTTTTATTTGGGCTAAGAGAACACAATTCAAGATATATGTGAGAATTTTTATTTTACTTTTTCTGCCAATGAAATGGGACAATTGATAAGAGTTTTTTCTGTGCTTTGTTTCTTATCTGAAAAATTAGGATGTTCACTCATAAGCAGGTTTTTTAAGCACATACTAATGAAGAATGTGATATATGGAAAAATGAGCACTATTTAGCATGCTACGCAATTCTAGAAGAAATAGTTTAATTGTTAAGGTATGAACTTGAAAGATATTCAGAAACTCTTCTTTCTAGTGCACTAGTTGATACCAGCATTTAATCACCAAAAGAAAAGCTAGTTCTATTTAGGAGCTTTTTCTAAGATTTAAACATTTTGTCAAAATGTGTCTGCAGAAAAAAATAATTGTAGCATTAACATACACTAAGCAGTAAAGTGGATATTTAAAGTGATTAAATATAAGATATTTCTACAGCTAATCAGCAGTAAGTTATAATGATATTTAGGATCTAAATAGTTCAAAAGGACAAGTTATATATTTGTCTTCTCTCTGCTTGATTTCTTAAATAAACAGTTCTATGGGATTTAAAGTGTTTTGGTTTATGTGTGACATTTGTCATGGATTTTTAGAGGGGTGAATGAATACACTGTTATCTAAATATTTGGACATCAGAGTTTTTTATGCATCTGGTCCCTTATTACAACATGATAACATGTCTGCAGTAACACAAATGAAACAGACATGAGATTTATATAGATGTAATAAAAATATCTTGGTCTTGTCCCAGAAACAAAGAGAAGTCATATATCTAATTACAAAACAATATGAGAGAATAATTCTTGTCAGTTTGCCTTATGGCTTGAGGTACCTCTAATCTTTGAATCACCTTCTATCAGAATGCTTATGGTCTTGGTGCAAGTATGTGTTGGAGATTTTCTATTTACAAATGCTGCCAGAGTCACCAGTGGACCACTTACAGATGTATATAACTGCAGTGAAATCTGCATCTGAAAACCACTCAGAAAGTGCATTTATGAAAGAATATGCTTGCTCTGCTACTGATAGTGCAAAGAACTACTTTTATGTGCAAAGAACTGTTGCACAGTCCGGTAACATTTTCTGTGTCTTCTGATTTTTTTTTCCTAAGTACAATTCAAGGTATGGTATTATGCCAATAAAACCTTTTACCTTTTGACTCCTAAGTAACTTAAAGACCTGTTCTGTCTTCTTTGCTTTATATCAGTAGTAGAGATAACTGAGACATTTAAAGTGACAGCCTCTATATTTGGTTTAAATGTCATGGAGCGAGTGACACATTCTCCTCAGAGCAAAACCTTAGATTTTTACAATTCACATCTACTGCTGTTACATCAGAATTAATTTTAGGCAGACTTCATTCACAAGCTGTATTTAGATAGAGCATCTTGCTCAGGAAGGTTTCTAATCAACTGGGGAATACTTTTCAGTCATTTGCCATTTTCACTGTCAATCTATATTGTTATGAGACATGCCTCCAAGAAGTCTTGCTGTATTTGTGCCTACATCTTTTTTTTCTTTTTTTCCTATCCATTGGGAAAAAGAGCAGCTATACTGGGAAGTTGCCAGGACAGCAAGAATAGCCTCCTGAGTGGGTACACAGAGTGTAGATTAAGACCTCTGCTGGATGGGAAAAAAAAAAAAAAAGCACTAAAAAGCATTTTGTAATTTTAAATGTATAGAATAACTCAAAATATTCTCTGCAGTAGGCACAGAGAATGCTTCTACAAAAATGAGCCCATAGCTTCTATTTTGATCAGACTTCCTTATCTATAATACATTTTTGCCTTTCTTACACCTTCCATTAGGCTCTGGAATATATGAAGCTCACCAGCATGTGAAATATTCTTCATGATACCCACTGAGCTATTTTAGTTACATTATTTAACTTTCAGCTGAAATACAGGAAGCAGGCAGGTTACAAAGGAGAAATTCTCTCTGCAGCCCATCTCTTACCACTGTCTGCAGTGTCTATTGGGTTGACAGTCCAAATCCTATTAAAGTAAATGAGGATAATGTGATCAAAACCTCACTGATTTAAAAGTTTATCTCTGACTGAATTTCTGACCTGCAGTTTAGGAGGGGTATGACTATACATTTTGTAAGTCATTTAAACAAGGAGCAACTATCTTCTCTGTCCACTTATGTAAGTCAATTCAGTTTCACTTGATGTGATTTAACATAATGAATCCCAGCACAAACTCAGGGCAAATTTATGAATATTAGTTCACCCCAAGCAGTTTCTACCCTGCACTTAGAAGACTTTGACACTGTAACTCCTCAACAGTTAAACGGGAACAATGTTGAGCTGGGCCAAAACTGAAGTTTATAAATCTGTCTGAAGTTCTAGTCAGTCATTGGAAATGCATAATATTGAAGAGTGTCCAAGAACTTTAACAACTATTTTGGCTGGTTAAAGTTTTAGTTATTTCTCTTTCTTTTGACATAATTAATTTTATCCCTTCACTTTAACTTGTTATCTGCATTTTAAACAAATTCCTGTGAGTTCAAAAAAGAAAAAAAAAAGTAGAATTTCTTCAAAATTCCTTGAAAGTTTACCTGTGTCCTCCTTCTTAAGTATCTTGTGCACTCCAATAATCATTTTTCTTTTCTGTTTTTCCACTGGTTTTGGTATAGCTTTTTAGGCAGCATAAGAAGGGCAACAGCAGGGAAAGAAATAATGATAATTTTTCTTTTGCTGGTGATCTAAAATTATGGAAACTAAAATCAGGAAGGTTGAAGGACTGTAAAAATAAGCTTAAATATCTGTATCAGTGTATACATATATGTATATGCTCTCAAAAGAATCCAGAAAATATGTTTTCTGACATTTCAGAAAAAAATGTATATATACTATATTAAAAGTACATTTTAATATTATTTTTTACTTAATTATGTATAAAAGAAAAAAGGTAAAAGGTAGTTATATTGCCTAAAGACTACATTTTGAATCACAGGTCAATTTGCCAGTGGAAAAAAATTGATTAGTTTTTTTAAATACCCAGCATAACTCAAAGTTATAGATTTTTGGATTATAGGGCAGATAGTACTGAAACTGTGCCACAATAATGCATATGAGCTTCAAACACAATTACAGGAATATCTACCTGTACCTCTCATCTGAAAGACAATAGAAGATTTTCTGCAAAGTTGTAACACAATCCCAGTACTCTAGTGGTTAAAAAGCTTTTTCTGATTTCCTCTTTGAATATATCTTATGCATAGTCCAATTTTCCTTATGCTCTTCAACTAAAGTAAATCTTCTCTGAAGTTTTTGCTTCTTTTGCATTCCAAAACATCTATAGACAGCAAATATATCTCATGGACATTTTTGTTAGTCTAGATAAACTAAATAATTTTAGTTCTCACCCAGACATCCAGTCTTCTGGATGATCCAAGTTGTCTTTCTTTGTAACTATACCAACCTAAAGGTGTATTTGTATTAGTGTAGATGCAAAGTGCATGTAAGTGCTACCTACAGCACTAAGCTTTTCATTTGATGCAATATTTCATTCTGCAACCAATAGAGAGAAATAATCCAAATAAGTTCTAAATCACTCAAAATACCTGTGTCTCTACTGTGATGAGAGAGAATGCTAAAGCCAATAAAGTCATAAATTAGGCATGTTGTGATCCTTATAAATATAGGAAATTTAGGAGATGAGTACTTTGAGTACTGAAATTTACTCTCTCAGGCATAACCAGGCCAGGTTTCTCAAAACAGAGGTTTTAGCACAAAAAGCATCTTGCTCCTATATTAGGATACAAACAGCATCTTCTACACCAAAAAAACATCAAAAAATGCACTGTGCATTTTTCAAGGTTAATTTTGCTGTTTCCCACCCAGCCTTTGTGTTGGCTTGATTAAAAAAAATATATTTATGCAACATTTTAAATATATTCTTACTCTAAACAGTAAGGTAGGTTAAGGACATTCTCAAAATAAAGGAAAAGAAAACATTAATGCATAACGTAAAATCTAACCTAACCTCTTCCTATGTCAGCATTTGTGTTTATTTTTTCTTCAGAAAAGAAAGTGTTGAATGAAGCTTCTTCTATATCAAGCTTAGTGCCAAAAGTTATGATTCCCAAGATAATGTAATTTAATTTATTACCTAAACTGCAACAATATTTTTAAGATGTTGTGTTCTTAGAATCCATTCTAATATAAATTGTTTTATTATAATTAGCCCTACCAGAGAAGTAAGAATTATGGTATTTCAATATTTTGCTTAAGAGTAGAATAAAGACTGCAAGATTTGTCACAAAATAAATTCTAGGATTTCATAGTTTGTAATAGTGTAGGTCAACTTACAAAGAAATTATTTTGGAAACTTCCAAAGCAGTTCCAGCTTTAAATCATTCAACTTACTGTCATGAAGTACATTTAATTCATCAAATTTTGTAAAACAAGAAGTTATCCAACCTATGCTAGCTCAGCAACTTTCTGATGACAATCACTAATGGGTTGATTCTATCTCAGAAACTTGTTGACTCCTAGAAGAGAAATGAGTCTTCAGAACAAAAAAATTAGCATCAGGGACACTCCCTAAACCAATATGATTGTCTGACCTATGCAACACAACAGGTATTGTTCTTCAAATTTACTACCTCTTCCCATAGCAGGAAGCTTCAGGGAATGATAATGAAGTGTATTTTAGAGTACAGTTCTTAGCTCTGCCAGTGGGATTCATTAACAACAACATGGAAATCAGATAACTGCAATGGGTTTAAAACTGTGGGAGTAAAGCTGTCATTGAATCTCAAGGTTGTTGGAACTTGCTGATGATAAATATTCTGCAAGAACTTTAATCTGTTATTTCCATGTATCTATTGCAAAGTCTGTTCTAAGTATTCTGGAAAAAAACCCCAACAAAAACCAAAACAAAAACAAAAATGCCCCCCACCTACAACAACATCAAAACCCTAAAAATAAAATAAAACAACAACAATAAAAAGAAAAAAAAGTGGAATTTCATATTTGGCAAAAGAGGCAACACAGTCTGGTTGACATAGATTTAGTGTCATAAAAACACTGGGCCATCTGAAAGGGTTACCACTCAAGCTGCTCATGGACATGCACTCAGTGTGCCCTTGCAGCAGGGACAACCAACCTGCAGATGGAAATGAGATCCCACAGCTGCCTACACAAACTTGCATCCGGCTTTGTCCCTGCTGCAGGCTTTTCTGCTTCCTGGAAAGAAGAGGTACCATCACAAGCCATCATACTTTCTGATTCCCTAATTCAGTCTGTTGTCCACAAATGTTAAACATCCAAGGTCTCTTCCCTTCTGGGGTACAAGGAATTCTAAATGTTTCACTCAAGAGAAATAGGCACAATAGACACATACCTACAGATCCAATATGGAAAGATTGACCTCAGGCTGCTTTCCCAAAATTGAGTATAAAATCTATGGCAGATTCTAGAAAAAAGGATTGAAATCTTGACACATTTTTAAACAGTGGCAAAGATCAATCATCTTTAATAAGATTACTATTAGTATTTCATAATAGATCTCCTCAGTTCAGTCTTGGGTCTTGGTTTTAGACTGTGTATGACATAGTACCTAAAATCATTATGCAAATAGGAAAAGGTAGTGTACATAGACATAAAGTGAATTATAGGTCTGGAAGCCTTCCCAAAGCCAATGTGGAAATGCCAAGGTTGTCAGAACCTGATGGTGGGATATTAAGAAATCTTTCATCTTATATTTCCAGGCTAGCATTAGTGAGTGCATTCTAAATATCTAGGGAAGCCATAAACACATGCAGTACAATTTTGTATATCATAACAGTGACAAAGAGTAGCTACTGCATTAAATTAATTGTCAAAGCATGGTTTTTGTACATTTTCTAGGTGTTACCAAGCACAACCTTGAATGTCAACATCTTAGAAATCATTGATTGCGCCCTATGCTAAATTATCATCTAATGTCAAGGAAAGAAAAGTTAAATCAGATTGTATGAATTATTCATTACCTCCAATTCAATATGAACACTGTTCTAGCTGAGTGTTAAGCACTTTTGAATAGTATCATTGAAGGTGAACACTTTTCTGATAACAGAATACCAGAAACTGACCTGACCTTTATAAAATACAAGTCGCAAAGAATCAAGAATATATACTTCAGGAAAAAAAACCCAAAACTTATAACTAAAGATATTAACTTTGTTAATAGGGTCATATATGGATTTGCATAACATGTTTCAGATCAAATCCACTCACATAGGATTAAGACTCTCAAAAATAATCTTAGAAATCTCTTAATATATGTCCCTCCACTGTCCCAACAATTTCTTCAATTGTGTTTTCAGTTAAGGTACAGAGCCTGTTTGCCATATGCCCATTAGTAGACTAACCTCTTGCTTCTGGGGATATTCCTAGAGCAATTGTTTCTACTGCCCTGGTTGGTAGGGTTTTGCCTCTACTTTGCTGAAGGTGCATATGTTGGGGGAGAATAGTGAATTGGGCTGCTGATTTTTATATCTGTACATTCTTACAGCAACTATATTTCCCCAGAGTTAAATGTTTGGTGTCAATTAATGAAGGTGCTGTTTGGATAAAACATCATTGTCATGTGACTACTCTATAAGCTTCCACATTTGATACTGCACACTTCAGAAGCTCCTTTGTCTATCCAAATAAACTTGGGTGTCACAAATCTTACTTTCTGGATTGATCATTTAGGTGTGGGCATGGAAGGAAAAGTTAAAAAAACAACTATAGCACAAAAGAAAAAAATAAAAGACACAGCAAGACACTGTTGTCAAAATCCAATCACTGTCAAAATCCAATTCCACTGGGAATTTAAAAATCCCATGACTTGATGACCTGAAAAGCCTATGGTGATCTGATGACCTGAAATTTGAGATTTCATATCCAAAGTAAGAGTATGAAACTTGCTTTGTTAAGCATATTTTAATATTTTTAAAATGTATATTAGTTGATGTATAGTATTAGTGTACAGGAAAAGCTTCAGATGTCCTTAATTCACCACAGTAAACACTGTTCCACAGAAGCTGCCTTACATACTGTTTAGAAAGTGACTAACCTCCAGCTGGCCTATGAGTCTGCCAGCTAGGAGGAAAAACTGTAGAGAAGTAGAAGGATACAGCGACAATTTTATGAAGTACAGCAAGAATCTTTAGTCTAGGAGAAAGTGCAACTGTCCCACTAGCACTTGTGTTCTCTCTGTGTCATTCTACACATTACTCTCACTCTGAAGCTTTTTTCCTACTAGTTATTAGCTATCTGTTAATTCTGAATTAGTTTATTAAAATGTTGAATGTAAATATTAGTGTGATAGAGTTCTTCCTTTGAATTTCCAGGTACCATGTCCAGCACATGATATTTGCTTAATACAAAATAGTGAAACACTCTTGTGAACCTGAAATTTAAAATAATATCTTCACTCAAGTTAGGACTAGGAAAGAAACCAAGAAGTTCCTTAAGTCATCACTTCCACAAAAAGCTCAAAAATCATCTACTCCTGAATAGGGGAGGTATATGTAAAGAAATAATTTTTTCTTGGTGCTTTCATTTTCTTTTTTTCACTTAAAGTATTGACACAAATCTATGGTACCTTCAGTTTCCTCATGGATGCATTCACTTATGCTGCTAGGTAAAAGAGACCCAGGGAGAGAAATTGAGGATTGGATGCTTGATTGAACTTGCTTCTTAACTGATAGCTTACTCTATATTTAGTTTGGACCACTCTGACCTAGATCTCAGGGGGAAAAAATGGTATAGAAGACAACAGGTCTAAGTAGTTTAGGCAGAAGTTAGTAGCACAGATGTATCAAGCCTGTTGTGCTTAACTCCAAGCTTAAGGACTCATACGTGCCCCCTTTCCTATTCAGTGGGACAGACAGAATCTAGCCAGGTTCCTAAGCACAGCTACATCTTGAAAACAGCAGTCTGAAGGCTGGGTGATCTCAGTCACCTATTCATCTCACAAACAGAACTTACTGATGAATCTTGCCTGAAAATAGATCTATGGTCAAAAGATGTCTATTTCTAATTTAGCGTCTAAAACAAGATGGAAAAAATTTAATTCCAAAAATGATATGGTACAGCCATACAGTGTATGTATTTATACTCAAAATTTAGAAGTAGCGCTAGAGCTTCAGCAAAGCTCAGTTTTCAAGGGAGAGAGGAAAAGAGTAAAATTGGATAGTTCTTTAAAATAAAGTCATAAAAAATAAATAAAAAATAAGTAATGCAAAATTATGATAATGAAATTTCACTTGCTTCTATTTTATAATTTTTTCATTTTCTGCTTAATGTAATTTTAGTTTGTGAAATGCTTAATTAAGATTTTTTAATGAATCAAACAGACACAAAAGGAAGGAATGTCATTTAGACGATAACCAGGCATTGCATGACGTATTTTGGCAAGTTACTGAATTTGTCTTAGGTAATTGTGTAAGACCAGGGTTATGCAGCATAAACTGATAGCACATCTGCTATGGTTTATAACTATACAGATAAATATTTATCTACAGTAAATTCTGGTACACTCTGAAACTAGAACAGTGTGGAAGTAAGAGTTCTATGTTAAAAGGAAAGTGCCAGAAAATATATTAGTGGGTGAATTTATAGCTATTTTTTTTTGCTTTAAAAGGTCAAAGGTTTAAAACAGCAAGCATATATGAAATAAAAACATTATGGTAATCTGTATAGCCTGAAAAAAGAAACATCATGTACAGTGGTCTCTACATGATAATACAGCAGTTCTGGCTGTCCTGGTAGATTTTTTTGTACAAAATAGTATTAAAAGCATTCAGTTAAAAAGGAATCTGAAAGTTCCAGAATCATGGAAATTGAGTGCAATACCTGGCACCTATTATTATGCAAGAATGGTTCAGAATGCTAGAGAGTATCTTCTTGTGCAACATTGAAAAAATTTACTGGCATCTTCACAATGTGTGTTTTCTCTATGGACAGCTTATAGACAGAGAGATCTGTCTATAGACAGAGATCTGAAGCAGCTGTCCATACATAAATATCTGGTAAAATCTGAGATGCTCCAGGGAAGGTGAGACAGGTTTATCAGCTGTGACACAGAATCTGCATGAGAACCTACCCATGAGGGGATCATCTAAGGCTGGGCAGGCTATTGCTGTGAATCACACCTTTAACCATCACCTCTGCGTGGGCACCTGAACCAAGCCCAGGGTTAAGACATCAAATAACAATACCATAAGAAAAAGCAAAACTTAATGGAGTGCAAGTTATTTTCCTGAATATAAGTGTCTTGTGCATTTTTACGTGTTGAGAGTTGTCCCACTTAGTTTCCATCTCTAGACCTTCCATCTGTAGGTCTCCTATGGCTCTCAACTCGGGATTTAATATATATATATAATCAGCTTCCTCAAATGTCCCAAGCTGGTGGACACCGATGCCTGCACAACTGAATACAGTCCCTAAAATCATAGTATAATTTTATGCCAGATCATGTCTGATGGATCTTATTTCTACTCCTGTTTTTTCAGCTGGTCAATTACTTATCTGAGTTTTTGAGCTGTTTTCCGAACCGAGACATCTCTCCAAGAACTGGAAGTGATGCATAAGTATCCCAACCACTACAAAGGTGTTAAATCTTTCTGTGACTCAAGAATAAAAATAGTTGCATCAGAGACAATAAGAATTAGAAAAGTGAGAAAAAAATAGCACCAAAATTACCTAGAGAGCTTTTCTATTTCATTATCCAAAGGATTTCTCATTAGTATGCTGATAAGAAAAAGACACAGATGTGTGTTTCCCATATCAAATAGTGCTTGTTATTCTGTTCTTGAGGCTGCCCCAGCAACCAGTGACCTGTGTGAGAACCTGTGCTGACAAGCTCCACAGGTATCTAAGCTTAATGTAGCTCCAGAGTGCTTTTAATAGATAAGCATAGTCTATCTGTTCTGGCAAAGAAAAATAGGACAAGCAATCAGACAACCATCTTCCATAACCTGAGTGGAATATTTAACATGAGTCAAGGGTAAAGAAAACAATCTTCCCAGAACAATGCCTTGAAATGCCATTGAAAAAAAAGCATCTGTGTTTATACACATTTGTGTGCATATATATATATATACATATGTATATACATATATATATGTATGTATGTATGTATGCACTTACAATAGGAATGAGAGATTGCTCCTTTGTTTGCTTAAGTATATTGACGAAACAGAAGCCCTTTCTACATAATAGTCTAGATCTTCCAGCTAGTAAAATGGCTAGGAGATATTATATAAAACCATAACAACATGACACAAAAAGCGTTGACCCACAAGAAAATGAAGTTTTCTTTACTCATTCTAATTGTCTGGAAACGAAAATTCTTATGCTGCTGCATAAGATAACACACAGAAAAAGCCCATAAGGTTTTATTTTTTTAACACATTTTCCTTTTTATTGAGTTTTATTCCCTTTTTATTGCCAATAAAATCTACAGTAAGATGATTCTGGTGTAATACTGTGTATTGCAAATTCCCATCTACTGAATTGCTTTTTTCTTTTTGTTGATTTATACACACAGACAATTGAAAATAGAGTACAACAGATTTTTTAAATTTTTTAGATGACATTATTAATTTTTTTAAACCCTAAATTTTAAAGACTTAGCTAATAATCTTCATTTGCTATGTACATTTTAAGCATGTTCCTATAGGGAAAAAATTCCGTGATCATTAGTTTAAAAGAACAGAAAACAGCTTATTAGCTTATTGGTCAGAGAAGCTCTAATCACATTTGAAGTACAAGACATCCTGGAAATTAGAAAAAAATATCTCCTTTGAGCAATGGAGCTGGAGTACCAATATGCTGATAAGACAGAGAGAGACGAGGAGTTTGGATGTTCCCATTCTCTCTGAATGGTCATCTCACGTGACATGATCCATATCTTACTAACATCAGTATGGATGTAAGATGGATAATTCTGTAGAAGTAGATACTGGCGCCTTGTCAAGTTTTTGAAGAGTTACTGAAGGAAAATGGTGTAGGGAGGGAAAAAAAAAAAAGAAAAAAAGGCATACAGGAATGAAGAATTAATTCAGAGTCTGACTGAAACTGGAGAAGATTTATGATATGGGGGAAGGCTGCCCAAAGGTTCGTAATTCCTGATCCCAAATGTCTAAAAATCATGATATTTGAAATCTAGCAAAAGGCTCTAATGCTTCCTTGTAAGATGGGAGCTACTTGGGTCTTCAGATCTGTACAGATTAAACACTAGACATGCTTTTTAATGGAATCTGAAATTATTTACACAATCATCACTTTCAAGGGGTAGATACTTAGGTAAAACATCAGCTATTAAAAAAATTTATAACAATATCATGAAGGCTGACAACACTGTGCAAGTTTTTTTCAAAAATGAACAAAGGAAAAATATATTGGGTGAGTTGGTAGCATCCCTTTGCTGCTGTAACATGAAAATCAAGTGGCATAGGAGAGTATTCCTTGAACTGCCTGTCATTCATGCCTGTTTACTGCCACTTAGGAAGCTATCACAAAATAAACAGTTTGCTATCATGACCAGAGATATAAGGAAAAAAAGGTGGGAATAGAACTTTTTAAAAAAATCAGAGTCTTTTCAAATTCAAATATTACTTTTCTCTCAGATTTTATACTCCTGTAAAATACAATATTTTAGGCTCCTTTTCAGTACTGCCATTAGTGAAACATATTCTAAGATGATAAAACAAAAATAGGTTAAACATTGATATGTAAAACTGAGTCCAAAGATCTGTACAGACTAAAGCCTGCATTTGTTAAAAAAAAAAAGATACATTTCATGTAATTCTCTTTACTTGTCTCATTAAAATGGTGGCAAAATTCTGCTCTGCTGAAATCAGATAGAGTTTTGCCATTCTTTTCCATGGTGCCAGCATTTCATTTACAGATCCAGCATCCACTCTATTTCAGGCAGAGAGTGTTGGATCAACTTTTCCCTTTACTCTCTGTTCCAACTCCCAGAGATTGCTGTTCTCGTAAAAGAAGGGGAAGATGATCCTGAACTTCTATAGTCTACAGGATAGTATTTTATGGTCATAAATGGTCATAAATTCAGATTATGCCTGTATACTTTCAGGTTTTTGAAGATAGAGGCTTAAGAACTTTATCTATTTCCAAAGACATTTTAGCACAATGAAAATTCACACCATATGAGATAGAAAGAAAATAGAACAGTGACAATAGCTTGCTACAAAAATTAGGTGCATTGTAATCCAGAAATAAAAATTACCAAAAATAAAACATTAAGATAATTATTTTTTAAACCAGAGCATACTTTTTTTTGTTTTTCATTACCAGCTTCACTTAGTGTTCCTTTTGAGCATCAATAAGAAAAGAAAAAGAGCACATAGAGAATCAAAAGGAGAGTAGGGATCTAGGAGAAAAAAAATAAAAAGGTGAAAGTATGAAGATATAAGTAAAAAAGTATGAAGATATAAGTAAAGAACTTATTCAGACATTGAAACAATCAAATTTTTAAAGGAAAAATAAAAACCCAGACCACAAGCACAGTGTCTTACTTGTCTTAAGCTGTAACTCTGAGGGGCATCTAGATGCTCAGACACCACTCTATGTTCTCCACAACATGCTGGGACACAAATTTTTATGAACTAACATCCAACAGTAAAAACATTCTCATTTTCTTTCTGTGACAAATATTTCAAGCACAGAAGTCCTGAAATGTAATTGTTGTTCTCCAGTGAGTCTTTCAAGGACTTGTCCTGTCTTACTCACTCATCAGTGGAAGCAAGGTCTGGAGCGAACCCCATGATGGTTTTGTGCTGTTTGCCAGGAGAGCATTTAAAACAGAGTGTATGTTCTCTGGATATATATTCTAAGAAATTTCTGTGAGTAAAAAGCCTGAAACATTTCAAGAGTTCATTTGCTTATGAGCACAGGGTCTGCAGGGAAGTTTGTGTGGTTGGCTGCAAGGGGAGGGAAAGGTGCTGCCAGTTTGCTCCATGGAAGGTTTATTCAGCCAGCTTATTTGGATTTCATGTGCAACCAGGCTCTGTATGACCCTGCCTGGAGCACACTTAGCTTTAAGCTGCCCCTTGCTGCTTATTTTTTTCCTGTAACAGTTTAATTTTAGGTCACCCCCAGGTCAATCCAATGTGTATGTTCCTGAGACAGGGCTGTAAGCCATATGGAAGGAACAAAACACTGGTTCATGATTATGAAAAAGCACAGTGTACTTTCTTCCCCTTATTCTTCCTTTCAGATTTAATGACAATAAGGAAGCTAGATCGGTAAAAGCTACACATTTGGCTTCTCCTTGGGGAAAAAAGTGGAAAAGTGAGATTTTAAGCATATTCATATGGGATTCAATTAAAAATTCAATTTTTCCCCTGATTTACATGGAAGTCATGATCTTTTGATAATATGTGTTCTTAAGGATTTAAGATTCTCAATGTAAAAAATGTTTGCAATTAGTAAACCCTATAATATATATAAAAAAAAGGTGTGATTTTGCTAGATGATTCTGTAGATTATATGTACAACAAAGAGTTTATAATATCATATGAGTTTCAAGATATTGATGTATTCTGAGGGGCAGAACTGGTCCTGGATTTATATCCTCTTTTGACATCTTTCCTCAATAAACAGGCAACTTTGTTCTGACACAATGAAGAAAAGATGTTTCACCACAAATTTGTCTTTCAACTACATTGTATAACACCTTCCAATTATTTTTTGAAGTTTTTTCTCTGCTGGGCCACACTTGAACAAATATTGCAATTCTTCTTGCTGACATTGGTGTTTCTTTTGATAAAATGCAACTCATCCTACTTTTGGTTGTAAAACCAATATAAAATACATTTTGCTACCATTGCATCTTGACATTTGAAATTACAATTCCAACTCACATTGTATAAGCTCATTATGATCAGAAACAGGAAAATCTATTTGTTCTTTTTCTTTAAAGGAGCTATACAGAAACTGGTTAAATCACATGCACTGCCCAATTACTTCATTCTCAATCATAACAGCAACTTTTACTTTCTTGTCAATAAACTCCTTGCAAACAATCAAGTTACTCACTTGGAATAAATGATTGGTTGACCTCTGATACCTGTGGAAGACAAATGTATCAACACGCAGATACCACTTGCGCTTCAAGAAGTCCCTGTAGTGCAGATTGCTTAAAGCTGGGAAAATAGCCTGAAAAAAAAGCTATCACACTTTCAATTCTTTTCATAAACATCATCTATAAACCATTATCAGATGAATGATAATGAACTTTGGTTCATGTAACACGCAACATGAACTTTGGTCTGACCTATGTAATTAATATTTTTTGTTGAGTGATTTGTTCATTTTTCAAGCTTCTGTTCCTTTATTATTTACTCTTTCATGTAGTACCAGTCAGAAGGAAGAGAGAGTGGGGTAAAGAATTTAGAACTAGTCAAGAAGCAATAAATTCAAGTTTTCTATGGTATCAGATAAAGACTAAGAAATACAAACTGAAACTGCACATATTAAAATGTATGTGTCAATTGACCATACAGAGGAATCTGGTGCTGTTTGACATAACTTAAGGCATACTGGACACCACACAGGGGTTGCAGATATGACACAGGGGTGGCCTGTGTCTTTCTGGAGTTGCAAACAAGGGTCTAGGAGTGTGGCCCAAACAGCTTCAGGCATCTTTGGTTATGCAAAGCAATTTAATCTCTTGGTACAGCACCTCCTTTTGCTCATTTATGTCTATGAACTTGGAGCTTTGCTCTGCAATCTGCCACTAGGTAGTTTCTACCTGAGCCACATCTTGCAAATTTAGATGTTTTTCTTTATTTTTAAAGCTTCATTGATTTTCTGTAACTCTATCTGCAACTTCACCTCACTTGTATATTTCTATTATCACATCCACAGGTTATTTCAGCAAGAACACTGTATGTTGCTACTTTATTCTTCATGACAAGCATAATACCTGAGAACAGATTCATGTAGGCATTTCAAATAAGGAGCATCTTTGCTGAAGTTGTGGTTTTTTGTTAGTTTTTGCACTGATCATGGGATCAATAATAAATTTTTATTGACTATTTTTGTATCCGTTAATAGGTGATAACTCTGAAATCATGCTGCTAAAGCTAAGCACAATTTGAGAGACTTCTGATAGCCTCAGATATTTCTGTACTAAGTAAGACACTTGTAATTCATGTATCTTTACAGACAGGAACTTCAGAATATTGTGAGAATTTTTTATATAACTAACTTTGTTCCCCTGAAGAGAGAGAATTACATTACAAATCTGATATTCAGGATTCTGAATCGCCTTTTACTTTCATGTTAAATTTCCCCATGGTTTCCTTTACTACTTTATTGGGTTTAATTGTCCTTTTGCTCAGCTCAAAACACCATGAGCTTTACGACAGACAACATCTTTTAGTGACAGTGTTGTTTTGTTTTGCTTGAATAAAAGGGAGCATTTATGTTCTATTAAAGGAAGAAGAGCAGAGGATAAAAAGAGATTTTGTTTGCTTGTTTGCTTTGCTTCCATTTCCCAGAGTCCATTCCAGGATGCAAAATACAGAACACAGTGATAGAGACTGCACCAACTCTGTGTGGTGCATTATGAAAAACCTTTTATCACATTGGGAAATAAAGGCAGGAAATTGTGTCACAGTTTATTGGACATAAAACAGTCAGCCATCTCACTGTGATTGAAGGAATACGGTTTATAAGTGCAGATTCTTTCAGGTCTGTGTGCCATGATATCTGCTGGAATGCCTTGAGCACTAGGAAGGCTGACACCCTTTAGCATCTCTCTTGTGGACTTAGGGAAAATATTGTATCATGAGCCAATTGCCTTTTCCTTTTGCCTTCTTTTATAGAATCTTCTTTTCTTTCATCAAACAAGCAATAATACCTTGCACTAAGACACTGCCATTTGAAACAGCTTGTTTGCTGCACAAGCAAGCAAACAGAGTGGTGTTTATACTGTTTACTCACCCTCTGCTGCTCATTTATACATAACGTCAATGATGAATCAGACTTGGGCATAGAACAGTTTAAATCCTGTTTTTTAATCCCAGCTTACTTAATTCTTGGTTAAAAGACAAGCCAAATTTCAGGACTTATCAGAGCATTACATGAAGTTAACCTCCAGCGCTATTCCCCATAAAACTCTGATAAGCACATTTTAATAGTTCACAGTCAGCTAGAGTAAGATAGTCACAGAGAGTTTTCCTCAAGAAATTTAATGTTCCCTGTAAATCAATAGCATTGAAAATACCAAAGATGATGAGTATATGGAATTCACTAGTTGTGCTTTAAAAGTAGGTACAGTCCAGTTTGAGAAAGGATTAGCCACAAAGTTTATTGGTGTTTTTATTCACACTCCACTGCTTTTATTGGTGTATAACAAGTATAGAGCACCACTGCATGCTGCCAAGTGCTTAAAGAGGGAACAGCTGTATAGATTTACATCTTGCTCAAGAAATCTGCCATTCTTCTGAGGCATTATTGTCTAAAAATTCTATTTTCCAGCTATCATTATTCTGAGAAAAAAGAATGGCTCTTTTTTCTCAAAACTTTTGAAAAGCTTTGCTAGAGAATTTGACAAGTCATATGTGTAACTGCCTACTCTATATTTGATTCAAAATAATGCTAAAAAACAGCATCAAGCTCATTGTCTGAGTTTTACTTCCTTTTTGAAAGAGAATATACATGAAAAGAGTGCTACACTATTTCTTTTTGCTAGATTTGAATTAATAATTATCTGATTATTTAGGAGCTTCCAAATAACTGAAATATCTTGTCCTTTTGGGGGAACACTAGTTCACGGACTAGGAGTTTTCATTTTATTAATTAAAATTATCAGTGTTACAAGATTATCCTTTTTCCTTTCAGTCATTCCAAGTTTTGGTACGCATGTACCATGCTACTTCATCAGAAATAAATGAGAGCTTTGCAAGCAACTCAGCTGTAAAATTTCTCTTGAGACAAAGTTTGGCTTTCAAGGACTGTATCAGCAGAGGGGCTTGTATTCAAATTAAAATACAGCACTATCTTTAGTTTCTAATGACTAATGACAAACTAAAAAACTAAATAGACAACAGAGGGAACATATAGGAACTGTTTACCTGACAATATAGTATATAATAACCATGGATTAGGGTCTCACAAACTTTAGCATGAAAAAAATTCCCATTAAAACATCCACCTGATGTAAGAGACTTTGTGTCACTTGCAAGTTAGGTATTTGTATTCATTGTAATGAAAAGTGAGATGGTCATGATTATAAAACCTTGAGAACTAAGGAGATAGCAAATATCAGGCTCTTTATATTTGGACATAGAGCTGCTATCCATAGAAGAGGGTTTGTATATGATCATATTCTGAGTGACAGTACTTGTGAAATATGAGGCAAAAAGAATGAGAGTTTATGCTCCTCCCTGGGCTTAATTGTTTTTTGTCACGAATGTGTAATATTGCCCAAGCTGTTGTAACATTATAGAAGAGTAGAGATAAAGGATTAACTACATAAAATATCACCTTCTTCAAATAATTGGCTTTTGGTGTTGAAGATATATTGATTTTCTTCTTAATATTTCAGTCCTTTTTTTTTTACATGATAACAACATTTCTCCACTCAATTTGTTTGACATATTATTCTTTCTTATACTTTACATAGTGTTTGTGGTTTGCTACTGCCCTATCAGTACAGGAGATTCAATTACAGAAATATTGCATGCATAGCTGAACTAAGAGTATATTAAGTATAGAATATGTGAACCAGTTTCATATTGTAACATTTAAAAGAGCTTAAAAAATAAACCCTTTCCTATTAGAGAAGCATCATCAATGTTGTATAAAAAAGAAAACTGGTGTGTAAAAAAGGTTCATAACACAAACAGGTTTTATGGTAGGCTGTAAAATCAGAACATGAGCATAAATGCAAGATGGTGCAAAATCCAAAGAATGTGAAAGTACATTACCTTTTATTTTAAAAACGCGTAATTCTAGTTTGTTGGGAAAAAACATCATCCATGCTTACACTGTGTGTAGCAGAGTGCAGTGCAAGAGCAGCTGAGCTAACACAGACCTGATTGAATTTGTTAGGCTCAGTGTTACAAGGTAGACTTAGCAGCAAGCACCTTAAATGTGTGCTGGCTGTACCAGCCTGCTGCTGCACCCTGGTAAATACACTGAATCCAATATTACCTGGGCACTACACCAGCCTACTACCATGTCAATGAGTATGTTGCACATATAGCTTATATTTCAATGAAAACTGGCTCACAGAGCAACAGCTAGATTTTATACTCCCATTCTAGGGTGTCTTTCTCTACTTTTGCCAGTAAGACTATAAACAGATTGGTCCAAATTGAAATGTCACATGAAACTGTTGCACCAAGTCTCAGTGCAAAATTACTGTAAGTTTAGATTATATTGTCCTTAAGGAACTGTTTGTCCCAAAGGGGCATATTATGTAAGTTGTTTGTACCAAAAAAGGGAGATTTTTTAAGGTACTTTCCTAGGAATTTTAATCTGTGAAATAGACAAGTAATAGAATTTAGTCTCTAAATTCAGTTCATCCAATACAAGGCAAATTCTCTACTGCAGCTCTATTGAAGAAGTATTCCAAAATAGAACATTATAAAATACAAGCATGGATTCACTATCTGGAGTTTAATTTGCGTACGTTTCATTTTATTTACCCATGTATTTATTTCTACAATCAAACATATGTAGGGAAAAAAACCTAAAATGGAAAGGTAGGGAAATTGAACATCATTAATGTTGAAGTAAAACAGTGTTTGTATAATAAACATAAAAGAATAGAGTCAGTGAAATGGAGGAATTATTTGGTAGATTAAAAACAGAAGCAAAAGTAAAGCTTCCTGTTCTGGTTTCTGACTGTAATAAGTACAGTGAAAGCAATTTTGAATTAAAATGCTTTTTCCAGTTTAATTCAGGCATAAAGGAAGATCCATGAGTTGTTCTTACAAAGCAAGAAAGATGACATTTGTCTCCCCATTGCTGGACTGCAATGCCCCTGTATGTACCACCTGCTGGTTAACAATGTGAGAAGACTCATTCTTTCTGAAATAAAACAGCTTTTTTGTTAAAATAACCAGCACTAAAAATACAAGAAGCTTCTTTCTATGTTCGCAGTCTGCTTTCTGTTGTGCTTGCTATGAAATCATTGCTGCAATAATTTGGGAGGCTTCCAGTGGGCAGACTCTAATTGTCTGCTTTCTGCAAGCCCTCTCATCCACCAAAGAAGAAGATCCATCCAATCTCTAACATGCATTCTGGTATCTTTCTGAAAAGCAGAACCTTTTGCAAACAAAGCACTTTGGTGTTTTTCTGTGTTCATAAAGAGCACTAGTAAAGGCTTTTATTGAGGGCTCTGTTCGCATTATATGTGGCCAGCAGTCTGAGACTGTGCAACACTCGGAGTCCCAGCACTGGCACGGATGTTGGAGGATGTCCTAATGCTCTATAGCTGGCCTCAGATCTGCTAGATATGCTTTTAGACCTGGGTATTGGGGTTTCAACGCAGCTTAAAATCAATTGTACCCTAAAATGACAAAGGGATGATGATCAAGCAAGGAAAAGCAGAACACAGGGAGGCTGAGATTTGCACTGAACAGAGCTGCCTTTCACTCCTCCCAGGCCTTCCAGGGAGCTGGATCTGCCCAGAGTTGTGACAAAATAAGTGAACCAAAAGCAGTCTCTTTATCATCAGCATAATTTCCCTCCCCTGTAACTTCTTCCTTAAAGAAAGAATGTTCTGGTGGATGGAGCTTTGGTCCAATCCTACCATGGCCATCACTGAATTATTTTCTGAATGCAGATATGAGAATACAAGAGTTTCTGCAGGAGTACCACTCAGCTGATAACCTTGCCCATCTACTCCAGTAACTGTCTCTTGAAAGGGTCCCCTATGCAAAGTTTAGCCAACTGTGGAGGACCAGAATGTACAGTGATGCTTGCCTGCATGAAACTGTCTGCACTTTTGATGATCTGAAGCAGCCCAATATTGTTTCTTAATATTTAATAGTCAATAATGTGCTTGTCTTTCATGAGTTTAATGATTACTTAACATCTTCTTGGTAATGATGGGTGAAATGGNCATCTTAAGTAAATCATAGCTCCCAGGTCTCTGTTGTGGCAGTAGCTAGTTAGAATTAGTCATTGTATATAGTTTGGTTTGTTTTCCCACACAGGCTAGTTTACACTGATCAACACTGAATTTCATTTGCCACTTTATTACGTAGTCAGTCAATATTTTTACAGCCTTCTTCACATATTTACTTTTTTTTACTTTTATAATCCTGAATAATTTAAAATTATCTGCAAATTTAATTCTCATTATTTACCTTGTCTTTCAGATAATTAATGAGTATGCTGACCAATGCATACTATGAGAAAAGGAGAGCTTATTTGAGTGCCTTCTGTTGGGAAAAAGACAGCTTATTTTATGGTTTTTTTCCAAATTTTTCTGTCTGCTGTAACTGATATACTTAGGAGTTTTCTGTTTGGTTTGGTTTTCTGTTTTGTTTTGTTTGGGTTTTTATTATTCTTTCTAGGATACCCTGAAATTTAAAATGTATGATGCTAATATTTGTTCCTATGATTTTTTAGGCAAGACCTCCTTCTGGAAAACTTTGTTGACTTATCCCTCATCAAACATAGTTTTCATTGTGATTTTTATAATACCTTTTATTCTGGTATAATGCTGTTTTGCCTATGCAGTGTCCTGCTGTTACAACAACATTTTAATACATCTGAACCTTCAGTTCTCAAGCTAAAATGTTTGACAGCAATAGCTGATAATTATGTGGCACTCAAGGCTTCAATCTGTTTCAACTCCTTTAAAAAATATGTATTAAATCATACCGTTTCAAGACTAATATTTTCTAAAATAATACAGCTATCCTCTAAGTACAGGTATTTCTTTCAAAATTTTCTCATCAAATTTGAAGGATGGTGGAGGTCATTTAAGGTAGAGATCCACTGGCACAAGTACTGAATACAAGATCGTTTGAAGCTATGATCTGCTTACTGACAAAATAATTCCTCAACACCATTAATAGGTGTTGCTAATCATTCATCTTAGAGAATATTTCTGCTAATTTCCCTGTACTTGTACTGTTTGTCTCATAACCTGAAGTGGTAGAATGTGTTCAATGTTTACAGTGAACAGAAGACTGCATTTGAGTAGATAGAATCAGTGTCCTTCTCTTCAAAGCGAATGGTAACCTGTGCTTGGTAAAGTCATGTTTGCTTTGTAAACAACACAGTACTGGGAAAAATTCATTATCTCATTGAGGAGGGAACAAGCTGAGAGGGATGGAATATTCTGTTTTCATACAAATAGCAAATAATACATAAAAGAATATATTTTAGGAAAAACAATTAAACACATCTTTGAATTGTAAAAACACTGGAATAGGTGGCTGGGAAGGTTTTACAGCCTCGATCATTAGGCAAGTCTCCCAGGAAAATTATTTATCTGAGTGTAGCATGTGGAGAGAAGTTTGGTTGTATGATTATTTGCATTTCCTACTAACTGATTCTAACATAACTTTTAGTCACCCCCTCAGTAAGCTCTAGTTTTTATGTTAAAAGTAGAATTATCACCTTAAGATAAACCACATAGCCTGTTTTTAGAAGGAGACCATGTGCATGTCACTGCTTCTTTTATCTGTAATCGTCAGACCTTTTATATTTTTTTATGTTTAATTTTTTATAATTTGTTTAAAACTGCATGCACTGAGCTTTTAGAAAATCTTGTTCTGTGCGTGTATTAAGCAAAAAACAAGTGTTTTGTCACACAGCTGGAAATTCATAAACTCAGTTTTGCATGTTTTGCAGTATCTGCTCACAGTAATAGACCGTGGATTCCTGAATTGTTTCTGCACAAAAGGCAATACAAAATCTGCTTCAAGTAATTTTGGTGAGGGCTGAGTTGTCACTCAATAAAATATTTACCAAAGTGAAATCCTTAATTGAATGAGGAGTCCAGAAGTCTTTACTTTGCATTTCTCCCTACTAGTTTCATTCTAGTATTCCCTTGCAGAGAGTGGAATTGTGTTCAGATATCTGAATTCATTTGCCTAAATGGATATGTCACCTACCACTTGAAATGTTGCAGCATTTCTAAGATATATACACAAGCCTGGCAAAAATTACTTGAGTCACGGGAATTCTGCACCCTTTGAAAGGAGCAGCTGAAAAGCCAGTGAGGCTTTAAGGCATCTCAAGGCATCAGGCATTTGTGGTTAGACATCAATTATCCCATGATAAGTGAGACATGCCTTTTTAGGTCTTCATTTTACCACAAGGTTGGCAAACAACAGTCAAATGGTGATTTCTACAGCTGATAGGAAATCACTTGCTGAGTTTTGCTTTTCTTGCTTCACACTATCACTCTGCTTACAGAGTGCTAACAGTTTTTGCTTTGTTGATAGTGCTTTCACATTTTTTTACAAAAAAAAAATTGTTTTCTGCCATTTACACTCTTCTTTCTTGACTTTTCTTTATTTGAGCCAAGGTGCAATTTAGCACAGAAGCTCTTAAGTACCTAAATATCCACAGTCATCTGCAAGGTGCAATCCACTTTCACAACAGGTCTGTGGTGATTTGCTTATTAATTATAAGCAGACATAAAAAATCTCATATTCTGTATAACTAGTCCATGCACTAAGAGTTCACAGAACTTCTCAATTTTCTCAAGGGGACAAATAGAAATGCTCTTGCACTTTGGGATGAAATAGTTTATGAAATTATCCTTCACAGCTGCTTGTTACCAGCCTTGCAGCTGAGACACCATAACTGATCATGTTAATTTCCAGTCCATTTTTGTGCAAAGTGAAATAGATTAGTTTAAGCTAACACTGAGGCTTTCTTAAACAGATTTACTCCTTTGCATTGAAATGGGGGATGTTTTTCCAGTGAAGCAGCTGTGACTCAAATCTTTATTGTTACATGGAAAGGAGTAAAACTAAGAAAAGAGGAGACATTTGGGTAAACAGTACACTTCAAACTGAGATTTAGTCAAAAAATAGTGAAAGTTTTGTTTTAGGAAAAAAACTACCTCTGAGTTCTCATATAATTTGCCACACACTCTGCATTGTGCAAAACATGTTCTGTTTGACTGAGCAAATTGCTTATTAAGCCAAAAACTAACTGTGATTTTTTCTCTGAAGCTCTCCTAGCCCCAGCATTTCCTTTACAACACTGACATTTGAAACAGCCAGTGAAAGTCACTGAATAATTACATCAGAATGTTTTTTCAGAGCTGTAAAAATTTGACAGTAGTTGGCCTGAACAACTAGCCATCAATTGCCTTGAAAACATGTAGCAGAAAAAGTAAATCCTCTGGGAAGACACCTATCACTATGGTTCCACATTTCTCATATTTTTCCTTTCCCTCTGGCTTGCTTGAAGCATGTTTCCTATGCTGAGGCAATATATTCTGTTGCTAAATGTCCCCATCTGTGATCACGGAGGTAAAGGGAACTGATTTCTTAGTTTACTTTCTTCCAGGCCTACTTCACTGGCTCAGTGACTGCCCTTTGGAAACTCTAATTCAAATCTTTACTTTTCAGAAGGCATTAAGTGCTACATATATTCTTCATTGTCTTAAAGAATTTCTATACCTGCATAAGTTTATATTCAGAAACATGAACACACACACCATGGCAGCAGAGACAGCACCATTGGACACTGGATCTATGTAACAACTAACATAATTTGTATTGTGAAATACTGTGGATTCCTGTGCGAGCATCCCTCACCCACCACAGATACTGTCTGTTTTTCACAAAAAAAAACCCCAACAACATCAAACTAATCCAGTCCTTACAGCTATCAGCTCCCAGATGAAGAAGTCAAGCAGCTGATACTGAAGGTAAAAAGGGCAGTTGTGACAAGTGCAGAAAATACTTGGATGTTCTTGCAGCTACAGCCAGGTGCTTCATGGCCACTATTAATTAGGTTGGGAGGGCTGCTGGATTGCTCTCTGAGGGACATCAGCAGTCATAAGAATGCATTATATCCAGTTGCTAGAAGCCTAGCAGGCTATGCCCTGCTCTCAGATATATGTATTTTGCCATCTGGACTAAGACAAAGCAACATACCTGGGCATCAAACCATCAGCCTGTAGGAAACACCACCTGCTTCACAATTTATGGCACGTCCTGTCGCCAAATGAATCAGCAATTGCGAACACTTCCAATGCTCTCACCTACCTTTGCTGTGTCAGAATACTGAAATATGACAGAGGTGAGTTACGTAGTCAGGAACTCCCAGAGCTCTGGGAGAGATGCTACACCTGGTGAGTTGGCTTTTTGGGAGCCCACTCTGACTGATCATACATAAATCCAAAGGGACAACATCATCTTTGCAGATGCAAATTTCTGAGGTTTAGTCTATATATTAATGGTCTGAGAGTATTTCTGAGAAGCTGGGAATTTTACAAGAGTACTGGGTCCAGGAGGCTGTGATCTACATACTTATATGGTGCGTATATGCTGAGGATCTTGACCATTTCTTTCTCTGAAATTTTATTTCTCAATTTGATTGTTATAGGAATAAAAGAAATTATCTTATGTTACTGGAACTACCTAACAAGGAAATAATAGCAGGAAAAGTAAGTGGTTAAGGTGATCTGAACACTGATTTAATCATTATATGGATCAACTAAATGAAAAAGGCTTATTGGAGATCCCTTACCCTTCTCCTTAACTTTTTTTTTATTTTTTCTAAAGCCTTGGAATAGAAAATAGAGATGTTGGACTGAGACCAAGCCTAATAAAATGCTAGGGGGTTGGGGTTTTTTTATTTTTTAATGAAATTACTTTGAGCACTGCTAAGGTTTGCCTCTTCATAATCCTTGGCAGATAAATTACAAAGGCAAGACATATATTAAAGTATAAGGGATATGAAAATACCTTCCTTTGAAGTTTACTTCAGTGACCTCAGAAATGGGCAAGCAAAAGGTTTTCCTGAACACTGCTATTTTTCTCCTCTAATCTAGTTTTTCTGACTTCTAGGTTGCATCCACTCTGTGCTAGTCCAAGAATAAAGAAAAACTGTCTCTAAAATCAAGCATCCACTTTTGATACACCTTTGAATAAAAGCACCCTAACCATTGTATTCTGTTTCTCAGGCTTGTAAAAGTTTCTGTGATGGAGCTTTGATCTTGAAATTTTACTTTCCCAATTTGTCTGTCTTCTTTCATTCTAAAATCAAATGCAGTTATCAGAGAAGTCCAGGGCTTCTTTTCATCTTGGAGATAGAAAAGAGCTCAATCTGCATCTAAAAGCATGCTCAAGCCATACAGTTTGTTCCCATTATAGAGACAGATACTGAATTATGCAACAAGTTCCCAGTGAGCAATTACATTTTAATCACGGTAAAGATTTTTTCTGCAAAGACACTTCTATAGATGATTTATTTCGAAAGATAGGAATTGTGCCCATATAGCTTATCTGGGAAAGTGTTCAACTTCCCCAGACAAATTTCCTGGCAGAAAGATTGTTTGAGGAGACCAGTAACTAATATTTAAACCACCTTTCTTTTTTTTTTTATTTCCCTTTTTTTTTTTACAGTAAATCTTCAACACAACATGACCTATGGTAAATAAGTCTTAGTCTGCAGTTCCATTTGGTCACTCATAGCTTGCTTTCTTGGATTAGAAGGTCCATGAATTATTTTTACTTTTCATAAATGGATTGTGGTGTTTACAGTACTTGCCTTCTGTGCTGCTAAATTGAATAACCATATAGTCTTTCAAAGAATGGCTGAAAATAGAAGTATATTACAGAGAAATGTTCCAGTGCATTTACTATCAAAATGAAAGTCTCATTGTGGGTAAATAAATGTGATATTGTTCAGATATCATCATGCATTAAATATAAATTAAAATATATAAGAAGTTATGTAAAAATTATTAAAGTAAATATTTAAATTTAAAAGACTTTAAAGATGCTTATAAAGTTCAAGCTGTGCTGCCACAGTACTACCAGAAACATTTGGTACATTCAGCCAAAGGAGGAAAAACATGAAAGAGATGAGTGCACCAAAAAAGAGATGAGAACCTTTCCTTTGTTGGTCTTTCTTCCAAGAATTTGAGCATAGTTTATAATTGGTATTTGTGATTCACTCATAAATGAAATCCCCACATTCAGTTGCTTGCACAGTTACTGAAATTCAGAAGATGTTTTTGGTTTTGATTGGAAAAAAGTATCAGACTGTGCTAAGAAACTTGCCAAATGAACCAGTCCTTTTTACAGAACATGCTTTTCTAACAAGTATAAACAAGCTTGCCTGTGATTGTTTAATCTGTCTGTGGCATTTTCTCCAGCGGAAAGGAGAAAGCTGTGAAATGGCAAATGCCAGCCCCTTACGGATTTACAGAACACACTCAAAAATTTCAGCTACACTCAGGAAACCACTGTCTGGTGAATGTTGTTGATGGACTTGAGAATTCTGCCAGGTTGCTGCAGCATGCACCACCCTGAGATTCCAGATACATTTCCATTAAGTACTTTTTAACTAGCATAGGCTGCATAACTAGTTGCCTGAATCCACGTGTATGGCTATTTAAACAAACAAATATGTGAATAGATAGACAGATGCTTAACATGGATCAATGCCATGCATTGCATAACCATGCAGTTTCCATCACAAGAGGAGGATTCAGGACTTACATTTTACAACTGGTAACCAATTTTATTGAACCCTATAAAATATAAACGGATGAAGAAATTTTATAACCTGGACTGCAGGATGCCTTCTGATCTTCTCTTAATGCAGAGTATTTGTAGTGGTTTTGTACAAGGAAAAATAATGTAAAATAAAAGCTTTGATAGTTGCAATGCCTAGCTGTAAACAAAACACACTGGAACATTGGGGAAATCACTAAATCATTTAGCACAGCTTGTTCCAATTCTTTTGTATCCTGGAACAGGTAGTTTGAAAGTGCAACGTAATGGATATTATTGTAGCATTTTGTTCTGGAATAATTTATCTCAGTATATAATATTCAGTAATAACCTGAATGTAATTATTTATTGGTGTACAGTAACTTCAGGACAAGATACTTTTAGCAGTACGTGTTGACTTTGGTCCTTTCAAATATTATTGTCCAGCTGTTATCTGAAGTATTTAAATTTTCTTGATCTTTAAAAATCTTCAATATCTTAAAGAAATACCCAGGAGCAAAGATAATTCTTTCAGTAATCTATATTATCCACACTCACAATTTAAATGTGTGAATAAAATTAAATAATTTTGATCAAACTAGAATTGCTGACACAATAGTCCAAGAATCTTTTTTCTCTTTTTTTATTTTTTTTTTATTTTTCAAATACAGAGGCTGATGATAAAGGAAGTGTAATTTAACAACTCAGAAATGAGATGGCAGCCTACAAAAAGACCTCACATCTATTTATGTCACTTCTTGACTAAAGAAAATGTTATGATTTTTGTGCCACGTTCTCTATTTTTGAACATTTGAGGTTGTCAACATGAAGCTGCAATGGAGGTGTGATGGAAGATTTTCCTGATGAGACCCTTAACATTTGGTGTGCCAAATGAAAATAAGCAAAGTAAACAAACACACATTATTAGGTAGAAGTGTAAAAAGAAGTGAGGGAATTAATGCACTCAGATGTGTTAGCAGGGTTTGTTATGAACAGGAATGCTGACTGTCTAAACAGTATTTTTTCTCCTGCTTGCTGAAAGTACTTTCACGCTTATTTTTTCACTCATTTTTTAGTTTATCTAAAAATCTGTCATGTCTGGATTTTTTTCTTTCCTCTTCTACGGTCAACTTCTCCATCTTCTTTTTACACCCTCTGTTTTTGACCCTTAAGCTCACACTGCCATGGCAATTTTCCTTCCTAGTCCTTGACAGAAAAGCTATTCCTTTACTTAAAACAAATTTGTGAGCATATCTATTGTACTCAGTCAGTGTTAGCTCAAAACTTTGAAGACAGGAAGTGGTATGTAAAGGCTTGGTGCACCATTCAATGCAGTCAGACTCCATTCAATTAATGCACCCACTGATTTATAGAATCATTCAAAGGTGCTTAGATCCCTGAAATAACAGAAGCATGTTTCATTTTTCACCATCCCAATTAGAATATGCTATATTATTATAGGAAAACTATTTTACTTCTCTGAAATGGGAGGAAACCTCAAGATTGAAGCCAACACAAAGCTTGGTATTAGCATAAAGCTCTGATAGAGGCTTGTATTGCTAATGGCACTAGTAAACCAGCTTCTCATTATGCTTTCATAACATAAGAGTTTTGAAAGGTAAAGGGTAAAATGCTACCTGCTTTATGATTAGTGGAGATTTTCCTGTTGAATATATAGGGGTAGGATTTCATTGCAAAGGTTTACTTGTGGAAAATTACCTGATTTATTTATGAAACACATTTTCATTACAAGTGTGCTTCACATCAGTAAATATGAGAGCTACAATCAGAAGAACAACCCAGGAGGACAACCCCACCACGTGCAGCAATGCTGTTACTTTATTATATGAAGAGTATGAGCATGCTACCTCAGAAGCTACAAATTTTCATCAGCCTCCTTAGTTTAGTATTGTTTTTCCGTAGATGCTGTACTGTAGCCTAAGGAATGGGATATTTAAATAGGTTTTCCTCTAAATTTAAGAGGTGAATAGTTATTATTTTCACCTTAGATGATTCATTCTTTTTGTCCTGTCAGCTTGTGAAGCCACAGTCACCTACCAGAAAACTTGCCCTTGCTTTGGATTGCCTTTTGCCCCAAGTCCTGCTTTATTTATAACACTCCTGGCTAGCAAGCCCTTTAAAATTTTATTCACCGGTACACAACAAAAGCAGCTAGGAAATTTCTTTGTCTGTTCCCCTAGTTTCACTGTTATCTCATAAATATATCTAAGATGTGTTTGTACAGCCTCTGTACTTTGCTAGGAACTTTTCTGAATGTGTATTTTTACTGAGAATTTTACCAGTTCAATAGATAGCATCCCTTCACTTTCAAAGATTAGTTAGAATGAAGTCATTATGTCACTAGGAACAGCAGCTTTGATTAACACTTCACACTCATGAGAATAACTGCATGAATTGAATTTAAGGCACAACCCCTCCCCCCAAACAGCCAAAACTCCAAGGTACATAATATCAAACAGAGATGTAAAACTGGTGTGGGAATAACTTCTAATAAGAGATAGAGTAGCCATTAAAATTAATTTACTTACAAAATTCCATTGTGACTTTTGCTTTATATGTAAAAATTAAGTGCCTTTACTCTTTGGTCACTGCCTTAGAATAGAACAGAACATAGCATAAATTTCTCAACCACTGTCAAGATCTTGCATTAAGCTCTTTGGTCAAGACAAAAAATGTAAGAACAAATTCAAAAACTGTGTAGGAAAGATAGCGAAAATAAACATAGTCATGAAAAGCTGGTTTTGTTTCTCTTTTTCTTTCAATTGAAACCTATTTTCCAAGTTAATTTCCCAGTTAATTTTCCAACTACTCCATACCCCGAAAAGAATAGAAAGAAACCTAACAATTAATGGATTAACTTTCCTTAGAATTCAGAAACATCAATTTCCCATTACTAGAAAGATTTAAAAAAAGCACAGGCTTTTAAAAATCTTTGTCAGTTGACTTTTGCTGGGCCAGCATTTTGGCACTCTGATGACACAGAACTATTTTCCAACACTATGGGTACTGCTTGAAGGATTTTGAGATGCCTGATTTCTTGTACATTTTCCCTTTTTAATATTGATGAGTTTGTGAGCAATTTGGATTTCAGAGCCACTCTAACTTCCAAAATCTGTTTCTAGGGTTTCATTATGATATTAGCAAGACTTTTACAGACTGCTAATGATGCAACAATATATTGCAAATAATACTGAGGTGTTGAATCATTGACTTTAGAGTAACATATGTTTTCTGATACTTTTGTGATTTTCTCTTGCTTAAAAAAAAATAATCTATTCAGATCACCCCTAAATGGTTGCATTTTCTAGTAGAATATGAAGAAAGAATGCCACGTTTCCCATTCTTGTTCAAAATCTCTTTTACCTGCTAATGGCAAAGGAAAATGCACAAAAGTACCTGGAACAAGGGCCAGGACCTGGTGCTGTCCTCCTGTAAATAATGTGTCTTAATCATCAGGTGACAGAATCAGGCTCCTTATTTATGGTTGCCCACCCCTCCCAGACTGAAATGATGCCTGTCTGGAATAAGAAAAGGCAAGCATTTGGGCTCTGCACAGGCAGTTTAATGCACTCTCAGTGACCATGAATACAAATTCTCCCAAGCTGAGAGAAGGCAGGGTAGAACACAATTTTGTGTCTAGAGTGCTCACCTGAGCCAATCGGCCTAGGGATACTTCTAACAACTGATATTTAATGGTGATGTTTGAAAAATAAGTCATCTGAATTGCATCCTCCAGCTTTGAATTTATTTAGGCAAAGTAAATTTTTCCAAGCTGGTTGAACTTCAGCTGGGTATGGTTCATGCTCCACACATACTGACAGCAAGAGAGTGTATATTCTTTACTGAGAGGCAAGAAGCATTGTCTCAGGGGCAGGATAAATGCAACTATGACTTCTGAGCTGGGCCGTGGTTCTTCAGCTCAAATTGCAGACAGAGAGCCTCGTGTCCATCCTAACCAAGACAAATGTGTCTGAAGTCTGCCTGCACTACACTTGGGCAGAATATGATAGTCTTAATGTCACCTTTAGAGATTTTGGTTTGAATTCTTACCTTTGTGGGAGTTAATGTACAGCACCCGTGGCTTCACTTAAACTTTTAGAATATGGGATTTGGGAAAGGATAAATGGGATTAATGTCAAATAGTGTGAATAATTTCACTCAGAAGTCATGAGAGTTGAATTTTAAAATGGAGGAAAAGTTACTGAAAGAGTTCAAATTTATTTACAATGTGAAAAACCAGGTATGTGCAACTGACATTAGGCAGAATCAAATGGAGAATTATTGCTACATTAAAATTGTCAAGATAGAAAGTGATGTACTATGACCTCATAGAGTAGTCTGCTTTTGGTCCAGGAGCATTTTAGTTAGCATTTTTGGGAGGTGAAACACAGAGGAGGGTAATCTAATTCAAAGAGGAAAAAATTGGAGAGGAAATTGCAAATACTTTTGAGGTAAATGCTTTTAGTGAAAGAACTTTAGAAAATTATTGTCTTGGATAGCCAGAGGAATTGCTAATGTGGTGGAACTTAGAATCAATTACAAATTTATAACATTCAGTCTTCTCTTAAAAGAAAATCAAAACCAGGAAAACTTGTCTGGAGAGGAAGTCAGGAAGGAAGGAATGATTATACGTAATTTGATTTTTTTTTCCTTCCTTCACTCATATTTAATAAACACTTGTTACAATTGTGATCAAGGTTTCATTTTTTGAATAACACCTTAGAATGAAGTATTGTGTAGACAATGGATACTGCAAGAGCAAAATCAGGCTCTAAGAAAATATATGTAACACCCACCTTTTCTAAGGACAGCACTTCTTTTACATGGTTGCTGCATTTAAAATAAGACATGCACACATATGTAACAATCTTTAGATATTAAATAAAAGATAAATCATCATTTGTTTTCACCTTTCTAATACTAAAAAGCTGCAGAAATTTTGAGGTACTACAAATATACTGACACCTGTAAACTAATCTCACTGAGTTGTGTCATAAGTAGTTAATACTTGCTATATTTTAGAAGAACAGCCTGCTTAACTTACAGAAATTTCACATAACCTTTTTCAAAACAGAAATAAGGTTAAGCTTGTACACTTAGTATTTTTTACTACAGCACGTATTTATAGCTAAAAGCATAGTTCTTTTTATAAAGCTGCAGCAAACCCTTTGTATTACAGGGCTGGTGAATACAAATCCTTAACTATGGTATTGCACACATTCTTTGACACCGTAACGCTAAACACACAATCAATAAAAGCTCATTAAATACTCCCAAGCAACAGCAACAACAACAAAAGCCCAACAAAAAAGGCCAGTCTAATCGGGGAAATCTGCATGCTTTAAACGGCCAGTTGAAGGTCTTGTCCATCAATGTCTATTTCAATTCCGAGGGCACCATTGACAAGCAGCTCTGTGCTTCACTAAGAGACGCTGGTCTGTGAACTGATTTGGAGGTCACCTGTCATTTTGAAAACACGATCAATACCACCCCGAAATGGTCCTCAGATTCATTTAATAAGTGAGAAAGGAATAGGTCAGTTATGCCCTAGTGAGTTGCCTGTTATTTTCTGAAAGGCTTTATTTTTTTTATCAGTGTACATCAATTTCCCTTTGTGCTTTGATAAGTAATGGAATTTGCGTATTTTCACACTGAGAAAATCTCTGAAGAAGACATATTAACATGTTCTTTAATAAAAAATGGGTAAGATTTTCCATATTTTCATGTCTGTGAGCTTGTTTTTAGTTCTAAAGTGAAAACAAGCCCTTTCACTGATTGCTTAATGGTTTGTCAGTCTTACACCAGAGAAAATAACATGAAGTGAATAGCAGGAGGCAAGGAGAACTTAAATGGCATTTCTGATTTAATTTTTGAAACCACTACAAAGTCTACAGGTAATAAATGGTGTTTAAAATAAAAAAATACAATGTCTTGCTTAACCAGTTGTCAAAACCATTATTTTCTGTTAAACGTACCTGATAAAAACAATACTTTCTTTTCAGCTGAAAAAGTTAATTTCATTCACATCCGTTATATGAAAAAATTATTATTGCTGCTTTGTGACAGGAGGAAATAGAAGTTTGCACAACAGCAGTGAAAAGTGGTTTTCCACCCATGATGTCTAACCATCAAATTGATTGCTCCACCTATTTTTGTCCACAGGTGGAGATTTAAAAATTGCACATATTTTCTTGAAAAGAGAGAAACTATTTTGCAGAATACTGTTAGAAAATAGCAGCAGAAATTCACCAAGCCTAACTGAGGGGCCATATCTCAGCAGAGACAGCAGCCTTGAGCTGCATGTGTGGTCCCAGGTGAGCACAACTCAGATCTCTCACTTCCCACTGGCTCTGGGTGACTCAGCAGGATCCAGACCTAAGGGAGTAAAGAATGAGGGGAGAAAAGAAGGTGGAGCCCAGGCTGTGGGGCTCCAAAATGCAATGTGCTCTGGACCCCTGGAAGATGCTCGAAGCAGACACAATGTGGTCTCCCTTCTTCCTCACCTTGTCCCTTTCAAACGGGCATAAAATAAAACAAACGTGTGCATGTCATCTTGGCAGATGCCAAAACACCTCCCTCACAGCTACCTATTAGCAACAGCCTGTCTTCCACCTGAAATGCAGCTTTCTCCTCTTAAATCCAATTAGATTCATCCTCAGCAACTTTTTAGCAAAATCCAATCCTATATACATCCGTCATCCCTCATTTCTTGTGGCATTTGGTCCCAGCCATTTGACCAGCCTTGAACTCTCGCTTTCTAGGCACTTTGCTGGATTGCCTGCCACGTATCAAAGGTGGGAATTCATCGTGACATGTTGTCAGAGTTCTGCTTGTTCTGCAGAGTTAGCAGTTTAATGCTGTGGAAGAAAAATGGCACACACAGTGTGCTTGCCACCACTGCTGACTTCCCCGGCCTCTGTCCCTCAGACCGTAGGTCTTCAGTCACAGAGCTGGATCAACTCACATGACCTCAGCAGTGGCTTCATCCTGGACTTTCCAAGTCTGCCTTGTGATGCATGATGACCAAGCACTGGACATTCCAAGGACTTTCGCTCAGTCTGCCTTGTGATGCAGTGCCTAGAAGAGGTGAGCCCAGGGCATGACCACCCCAGTTTGTGAAAATGTCCCCTGCATGTGCAGGAGACTGCTGAAATAGTTGCTAAGGCCTGCAGGCTATTTTGATTCAGGACTACTTGTACACTGCTTTCTAAGCCACTTCAAGATGCCTGGCACTATATTGGAGGGATGTAAGATTTCAGGACTTTTGTTCTGACTTCCTTAGCTTCTTGTTCATCTTTTTTGGATTGTAGCAATATGTGCTAGCTGCCTCAGGGTTTGCTTCAGATGTGTGTCCTGTGAAGGATAGCTTGGCATCCTTGCTACTCACTGGATTCTCTTCATATCCTGTAGACGTTACTTTTTCTTTGAGGTTCATGTAAGCCAGAGTTTCTCTGCTGTGTAATATTGCTAAACTTTTGTCCAAAATATGACCAGACACCAAGACTTCAGTATAGCTGTGAATAAAGAAGCATGTCTTCTTCATTGTTCTCTGGAGTGATCTTGAATCCATGCACATGTTTAGATGACCTGGGATGTTTCATACCCTTTCAAGGCTTCTAGGTTACACTTTGGTAATTTTTAATACCTGAAGTAATTGTTCTTACATTTCCCAGATAATCATCTGCAAAGACAACAGGAGGAGCTATGGGATATTTCTCCTGGCCTATGTCTAACTCTTCTCTCTTGCAGCCTACTCTCCTGTTAATGATCTCCATTTAAGTTGCAATTAAAATAAAAGAAAAAGAAATTTAAAAAAAAATCACATTTACTGAAAATTACTTTCTCTTGAAAACTTTACTAAGTCATCTATCTAGACATTCTTGCAAGGAATTCTGCTAGGAAAACAGACTGTGGTTGCCTTGTAAGAAGAAAATGGTGCTCAGATCCCAAACTCCAGTCTTCTGTACTTGGCATAGGATATAAACAGTTACCCCATGGGGTAGTTTTGCCTTGCCACACCAATTAGATCAGAACCACAGACCAAGAAAGATGGGTCAGACTCATGGCCAAGGACTGTGTTGAATAAAAAGAAAATCCAAAACCAGGCTTTAGATAGTGGATGCAGTATATCCATATCAGTAAACATGAGACTCCATCTGGTGACCTGCACAGCTGGCTAACTGGTCTCATTTAATACTGGGTCATATTGGAAGCAGGGGATTGTGTTGGAAACTCTTGTTCACACACAGCAATTCAGTGGGTAAGTTTTGTTCCCTTCTTCAAATTGTTTGTGTGTGCAAGTAAAGTTTCACGTAAATTAACCTAGTATTCCAGTAGGAAAAAATGAAAATCAAGCCAGTGGGGTTTTTTAAAATTTCTTCTGAACCTACTGACACTAGTAGTAATTTGGCCTTCACAAAGAGAAAAAAGAATAGAATATGTAGACTGACAGTTCAAGTGAGATTTTTTTTGTTCTCATAGCATTGGCAAGAATATCTCGCCTCATGCTTGTAGATCCTCAGAAGCTGTGTAGTGCTTTTTTTTCTTTGTTTACTAGATAGGTAAAGCTGAAAGCCATATTATTTTCTGAATAGGAGAATTTCTTCCAGTTTCAGCTGGAAACTTTCTTATCTTGAAAAGCCTTTATCAATTTCAAGAGCTGTTCATATTGCTAAAGTAGGAATCTTTCTTCAGGTGACAAAAACAGACGTATTCTGTTTGTTATAAGGAAAGGAATGTGATTTATATTCTCACCTTTTTGTAGTTGCTACATTCTCTGCTGTTAAAGTACAAGTACTTTAACTGCAGCTGTAGACGTTTGCTCTTTCTATATAAAATAAAAACCTATAGACACACTTTCACCACAGAATTCTTCTGGTGTCAGTTAGTCATTTCTCCAGATAAAAAGACAAGAAAAAAGGAGTAAGTGATCCCTAAAGAAAGGCAATTGCACCTGGAGAAACATAGAAATACCTCAAACTTGGACGTATCTATTTAAATCTACTTGATCCGGACAGAATTCTAAAGATGCAATAAAGCTGTGCAACAGCCAGAATAGCTACTAAGGCAGGCACAAGTGAGAGGGAGGAGAAGAAGTAAAAAATCCCTGAATGACAATTGTAATGGATTCCTCTGCAGTGGTAGTTCTCGTGAGTCTTACCCACAATACTGGCTTTTGAAAATATACTGAAAGACCCACTTGTGTAGTGCACTTGCACCTACCTCTACTGCTTTTTTCCCTTCCTTTTTCCAGTATTCAAACTATACTGACAAATTACAGAGTTAGTAGTGATTTGTGATGAGCCAATGAGCCTTTCTCAGAGCAGTTGCAAATCTATTCATTAATTCCTGATTCATGGAAGTAAACTCTTGCTCAAATCTGAATACTTTATTCATAAATGAAGTTATATGAGATGGAGAGAAAATAATTTCGTTTGGTTTATTAAAACTCCAGGTGGCACAGTGTATTCATCCACAAATACATTTCAGAAGTTTGTCTCACAGTGCACTGTGTACTGTACGCATGAGAGAGATTGTTATTCTAAAACCAGCATGTGTCAATTCAGCATGGATTTCCTGGTGTTAGGCACAGGGATCCTTATTATTGTTACAGAAACCTGGAGCTTCTTCATCCAGCCATAGTCCTAGCTAGACTCATCCTTGCTTTGTCTGCGTCTGGACAACACCTAGATCACATCTAAGTGCAATGGTGCATCACATCCCATAGAGCTTTTTATCAGGCAGCTGCGCCCAAGCTGCTGTCAGGAGCAGGCAACTTGAGCTTTCCCTCCTCTTAGTCATTCCTGAGGGATATCCAATCTCATGGGCCAAAACTCCACCACAGAGCTGATCCAGCCAGCTAGGGACTGGTAGGGCGGGTGTTCCCTGGGGGAGCCTACGACACCCTTTGGCCTCAAGTGCTAAAAGCAATGCTCAGTTGAAGAAATTATGCCAGTGATGTTGCTTTCTGCTGGCTAAATAACATATAACATGGAAGATCTGAATAACTTCCTTGGAACAATAATATTTCCTAATAGTAGTGTTTCAGCTGGAATAATATAAACATAAATGCTGTAGGGGGAATATCTATTACACTTCCAGATGCTACCCATGAGGAAAAGTATCCAGAAGACAGAAGCTACCTTCAATCAGTGGGGTTTAGTTATTTCACTGAATTCTAGTGAATCTGGACATGTAATCATCTGTCTATTACATAAGTTAAATATCAGTAATATGATATTTAAATGTTTCTTTTGTTTATTGTTTTGAGAATGGTCAAAGGGTCTGGCAACTAAACACCGAAAATGGTAAAAGATTTGTAGTTATTAAGCAAATATCTTTTTCAGGACTTTTTTTAGGTTTTTTTCCACACTCTTTTAACACTGTGCTCACTTTAATTCTGCATTTGACTCATTTAGTCTTTTTTAACTGTGTTGTGCTTGCATCTTCTGTGTGCCATCCAGAACTATGTGAACGTTTCCCAACTTGCCAAAGCAATTTCCACTTTAAACATATTTCATGAACATTAACATTATTTTACAAAAGTTCTTTAATGTTTTATCTTTGATTTTCTAAGGCAAGGTGCTTTTTGTTTATGTTTGTTTTGCAGGGTTTTTTTCTTCACTTCTTTTAAGCTCTAATGAGGCATCCCCCTTTCTTTTTTATCTTTTGTCTTTTTTTTTTAATTGGAGAATTAATAGATTGGCAAAGGATCACAAGTACTCATTTTATACATTTTCTAAAAAGCTTTGTGGTGCTGATTACTAATTATCCCAGGAGTGTTCTCTGCTTTTTTGGAACCTCATTTGCAGGGTACCAAGAAACTAGCAATCTCAGCACAAGTAAAATGAGTTACCAGATCATTGAAAATGCTTTCATTTGGGCTTCATCTGTTATGTGTTGAATATTTCTAGTGATGTGCTGGGAAACTTGCACCTCATTCAAAAGGAACAGAAGAGGCTGCACATTTTGCTGGACTGCTCATTTCTTTGTGAGCCTCTGCCACTCACTGAACAGCATTAATGGCATTCTGTCTGGGGATTTGAACTTATCCTTGACAAATATTTTGAGGAGATATTTCTATGCTGCTTGTAACTTGCTAAACATATCTATTTAGAAAAGAAGAGCTACACTCCTAAGTCTAGCAGCCTAAGATGACTCATATACTTCCCGAATACAAATCAATGCTTTGGCTAAGAGAGGATGGGCTCCAGTATTCACTGCTGATGCCCCAGGTTTTAGCTTTTGTATTTTTCAGATTCTGTTCTGCTTTAGTGTGTATTTCTGATCTTCATATTAGGGGATGGTAAGCTCTCTTCACAGAGTAGCTAGACAAAACAATTCCTTCTCTAGCTGGGACCAAGGACAACCAATCCAAATCTCAGGCCCAAGAGCATAAACAGCAGTGGACTGAAGAGAGAAAACAAGAAGGGTGGGACTTCTTACCTGAAGCTGTAATTGGACAATTAACTCCAATATGCAAATGAACCAGAACTCATAAAAGTGAGAGATCTCATGACCAGTCGTCCATTTTTGTGACCATTTTGGGTTCATCTTGGGTGTAGCCTTGACTGGGCTCTTGTACTGCCCAAGGTGTATCCATTGAGGCCTTCTAATAAATCACTACTTCATTCTTTAACTCCATCTAGCCTCTGTTCTAGGTCAGCCTTCACAAGGCATCACTGTCAGTCAGACAATGAAACAAAGCAGGTGTCAGATGACACTCTGCATTTAGCCTGGCAGTTTGCTTTTAGCAAAATAAAATATAAATTCATAAATGGAACTGAAAAAAAGGAAATTAACCAAACGCTATCCCTGTGTGCACACATATACTTTTATTCCTAGGTTTCTGTAGATTATATAAAATAAGTCTTCTTGTGCATATGAACCAGTGAGCTCATTTTCCTTTTCCATTTGTCCAGCCTTGTAATTTTGAAAAACAATGGTGTTATACATTATTAAATATATTTCAGACAGAATCATCTGAGTGAATGGTCAAAATATTGCAATATGGTGAGATTGCTACAGGAAATATATATTCAAGTAAATTCCCCCAGATAATAGTGTATAAACTATCGTGACTTTAATATCTGGCATTAATGTACCTGAAAATGTTATAGTTTAGGTTGAGTCAGCTTCTGTTAAAAGACATTTGTGGTACAAAAATAAAACACAAATCCATGCTGTTCACATGTGGTACAAAAATAAAACACAAATCCATGCTGTATGCTTTTGGGTTTTTTACCCATTTTGTAGCAATAGAAAAACCCCATTATTTTATTTGTGGTTTTGTAGATTTTAATAAGAAGAAAAATAAGGATACAAGTTCTAATAGTAATGAAAGTAGGAATAAGTAATCTGATGACACGTGGAAAGTAAACTCCTAACAACCAAATAGGCATGGTCATCCCTCATGAATATATACCTTGGGGCTGGGGACATAAAGGTCTGTTTTCACTGTGTGAAGATAAATCAGAAGAAAATCCAAATCAAGCAGTAACTAATGCATTCATACCACTGCATTACAGGGATTTCACTTAGGATTGCAGTCACATTAGGTTCTTAGATAGGCAGTGAAGAAAGAAAAGGCACTGTTGCCTAAAAACCTCTTTTATGACATCCTAATTTGCACTGTTGAGGTCTTTGCTACTTCTCATTAACATAAATGAAGCCATGGGTGACTACATTGCTGCCTTAGGGATTTATATTATGTGCCACAAATAGGTGAAATGAATCAGATCAAAGCAGTCAAGTACATGGAACTGGTGGTGTGTTTTGAGATATCTGAGAACATGACGTATACAGAGCACTTACACACCACTTTTGGGAATCAAAAGCAGACAAGGAAGCAGTTCAGTCCATGCAGTCATACGAGATTTTGGCAAGTGCTTGAGAGTAAGAGAGAGGCCGGGGGACTAAGATGAAAGCATCACAAGAGTGTTTTTATCCAGTGAGCACTGCAGTGCTAGGACAAGTATTAAAATGTTGGAACTGATGGTAAAAAGTGAGAAAGAAAAGCAAACATCAAAACATTGCAGAATGCGGCTAAGCATCCAAGGAAATCTTTAGTATGTTTACTTCACTTAATTGCGAATGGAGTAGAAGTTACAAATTTGGAGAGGAAATGCAGTTCACATTGAGAGAAAACCAGAAGCAATACAGCAACAGAAGGATCTCCTTCAGTCAGGAAGAAGATGAAGGGAGCCTTCATGATGACAGAAGTGACTGGCAAGGGATTGCCAGCTCTAACCTTTAGCCCTGTCCTCTGTGGTCAGGAAATGTAAATAGCAAGGACAGCTCTTCAAGTCCCACACTCAGGAAATTATACCCACTATTCATCTTTCTACATGAGTAGTATATTTATAGAAATATTGGTTTTGTCAGTACAATGTGAATACTACATTGTGTAAATTAATTAGTCAAAAAGCATTGCTTGCAATATAATATGCCTACTTCAACATCATGTATTTGTTTTGAGTTAACAGCTCTAGGATACAATATGTAATTAAGGATACTCTGAGTGGATTCACCTTGAGATTGTGAAGAGTTAATTCCCTCTGTTGACTTTCGGCATGATTTCTTGGTTCATTTTCCTAGTATTGATTGGATTGGTGTTTGTTTTCTGTGCTTTCAGAAATTTTGCTGTTTGCATTAAAGCAGGCAATATTTTCCCCTTCCCTGCATTGCCCACACTCCCCCACCTTTACTCCCAGCAAAAGACTGATTAAGAGAACACTCTTTATATGGAACATTGGTCTAAATATTCTGCCTTTAGAGAATTGTCCTCAGGAAAACAAGTAGAATACATAAAAGTGTTCTGCCATCAAATACGTGAATCACCACTAAACCTGTTAAATTTTTTCTTTAAATTCTGAGTCCACTCTTTCTTTTTGCCAACCACTATTTCAAATATGAACATAGGAAACAATAATCTTTTGGAAGCGTTGATTTTCTGCTAAATGTATTCATTTAGCTGAGGAGTGCATACGTCCAAGACATATGCACTGTCAGTAGCAGGAATCTTGCACTCCAGCAAGATTCTTTTCACTTTTGCTGAAAGCTTCAGACATCAGATGTTTTAGCACTGTGCCTAAAAAGCTGTTTTCCATTTCCCTTTGGCATGGTCCTTTGCTTTTGCTGTTGCTGCTTCCATGGGCAGTGCACAAGGGTCTTCATGGGCGTCTTGGACTCTCAAGAATCAGGGATCAAGCCCTGGTAGCCCCTGGGCTATGGACCAGGGGTGTCTTGGTGTCGTCAGAGACTCAGTGCCTACTTTCACTGCCATGAACATCCCTACTCTTCACAGCAGCTTCCCAGCTTGGCCAAATACTTCTCAAAATCTGTGTGATTCCTTTCAGCCACCCTTCATCACTGGCCGCTCACTTGAGCTCTACACCTGGTCTGCTGCCACAGTCTTGTACTTTGTTCCCAAAAAGAGCAGAAAAAATCTTATTTGGCCTTTGTGTTGGAGAAAGCAAAACTCAATTTTGTCTTGTGGTGCTGAAAAAAGCTTTTTACTGATTTTAAAACTAAAAGTAATTGATCTGAATGTTGAGTAATCACTTCAAGGTTTAGTTTAAAATAAACAGTTTTCATCAGACTGGACACAAGAGTAAAGGATGAAAGGTTTAAAACAGAATGATAGCTCCTCATCTTGATTGAACAAAACATCTATAATTTATAAAACATTTGGCTAGACAGGTTAAAGCCCTTTCTTGGGTGTTTCAGATGCCATTTGACTGTTAAATGATAAATACGAAGTGTCAAATTTTCCAAAAGTTCATTTGTCATTTAAAAGTATGTAAGCAGTCTTCCCTGGAAGCTTCAGGAAAAGCTCATTGCACTGTGAACAATTTCCTGGATCAAAAATACTATCTCTCTGAAGGAAAGTTACAGCTTCCAAAATATATCTGTGGTCTCATTTTTACAATATCCTATATTAATGATCCTAGATCAAATTAATAATTTTATACAATCTGACCAAATAGTTCTATGAAAGGTTCTGATAGTGAGGAAGGGATATCCTGGGACATAAATCCAAAGAAATCAATAGATAAATGACAAATAATTTCAAAGGGGCAAACACTTCCTCTTAGAAGTCACTCTAAAATCTATCTTTGGGAGGTTTTATTCCTTATTTTATAGGAGGAATCATAAATTCCTTAGACTGTGCTAACACACAGAGTTCTCTGTTATCTCAAAATTATTCTGTGTTTTTGAGAGATACGTAAAAAAAAAAAAGCTGAAAAATCTAGCAGAGTAGGAGAACTAGCAATAAAATAATGATGGATCAAGTCTCAGAAAATTAAGCCTGATTCAGCTAAATTCAGCTAATAGCAGATGTGAACTGTTCTGGAGAGGTTTTTCTGTGTAATTGGGAGCAGGAGTCAAACCTCAGTTGTGGAGCATCCTCACTGTTGGCAACACTTGTGACAATCCACCTGGCATCTTTCTGCCACATCTGCCCACAAGGAGATTAATCTGTTTTTTAAATGGAATACCTCATCCATTGTTCTATTATTCCCAGCTTTTCTTGAGTGAGGAAGCTTTGCCATGGTATTAAGCTATCTGGATATCAAGACATCTCATTGCCAATAAACTGGTGTCCTTGCACTTTAGGTCTACTTTGCTAAGTATCATTCTTTAGTGTTGACATATATGGGGAAAGCTAACAAGTTCAATTATAGCATCTATTATCTTTTTCAATCTTTCCCCATTGACCATCATCTGCAAACTCTTCACTTTATTCTTCTTATCAGATGTTGTTTCAAAACAGTTTCTTTCCTGCAAGCTTAAAATTATATGGGTGAAAATAGTAAAACTTCAGAGACTGGGAGCTTCTGGAGTTATAATGCTTATTTTATACTGCATTCTTGGAGCATGTCTATAACATCCTGTTTATAGAATCATAGAATCAAGTAGTTCAAATTGAAAGAAATGCTTAAAGATCACCTAATCCAATTCTTCCTTGCCATGGAGAGGGACATCTTTCAGTAGATAAGGTTACTCAAAGCCTCATCCACCATGGCCTTGAATGCTTCCAGAGATGGAGCACCCACAACTTTTCTGGGCAAGATTTTACCATCCTCATCCTAAAAAATCTCATCCTTATCTGGAACTTAAATCCACCCTCTTTCAGCTTAAACCCATATCCTCTTGTCGTACCACTACACACCCTTACAAAAAGTCCCTTTCCAGCTTTCTTGTTAGTCTCTTTTAGCTACTGGAAGGCTGCTCTAAGGCCTCCCTGGAGGCTTCTCTACCTGAGGCTGAACAACCACAACTGTCTCATCCTGTCTGCACAGAAGATGCATTCCAGCCCTCTGACTCCTTCGTGTGGCCCTTCTCCGAAATCACTCAAATGGCTCCATGTCTTTCTTCTGCTGGGAGCCCAGGACTGGATGCAGCTAGTATTTAAGTTAAAAAAAACCAACACATTACCTTTGGTTCAGTTGCACTGCCTATGTCTTGTGTGACTCAATTAGCTATTTTGGTATGGATATTGAATCGTGGGGTGGACTGTTTAATGCTCTGTCTTGAAATATGATCT
Organism: Leptocoma aspasia; assembly: GCA_013399835.1. Taxonomy (NCBI): domain Eukaryota; kingdom Metazoa; phylum Chordata; class Aves; order Passeriformes; family Nectariniidae; genus Leptocoma; species Leptocoma aspasia. The sequence continues at coordinate 165,828 of VXAX01004897.1, read as the reverse complement.
GGATACAACTGTACTGCACCATCTGGCTTTGAAAATTTAAGCCTGGTTGTAAAAGCTGTTGCCAAAACCACCGTGTAGTGCTATATAGTGCCACAGCTTCATTGTTTTTCTGCTGTAGAACTTGCTTTCCATGACCTACAGAGCAGGAAGACAGTAGGCTGCTCACAGAACTGCACCCTGCCTGTGATCCTTAGAGGTGAATGAGGCTTCCGTGGAAGGAATGCACAAAAGTAGCAGACCACTGAGTGGATGGATCTGGTTTCAGATCTTTACACAGATTTCAGAGATTTTCCAGTTTCTGAAGAGTCAGAAATAGATTAAGGACTTGGATGGGAGAAGAAACCACTAGGGAAAACTCCTCACCTTCTCAAAAATGTTTTCAGAAAAAATGTAAGTGGTTATGAATGGTTATTTCTAAGTTATACTATCAAATGCTTACAGCTGTTGCAGCTGATCAGTGAAGTCCTAATAAGGATGAAATGAGAGCATTCTCCATTTTCTTGTTCTTCTCCCTGAGAACAGGAAAACTGAACAGTACAAAGTAGATCTATACCTCTAGTTCATTTTTATTTTCTTCCCTTTTTTAAAATTTTAAATCAAGAACAGGTCTTTTATATTAATTCTCCATTTCTTATTGAGTATATATTTGTCTCTACCAGTGAAAAGATTAATAAAAAGCCCACATCATTAAATGAATGCCTATAGGAGTCGGCACCCTATGATGTGTGAATGCTGAGCTGCAAAATGCATCCCAAGAGCAGCAGAAAAATACATTCTTTCAGGTACCTTTGTCCCTGTTACTCACCTTGTTCAGATTCATGTTTCTTGCACTGTGAGACTGGGCTTCCTGGGGCAGGTATTGACCTATTCCTTGCAAAGCATCAGGAAGCCATTCATTGAAAATTAAGTGAAAGATGCATTTTTTCCTTTATTGTGGGATCAGTTATACTTATGAGGAAACAAACAGAGAACCATATCTGTTCTTTAACCAAAAAAACCTGTATTTCTGTGCTTGTCAAATCTTAAATAGAAACATTGAAAATGAGAACAAAAATTAAACTGTTCTCCTCACATGCTTTTTTTTAACAGTGTCAAAAAAGAATCCATTCATTTTGGTATTTTTACCAGCATAGCTCTCAATATTTTTCTAAAATGTTGCTTATATTTAGCGTGCAGCTTGTCACATTTTTCATGACTGCAGAGGCAAGCCTAGCCTCCATTAAAAGTGTGGGAAATCCTGTGTTATCAGATAGGATAGTTTACCACCAGTTGCAAACTGCAACATTTTCACCCTGTGTTGTGGTGGCAGTTTTCCTCAGAAAGCTTTTTGAAAGCATTAAATTCTCATTTGGATATACTTAGGCAGGTAGGTAAGGAGTTTTACCTCACCTGCCAATATTCTTTCCCTGTCTGTGTAGTATTTAAAACTGTCAGAATAGGGTAGGACACGGCTCTGGTAAAATGCAGGTGACTTGAGCAGAGGTATGGGATATGGGAAAATGGGATATGGGAAAATGCACCAGTGGCACTGCTGAGGGCCAGCTCATTGTAGCATCTGCAACTGGGAATGTAGTGCCAGGCTATGTTCACATGTCCTTCCATCCCTATCAGAGATGGAAAAGGCCAGGGAATCAAGGGAATAATCACCAAGCACTAATCAGGCTCCGTTGTTTCTGCCCCTTATTTTAATCCAACAGCAAATAGCTTCCTTGTTCCTTTCCTATGCCAAAGTTTGAGCAGGGGAAGAAAAAAGCCCCAGCAGTCTCTCTGAAGCATAGCTGCATCAGTAATGATGTGGTTTTACTCACTACCTGTGGCCCTCCTCAGCATCACCTAACTTTACAGCATCTTTTGTGTGTCCCCTAAAGATTATGCGTTTTTTTGTTGTTTTTTTTGAAGCAAAATGAATTGCAAAGCAGCTCCTCTTCATCTGTCACTACTCCCAGTAGTGGAAAAATAGTTAAGCAAAAGCCTGAAGCACACTCCTGCTCTTTCTTCCAGCTGCTTCTGAGTACTAACAATCATTGCAGCTAATGGACATCAAGTGCTAGGACATATGATGTCTTTGAATCTTCCAAAATATTAATGTAGCTAGGGAAAATGACACATAGGGCCTCACCACCAACATATGACATTGCACTCTATGAGAAAATAATCTGGGATTTAGTGTAATAGAAGGAAGTTATTTCAGACCTTTAGTCGAAGATTCTGCAGTTAAATGATTTTATGGGAAGTCTGGTTTCTTTATTTTTACTTTTCTTAGTGTGTCTCTAATATAAGTGGAGTTTATCCCTGTGTGCTGATATCAACATAGTGTCAGTAGAAATTATTGGTCATCTTTAGCCTCATCACCCTCAGCATATCAAAAGTGTTTCACTTCTAAGGAAAGCACAGCTCATCAGTTGTATGAACATGCATTTGCCTTTGTTGAATTTCAGATGGTTAAAGTGAATTAAAGTGGTGTCAGTAGTCTGTACTGCTAATTGGTTTTAATTCAAGGAAACAGGCAGTAATTTCTAATAATCTTTACCATAGCTAATAATAGTGAAATTTAGGATTCAATTAAATACCTCAAGAAAGCATGAATTTTCAGAAATGCTGAATTCTACCACTCTGTAATTGGTAACAATATAATATGGACAGAAACTAGAACTCTCCAATTAAATATCTATTACATTTTAATACATCCTGTGGATAGAGGGAGAGAGGGAGGGTAGAGGGTGCTTTTTTACCTCTTTATTTTAGAAGGATTTTGGAATTTATCACATGATAGTCTTCTAAACAAACAATGGAAATACTGTCCAGATTGAAAAACTGTAATATGGACAAGAAATTAGTGGAAAACTAATTTAGGAAAGAATTAACTGTGGCTCCTTCTCAGAGTGAAAAAAAGTTTGTTGTGGTATCACAAAAGTCTGCCCAAGGCTCTGCAATATTTTTCACTCATGACAGTGGACAAAAGAACATCTTCATTAAATTTTCAGATGCTATGAAGCTCTAGGTGTGCAAATACTTTAGAAGATAAGATTTAAAAAAAAAAAAAAATTATCTCTTTTAGTAATGTGCTTAAGTAAAATATAAGTCAGCAGGAGGAAAGGATTGTATGGTGGCAGGGAAATCCTGTGATACAAATGCAAACCATGAAATAACATGTTTTGCAGGAAAGAAAATAACATTTTGCAGGATCTGAGGGCTATTATGGACTACAAAATGAACATTTGCCAACATTTATTGCAGTATTGTGAAGAAATAGCTTCTCTGTTGGGACATGCAATCCACAAAGGCTCACAAACTTTTTCAAAATAGTCTTCACTTTCTTTACTTCCCTTCCGATTATTTGCTTTGAGCAGTGATCCAAAAAACCAGAATAATTCAGACTGGAAGGAAGCTGTAGTTGAACCTTCTGCTCAGAGTCTCTGCCTTACCAGTAACCCATTAGTCCAGTCATCCAGGTATTTTTTTTATTGACCTGGATTTTCACTATTCTGAACTCAATGAGGTGCAATTTTAGGAATAGACATGAGCCAGATGGGCTTGGGAATACTGGGAACTGACAAGCTCTAGAAAATAGGACCTAAGGAAAAAAATTAAGTATTTGGGTTGCAGAGTCAGAGAAAGCAAGCCTGGAAATTGCTGTAATAACAGCCTTCCCAATGTGTTATGGTAACCCACAGAGGAATTGTAATGAAATTAGTGTAATCAAATTCAAAAGCCTTCTAGAAAATGAAGGTGACTTCCACCCCCCTGCCTCCCTCCTGCCCACCACACCCTCCCAAAGCATGTCAATAGATTTCTTTTTCACACTTTTACTTTCATAAATTCCATTCATTCAACATGCAGCCATTCTCTAAGTGGTCTATTCAGGATCACTTGTGTGCAAAAGAGAACAGGGTACAAGTCCTTGTCCGTCTTTGTTTTTCTCTATTGGGTGGCAACAAACCAATTTTTTGACAGCTCTTTCATGCACTGTAGGAATCAACAGCTGGATGGTCATTTTTCCCAGGGCCTTGCTTAACTCAGCTTCCCTAAGTCTTAGGCCACTTTGCTGCTCATTGTATATTTTCTCTTTATTGGTACACCAAGTTTTTCTGATGGGCTAAAAAGAAAAGGACTGATATACATGATAAGCTGAAACCTTGTTGGCATCCTCCTGGAGCTTGTATGCAGGTTCTTCACTGATGAGACATCTGTTATCAATACAGGCCACTCTTACAACTCTGTGATGGGCAGTTTCTTTTGTACTTTTTTGAGCACATATTTCTAATTATACTTCACTCATAACAACCTCCAGATTTTTGTTCAAAAAATCTTTACAACAGGCAATAATAAAGTTGCATTTATACTTACTGTGGATAGGGCAAAAATTGATGGGCTTTAAGTTGCAGCAGGAAGAATTAAACTAAACATCAGGAAAAAACTCCAAAGCTTTCCAAAAAGGTAGCCCTTATCTAGATTGCTAGTGAGGTTGTACAACTCTATCACTGCAGGGTTTGAAAACCAGTTGTTATGAGCTGACCTTGGCTGGAAGCTAAAGCCCTCACCCAGTTGTTCACTCACTCACCTTGCAGAGGGATAGAGGAAAGAGTCAGAAGGGTAAAACTGAGAATAACTTGTGAATTTAATAAGGGAATGAAAATGAATGGGAGAGTCAGGGGCACCTCAAAACCAGCAAGCGATGCAAGAGCAATCACTCACCACCTCCCACCAGCAGACCGATATCCGTTTGGTCTCTTGAAAAATAGACACTTCAGAAATAGTCCCTGCCCTATACCCACCAAGTTTTATTGGTGAACACCACACCCCAATGTGTGGGATATCTCTTTGGTCAGTTGGGGTCAGCTGACCCAGCTGTGTCCCCTGCCAACCTCTTGCCCACTGTTAGCCCCCTCACTGCAGGAGACAGTGACAAACAGAGAAAGCATCGACCCATGCAAGCACTGATCAGCAATATCTAAAACACTGGGGTGTGATCAACACGGTTTTGGTCATGAATCCAAATCAGAGCAACATAGAGGATGCCATGAAGTAAGCTACCTTTATCTCAGCTAGATCCAGCACATCACTTTACTCAAATATATTCAAGAGATAGTTTATATTTAGCTGGTTGTTTTTTCAGGGTTCGAAAACTGAAACAAACTAAGAGCAACACATAAAATCACAGGTACAGCTTGGCTCATATCCACACAGCTAAATCCTCTTATATCCAAAAGAGATTGTGACTGTGCCCAAATTTATGGGAGATGTTCCTGCCATAAGTTATCACTGGAGCTATGTTCAGGCATCATGTGGAACGGTAATAGCTGGTAAAGACCAAAATTGTTGCTATGAACATATTATAAGTTTCTCTGTGTGTAAGCCTTCTGATCATTTTCCCATGGGAGAACATACTTTTGCTGTCTTTTACTCTGTATAAGCTTTCTGTAAACAAAATATCTGTGTCTGTTCTTCAAGGACATGGAACTGGTTGGCCTCCTCCTACCTATGAGGAGAAGGAGCTGAAATTACTTTATCTTTCTGATATTGTAAACTATTCGCACACATTCCCTGGACGAAGCAGCAGAAGGAGCATGGAGAATGCTCTCTGCTGAGCAGATATAGAAAAATATTAGAATTATGGAGTCATTTTAATAAATCATATTAGCCTTCTAAATTTATTGTCAAGAGTCCTTTCTTCTATGTATGGACCACGACGATACAAAATCATTAACAAAACCATGTTAGAAATTAAATAACATGAGTAGTCAGGGACTAGTCCTTTTACTTAATTGTATGGACACATCTTCAGAGCTCTGATCAAGCTCCTTTACCGCATATATAACGCATTGAAGTAAATATCTGTGTATTTTTACCTCTTTGGATAAAAATTAGGTGTGTTGAATAATTGCTCTTTTGTCAGAAGGAAGGTCTTTACCTTAACACCATGATAAATTGTCCAGCAGTGACATGTGGAATAAAACTGTGCCCTGGAAACCATTGTTCATTAACAAAAAAGAAAAAGGAGGCAAAACCCCCTTGGCAAACAGCTCTTTCTTTTAACTCATATGGGAAAGTATAAATAATTTTATTTGTCCCCCACAAAAAAGTTTGCGCAGAAGCAAACAGCCCAGAATTCCTTCTAGTGGCATGTCTGTACTGCTGTGCATTCTGCAGGTAGCATTGACACATATATGGGAATTGTAGGAAAGAAGTCCCCTCTATGCATCCGATATGAGATGATAATTACACAATGTTTTTTACGTGTAATTTTTTTAGGTGTAGTAATTTCCTGCAGCTTTCAGAGGAGAATTAAATTTTAATCTCTTCTAAATATTTTATCTATTGTGTCCATATATTTCTAGACAGTTCTGTTTAAAGGTTCACACTGTTGTTGTTTCTGAAATGTCCTAATTTCACATACTGAATAGGACATCATTACAGCACATAGAAAAAATAATTTGCAGTATATTCACAAATAAGGTTTATCCTCCTTTAAAAAGTTAAAAAAATCTATTTTTAAACTGAAGATATTTATAATATTTAAATATTTCTGTTGAATATCAAGAAACAATTGGTTTATCACACTGAAATTTGGCAAATGCATACATACCAGCAGTTTTCACTGATTACTTTAATCTCCAAAGTCTTTTTCCTTTGATTAACATCCAGATCTCTATGTAAACTAATATATGATTGATTAATTAATGTAATATCATCTGTAACTTTCTATATTTTGCCTACTTATTTTTTGCAGTAAAAAAAAAGCATATACGCTGCTAAACCTTGTTATAAATTACAGCTTTCTATTTCCTTTGAAATTCATCTCCAGCTCACTTTAGGTTTGGTTCATCTGTTGACTTTGTAGGTAGAAAAAGACTGTGTACTGCCTACATGTCATCTATACCAATAATATAAATAAATATTCAGATCATTTAAATTTCCTGTTATTTTATTTGGGACTTGATATTGTCTAGAGGAAATACCATTTAGTTATTTTTCTACACTTTTTTTTGAAATCTACTTTTCCATAATATGACTTTCACAAAGAAAGAAATATCAAGCCTCACAGAAAATGTTTGATTCTGTTAAAGTGACACATGTTCCCCATGGATCTAAAAGTGTACTTCACTAATCCAACCACATAATTTCTCACGGAAAATAATTGTTCCACTAGTGTAAATGAAATTCAGCTTGCGATTCACTAAAATTTTCTCAGAATTTCAGTTTTGTCTGCTTTCAATTTTTACTTTGCATGGACTTGTAGACCTTGCTGAATTAACCAAGTGTAACTTAAATAACTATTGGCAAAAGCAGAGGAAATAAGAATTGATCCTGTTAACATTTCTCCTTTAGGGTACAGAAAGCCATAGAAACTATTGCATGTCGTTGAGAACTTTTGAAAGAAAATTTATTAAAAAAATGAAGTGAACACACAATAGGTTCCTCAGCGTAGATTTAAATACAGTTGTCTTATAACCTGCAGTCACAAATTCATATTTCTTGAGAAAACAACTTGTGACTTATGAGAGTGTCATTAGTAGCAAGTTCAGAAATTACTTCCATTATGTCAGTTTTTTAAGACTTTAACTCATTATATGCATTTTAAATCTTGTTGGACATGTAAAGGTTTCTTTACTACTATCAAATATGCCAATGGCAATCGCAAAAATAAAAGTATTCACAGACAATGGCAGTGTATTTAACAGATTAATTATCAGATTTGTAGCTGTAACATATTAGTGCATAGAACCCAGCATACATTTTGGCATTGTAATACATAACTGCATGAATTTATTTCATCTCCATTCTAGTGGACATCAGTGGATTAGGGAATGTATGAGAGAAGAATAAAAACATGTTGCTTCCCCAGAGATTTTGGGGTTTTTATGCTTCTGCAGATAAGGCTATAATTTTTCTTGGTGCACACTTTTCTAAAAATCCATGCATTATTTACAGGAAATATTTTGTCTTGTACTCCTCTGTGATGCAGCTGTTCCCAAAAACTGGTTTTGTTTGTACAGGGAGAGGATTACAGTAACAGAATCTGTAGGATCAATGCCTTAACTACCTGCTTCACAGAAAACATGGTGAGGTTTTATATGAACACTAACCACCTGAAACTCAGGGTAGGGTCAGACACAGATTGTAGTTAAAATACAAATGTGAAAATAAGCACAAGGAAAGCACAAAGGTAAGAGAGAAAAAGATAATAAACCTGTAAAAAAGGATAATGTTCTGGTATCCTGGTGGCTTGGAGCTTTGCAGGAGTGATGTAAAGAATCTCTGGGGAAACAAACAAACAAACAAACAAACAAACAAACAAACAAACAAACAAACCCCACTCAGTTGCATCTGTATTAGTAAATTAAACTTGACAGGTACGATTAGAAGATAAATATCAAGGAATTGTAAAGTCAGATGAGCAAACTCCTCCTCCTTTTCACTCCTAGAATAAAAAGGTGTTAATCATCCCTAGTGCTGCAAATGGCCTGCGTTGTATTGTCTTATTCAAATGACTCCTAGGTTCTGTCTGGAAATGTGGATTGAAACCATACTGTGGAGAGTGCTAGCCATTACTGAGGACAGATAGCTGCATGTCAGTGATCAGACCTGTGCTTTTGGTCTGTGTCAATTGCTGCTACAAACAGATTGTGCGAAGGGGGGATCGCGCGAAGAAAGTGTGGGAGAGTAAGGAAGATTACTAGATCAGGTAAGGGAAGTGAGATAAAGACACAAAAGTTTTCAGTGTAGAGGTAATTGTTGACACAGAAGGGGGAAAACAATCTGTTTCAGATATTTAGACTTAGTAGTACCTTGATATTTGGCATGTGTTAGTGTCTTCATATAAAGTAGATCACACGATTCAAGGTACTACCTGAAGCAAGCAAGATCTTTATTTTAACAAACCTCCAGTCCTTTCAGAAGGAAAAGTTTGTTTCATACAGAAGACATTAAAAACCTTTTCTTCTCTACTGATCTCACCTGGATTTCGTTGGATTTCTTGATAATACTTTTTTTTTTTTTTTTGCTATGCTGACTCGCCCTTAACTCCTAACAGTACACAACATACTGTGTTCCCAGAGAACAGCACGAGGGCATCTATATTGCTGTACTGAGACAGTTCAGGGTTCCTCAACCTCATCTACTTTACTTATCATCTGTCCCCATTGACTAATAGTGGCTGCTTAAAGAAAAGGATTTACAAAAACAACAAGACTAAAATCATCATTGATCAGTTCCTGGAATATTTTCCCTGTTCTTGTCAGTCTGCAGCTCAGGGCTTTCTTGATTCTGAAGTAGTTGATTTCAGTAGTTAGCAAAACATTAATACACTTTCATTTGGATGTCTCCACGCAACTGCTAAGCTGTGAGCTACATGTCTAAGCTTTAATTATAGGTAATGCACTGAAATATAGTTAATGAACTGTCTAGTCCAGACAGTCAATAGAACCTCAAGAGAGATTCAGTGCATGCTGAAGTAAACATCTGATACATAAGCATGAGCGCCTGGTGTCACTTGCAGTACCCAAGTTTATCTCACCAGCTCTGGTCAAAAAAAAAGGAAGGTGCCTTTCAGATTTAACATCCACCTGCAAGTCTCTAGCATGCCTGAAACAACACTAAATTTTGAAGTTAAAGCAAATAAGCTGAGATTTTTTTTGTTTTTGTTTTTAATTGTTCCAGCTGGACTTTCCTGCAGTAGTTTTACTCAGCTGCTTCTTGAACTTAAGTAATTCATCAAGTCCACAGCATCCAATGGCATGTATGTTTTGTGTGAGAGGATATTCTTCCTTTTTTGTTGTTGTTTTGTTTACTTGCTAGGTTTTGGTTTTGTTTCTGTTTCTTCTCACTACATTTTGCATCTAAAACCTCTTTTTCAGCAGGAAGATTGAAGCTTTGCTTTCTATTCAATTGATAATAATTTTTTAGATTGCCTTATTGTCTAATTATCTCTCCAGCTAGTAGGGCTATACAAGGATAACCACATCTAGTACATCCCAGACACAATTTTTTACAAACCTCGAAGCACATCTTGCAAGTTCAATTACAACTTTCCATACAACTTAGTTGTCCAAACACTCTGCTTATTCAGTCTTGGTCAATTTCCCACTGCTTGATTTTTGAAGCTTTCTTGTCTTGCCAAATTCTAACTGTCTTGGGATCTTTTACTTTTTGAGACAGTCTTCTACATTGTCTCATGCACTGTCTACTGTCTGCCTCAAATGAAGCTACTTTCTTTTTAAACACACATTTAAGTGCTTTTCTGAAATGATGCCCAAATTGCTAGTCTTCTCAACCAGCATGTTTTCTTTGTCTAATTCTGTTCTATTGTTGTATTTTTTTCAATAAAAACTTCATTACATTCACAAGTGTTCAAGATAGAAACACATTTTAAATGAAACTGAAAATCAATTAAAACTGAGTTTTGACTAAAAAATTGGACATAGGTTAAACAAAAATTTTGGAAACCATGCATCTTTTGTGGAAGTTCAAATTAAGCAAAACATTTTGTTCTGCCTCTTAAAGAAGCATATATCTTGAAAACAAGAGATTGATTTTCCTGGGAAAATATTCTAGTGAGCAAAACTTAGAGAAATTAACTCAGGCAAGGCATTTACCACACCTTGACTCACCAAGTCTCATGGAGACTTGTTTTCAGGTAGTTAGAAAACTCAAAGCAAAATTTGGACTTTAAAACCATGAAACATTATGAAGAGGAAAAATGAGAGGTTAAAAATTCAAAAAAATTACTCCTATGAAGTTTTGTACAGATTTAGTAAGAATTCATGCTGTCCTTTGGATGCCTATACCTCAAACTCAAAACCAAATATTTTTAGAATAGACTATTTCAGTTGGGAGGGATCTACATGGATCATCAGCACTTATTTCTCCACTTTCCCTCCTCAGGAAGCTGTAGACAGCAACGAGGTGACTCCTCAACCTCCTTCTGTCCAAACTGGACAAGCCCAAACTTCTCAGCTACTCCTCACAGGACATTCTTTCCAGCCCTTTCACCAGTTTTGCTGACTTCCTCTGGACACTTTCAAGGACCTTCACATTCTTTTTAAGTGGTGGGGCCCTGCACTGGCACTCCAGGTGAGGCCACATCAATATTGAATACAGAGGGATGATCACTTCTTTGACCATCTGGTCATGCTGTGTTTGATGCACCCCAGGATGTGGTTTTCAATCTTGGCTGCCAGAGCACATATTCTCTAAGTATCTGAAATGTTGCAATGAGTACAGAGACATTTCATTCATATTCTTGTACATAGATTAAAAAAAAACCCAAAAAACCAAACAAACATAAAAAGAATAAAATATTTTTCAAATGAAAAATACCTTATAAAATTGTTTAGCTTTGTGTTGCCTAAAGAAAAAAAGAAATGAAACATAAAGAGTAAATGCCATGTATATAAGCACATATATATGTATATAGAAATATACATATATACATGTACATAGCTACATATACATGCACACATGTACATATATACATATTTATGCACATATAGATAAGTAGCTAGGTAGATACAAAATAATCGCATTGTCAAGAGAGACAAAGAGGATTCTTTTTTATTAAATCTGTGTAGTTTTTTCATTCACCTTCCTCTGCTACATAAAAATTTGGAGAATATTAAGGCCCTTCACAAGAAGTACTCTTTCCCACGAAGAGGCAGACAGCCTTAGAGATGGATCTTGCTTGGCATTTTGAACTAAAACATTTTAGAAAATAATGTACAACATAGTGTAATGAATAAGTCTTTTAGTCTCAAATGAGATATTCTCTTGACCAATGCTGAATAGATTTGTCATGTGATATTCTGCTTGTTGTAGCATTGAAAATCAATATAAACACTTTTCTTTCACATAAATGTCTAAATTTACCTGGAAAAATGTAGTTCACTTTAACTGGAAATATTTTGCTTTAAATTTCCACATGCAAATATGATTCTTCTGGATAAGCAAAATTGAGAATAAGTGTAATTTTCATATATCTAGGACAAGATTTAAAAAACAATATAAATCGTAGAAACTCTTTGCAGTTGCAAAATATAAAAACCTTTATATAAAAACTTGCTTTCAGTTTCATTTTGAATATTTTTATCTTTGATTATACAGAATTGTGATTAGCCATACTTTTGAAGAGTACCCTCAGTAAATGAGCAGAGAAAGTTGGCAGCAACAGCTTGAAATATTTGATAAACAGTAGAGGTTCCTCCATTCAAGGATATGACCTGTGCAGATTGAAAAGTATTTTAGATTTTCAGAATAGAAACGATTGATTTAAAAAATAATGTACTTTTCCAAAACACTAACTATTTAAGCCACAGTGTATGTAAAAAGATTAAATTAAGAGTTCTTCCAGTCTCCTATTGCCCCTAGAACCTTCTATTTAATCTTCTGAATACTAAGACAATAACAAGTAGAAAACTCACACAAACTTAGGGAAACCTTCATTATAAGTGCACATGTTTCCTTCCACAAAAGTTCTGTGTACTTTTCACTCTCACAAGAGAAGAAGTTTTATTAGTGAGAGTAATACATCAAATCACACTAAATTTTTGAACGCTTATTATTACTGTTCCATGAAATTGGACTACAGTATGGAAAAAGAAAATTCGTGCAGCATTGTTTTTTTCCAATTCTCCATCTGGGATAATCTTTGTCTTTTTTTTCATTCCTGTAGCATTAGAGATGTGACAAAGTATGATTCCATCATTCTAAAGCCATGGAAACGAATGCTGTGTTGATTATTTCGCCTTGGTGGCTGATAATGAAAGATGTTTTCCTGTTTCTCAGTTTTGTGTTGAGGGTCTAGTCTTGGGATTATCTTCACATCTATCTACTGCTGCTCTGTAGTTTGTAGTTTTATTTTGTTGTTGTTTTAAATCTCTGTGTTAAAATGTTTTTTATTCCATTACATTTATTTAATATCTGCTTTGTTTAAAATTGTATCAATTTCACTGGGATTTTTTCTGATTATGAACCTGCTTAGAAATAGCAAGACTATGAGAACAATTCCCTGTAATTTCTTTATGAATGTTAAGATGTTGTGGCCATAGGAATCCGTTGCTCTGTGAGGTTTAGCTGCAACAGAATTGCTCATGTTGACTCTTTTACCACTCTGTTCCTGAGGGAAATGCAGACATAATCTAGTTTCTTCCAAATGTGCTGATATTTCAACCTATGACTTGTTTACAGGACAGGCTGACCAGTTAGGAAGATAAAAAATTATTACCTCTCTTTCTGGAAAAATATCACTCAATGTGACAGGGGAAATGATAGTTCGCATATGAGAACTTACCTTTTTTCTATGTTAAGGCAGGTTTCATACCACTACTTTTGAAGAGCAATGTAAAACCCATAAGCCAATTAAAATGGGCACGAAACACATTATTTAATTTACTGAAATGCATAATTGAAATTTTTATTTTAATTTTATTTTATTTTAAAATTTACTTAAGAAACTAAGCATTTCTCAAGCTATTATCAATATCAGAAACTAGAAGATTTATTTGTTCTGGCATTTATGGCCTTGCTGCATTTTTGTGGAAAAAAACAACAACAAAAAGAGCATAGAATCAAAGAACAAAGAATCATAGAATAATTTAGATTGGAGAAGACTATTAAGTTCATTGAGTCCAGTTAACCCAGCACTGCCAAATCCACCACTGAACCATGTCTCTTGGCAACACATCTACATGTCCATTAAATATCCCCAGGGATGGTGACTCAACACTTCCCTGGGCAACTTGTTCCAATTCTTGACAGTCCTTCCTGTGAAGAAATTTTTTCTAGTATCCAATGTCAACCACCTGGTGCAACTGAAGGCTATTTTCTCTTGTCCTAGCACTTATAACCAAGGAGGGGAGACTGACCTCCTTTTCACCACAGCTTCCTTTTCAGTAACACAGAATCATTTAGTTTGGAAAAGACCTCTACAATCATCAAATCCAACCTTTGCCTGATCACCCTCTTGTCAATGACACCATAGCATTAAGTGCCATGGCGAATTGTTTCTTGGATAGCTCCACGGATGGTAACTCCACCCTACCCTGGGCAGTTCATTCCAATGCTTAACAACCCTTTTTGTGAAGAAATTCCTTCTAATGCTCAACCTGAACCTCCCCTGACCCAGTTAAAGATTTATGTCTTGTTCTGTCATGAGCTGGGAGGAGGACCCCTGCCCGGCTACCACCTCTTTTCAGGCAGTTGTAGAGAGTGACAAAGTCTCCCCTGAATCTTCTTTTCTTCAGGTTAAGCAATCCCAACTCCCTCAGGTGCTTGTTGTAGGACTTACCCTCCAGACCCTTCACCAGTTCTGTTGCCCTTCTCTGAACACACTCCAGCACCTCAATGTCCTTCTTGAAGTGGGGGATCCAAAACTGGACACAGTACTTGACGTGTGGCCTCACCAGTGCTGAGTGCAGGGGAAGAATCACTGCCCTGGTCCTGCTGGTCACACTATTTCTCGTACAAGCCAGGATGCCACTGGCCTTCTTGGCTACCTGGGCACACACAATCTCATGTTCAGTGGCTGTCAGCCAACACCCCCAGGTCCTTTTCTGCTGGGCTGCTTCCCAGCCGCTCTGTCAAAAACCTGTAGCACTGCAGGTTGTTGTGACTCGTGGGCAGGGCCCAGCCTTTGGCCCGTACAATTGGCCTTGGCCCCAAAACTTTTATATTTTTTTCACAACACAGTAAAGAAAAAATATAAATCTGGAATATTTTTTTTAAACAGAAGAATGTTCTGGTGATAGAAGCTGCCCTACTTACTTTTTTGTCCATCTTGAGTGTTTAGCCAGATTTTTGAAGACATTAGTTGCCTTAAGTCTGTTGTGTCTGTAGGGGAGAGTTACTGCGTATTTTATAAACCTATTCTTAGATTTCTTTTCTCCTAAAGTAACAGACTCAGTTGGATAGCAATGAGCAATTATTCCTCCTCACTGAGTTTAGAAAAAGGCTCTTGTCCAATTTCTGCTGCTGGCAGACAGTGTCTAATCCATGCTTTCTGTCACTATTACAAGCATTCAAGCTGGGTGCATTTTTTTCAGGCATATCGGTGTCATTAATTGTCACCTTGCAATGGCACATAAGGAACTGTTACAAAAGGCACATAACATAGGAGGAAATTTATTCTTAGGGCTGTAAACGAACCTCCAAATTTCAAATCTGATCCAACATCTGAGTCTTTAGTGTTGTTCATAATTGGCATGCATATCTGACAAACTAGTCGGATCAGTACTAAAGTAAATACAGTTTTCTTTAATTTCTGCCCATGTTTCATTATTAAATTTGAATTATTTATTAGCAATGAAAACTCTAGAAGCACTTGTGTAGTAAGTTGTATATACAAGTGATTACTTATTTAGGACTGGTAATATTACTTTTCCTTGCAATGGAAAATTTAAGACATAAAATTTTAAAACAGAAAAATTTGAGCTCTCTTTCCATCTGAGACAGGGTGACCAGACCCAAAAAGACTATTTGCTTACATGTCTCTGCTTCATAATACCTTCCAGCCTGTGACTGGAAATGGGTTTGGAGAGACCACTGGTCAAAGACCATTCTGACAAGTGAGAATTACAAATTTTCTCCTTTCAGTAGCCTAAAACACTCCCTCACAGGGCTTTCTTAGAAATAAAGATGTAATAAAAACCACAAATCAATTCAGTAGAAGTGACTTTTGATTCTTACTTTTAATTAATTTTTTTAACTAGTTGACTTTTCAGTCAGATATTAATGCTCTAACATTTTTGGTTTTAGGCATTTTGCAATTTTTTTTTGTCTTAAAAAGAAGTTGAAGAGAGCACTCCAGAACAAAAGCAAATCCTGTTGCTTTTTTCCCTCATTTTTCTTACAGGTACTTACAATGGCTATCAGTGGGTCTTGAAGGGAGTCTTGCAGTGGGTCTGCAAAAGCTCTGCTGTTTCAACTAAAAGATAAAACGAGAAAGAAGTAAACAAATTCTCTAAAGCAGCTGTTATACAATTCAACTGTGTCCCCATTTCCAAAATATAGGTCTCCTTCCTACTGTTGGTTTTGGTACTTATTTAACTCAATGGTAACTGATTTTAATTGATCTCTCTTTTCAATCATTTTCTGCAGTTTCAAAAATTAACTCTTTTTTTTAAAGTACTACTCTTATAGTTTCCATCTTGTTCTCATTCTTTCACCTCTTCTTTTCTAGTTTCTTGTCAAGCTCAATTTGCCCCACTAGCTGATCTACTCCTTTTCATCAGATTCGACTCTATCTTTGTTTGCTCAGGTACTTTCTTCATTCACAAAACTGATTTTCCTGTCAGTCCTACCATCCCCTTTGTCACTTTCTTTTGAACTGAATACCCTTTTCCAGACAAACATTCCAGTCCTCCCTGTATTTCCTTAATGTTTTAAGCTCTTCCTTCCCCTTCCCTAGTCTCATAGTCTTGGTATAAGCAAATTCAGCCAGTGAATTCCCTTCTCAACAAGTTATTTGTTTCTACTGCATTTGAACCAGATTTTGTTTCTGTCACAAATTTAGGTTCTCTTACACCACACTGTCACAGAGGGAAGGCCATGCTTGTTTTCTTTGATAGTGCTCTAAGAGTAGCAATTTTGGGAAAAAGTATAGAGGAAAGTTTTGAACTTGTGCCCACATTAAACAGGAAACAAGGTCAGTTACCTGACTGCAATGATGCAGGAGGAATTGAATCATAACAAGGAGAACTGAAGAAGTGCTTTCTTCAGAAATATTAAGGAAGAAAATTGCTTTTCTACTACACAAGTGTACTCAAAACTATGTAACTGGGCATAGCTACAGATATGCAGTGGGAAAATTTAAAAAAATATCATTGCAAATCACTAAATGTCCATTTCTTTAGCTAGTGAAACCCTGTCATAACCAAACTTGACTAATGATACTACAAGAGAAGATGTAAATGAAAAAGGTGCAAATGTTTGGGAATCAATGTGTTTTATTTTATGGGTGTTTCTTCCACACATATTCAAATAATTTTGTCTGAATATTTGCAATTAAATAATTGAATTTGATTTCATTCTACAGTAAATAGTCAGAGATTTTTGAGTATAAATAAACCAATCCTGGTAAGAGTTAATCTTGTCACCATTAATGACGAGTCCAGAAAGCCTTAATTACAGAAGACATTGCCAACACCAGTGAATCTCTGATGGCAGAAAATATTAAGCTCCTTTCAAGATATGCATTTCTATTCTGGAATTATTCAGGTTACACACTCTTATTTGGTAAGTATTCAAGAAAGAAACTTTTACTCAGTTTTAATAAATATATGAATTTTGATATCTCAATAAAGGCATTCTGCTGAACTTGAAATGTCATATACACTTAAAATCAGCATGATTCTAGTAAAATAGTGTGCAAGACAGTGGAAAATGAAATAAATTTCACCCCCTGCAGAGATTAAATTTACAGGAAATATTGAAGAAAATACTATAAACACAGGTTTGACCTATACGCAGAAACAATTGGAGCAGAAATTAAACAAGATGCTCACTTTGCTCCTAATAGTCCTACTAGCCACTGTTCTTGATACACACAGCATTTTTACATGCAGTACAGAGGAGGAAAGCAGGAAGTAAATCGGTTACTGTAATAGATGTATCACAATGTACTTAAAAAAAAAAAAAAAGAAAAGGAGAAACAGATGTTTCTTGTGCAGGTATAAAATTCAAAAGAATAATAAAACTATCAAACAATGCATAACGAAGTGTAGATTAAAGAGCACAGTCTTGTCGTTACAACATATGTTCTGAACTTTCATGAAATAGGATGGTTTAAAACTAGACACGTTCTCATGAAAACAAGGAGATTGAAAAGACCTGCAAAACAAATGTTCTTTTTATGTTCTGAAAGGTACAACCTGCAGAAGGAGATGAATGTAGCATTAATGTGCTGGAGGAATTGTAGAGCTGGACTGATGCACTAGCATCCATTATCCAGTTCTCTGCAACTGAAAGTCACTTTGATTGAAGGTCATTATGACCAAGATGCATATCTTAACAGTTCTGGGAATTTTTTCTGGTAGAAACAGTCAGTGCTAATTCTGTTAAATATCAGTTTATTTTGATTAACACTAAAATGAAAGGACTTCTTTCAAATATCTCATTCTTTTCCAGACTTTTTGGAAAGGATTAATTTCAGTTACAGATGGAATGACCAGTCCCTGATTATTGTGCCTAAAGGCATGTCTTCATGTACTTCTGTGCTAACTAGACACAATATAGCTGTCTAGAAAATAACTACTTAACAGGTAATGATATTTGGATAAAACCCAGATGTCAGTAACATATGTACATCATAATGTCATTTTTCATTCTATCATCATCACACACCACATAGGAAGTGGCAACAAAACCCAAGTTTCTAAGCAGTATCAGTGAATAACTGTAACTGTGTGATGTGTGATTTATAGCAAGTGATCATAAACTATAGACATGGGAAAAATATATGCATATACTGCAATCCAAGAATGACAAAAATATGACCTAAAAAGATATGAAAGAGAATGGTTTTGTTATGTATGAAACATTAGATATTCAGTCTTCTTGTACACACTTCCATATGAATGCAAGTGAATATCTTCAAATTATGAAACAATCTGAAAAATGAAGAAAAATAGGAACCTACCTTAGCACTTTCAGACAACCAGCATATTATTTTCTTTCATGATTTTTCAAACGCTTCATCAACATCAATTATAATCCCATTTATGAAAACCAAGTACAGCAGCCGCCAGACAATCACCAGAACTGCACATTCTCCCTGACAGATACTGGATTTGATAGACTTGGAAGAAATTTAGTAACATTTTGCTTCTGAAAAATGTTTATTTGGGTATTCATCTGGATGTGACACAGCTTTGTTTCAATTTCAAGTTGTCATTCAAAGAAATTGATTTGTCCACAGGCAAGGAGCATGCCTAATTATAAACTGATCATGTCAAAGAATGGAATATCTGTTATACCTCTATTGGTAAGCAGAGATGGACCATGCAATGTCAAGGTGACAAACCAATTTTGATTGACACAAAAGTGGGATTCTTCTAGGTCTGTACTGATAGGTACATAACATCTTCCAAGGTATACAAGAGTATCCAAGATAGGAGGCTACTAGGTACAACAAAGATCTCACAGAAAGTCACCATTCTTCTCAACTGGCTGTAAGCAGCTAAGCAGGATACCTGGCAGTGCCTGAAACAGTCCTTACTAAATGTATGTAGGCAACCGAATCACATATGTGTCTACATTCAGGAGATGAGTGCTTTTGATATTCTGCCAGACAAGTGGTTCGACAGTTGAGATGCACAGAATATCAGAAAGACCTTAGGAACTTGTTTATTCTAGTTTCTTCCATGAAGTGTCATTCTACATAGCAGGAATTTTCTACAGTACTATGAGAAAGGCCTCCCACTGTAGCTTGCTGGTCTATGCATCAAGACCTCTATTGCAAAAGCACAACTAATGTGGAAATCCATAATCTGTTTGGTTCTGCTCTGATCTCCATTCAGAATCCATGTCCCATCAACCCCATCACCATTCTTTCTAACTGCAACAGGCTTATGAAATATCAGCACTCACTCATATTGCAGAGAGTGAGTGCACAAGCACATGTACCAGGAGGAAAAAAAAGAAAAAAAACCCCAAAACAACAACAAAACCACCTAGAAATTTATTGCAGGGAAACAGTAGAGCTGGAGTCTATGTATAAATGTAAAGCACGTATCATGTTCAGGTTCAAATGGATGAATCACCAAGAGGATTGCTTAAAAGCACTAAGTCTAGTAACTTTGTTCAGGAATTTCGAGAGCTGAAAGCTCCTGTTGCTGGAAAGGTCTGGCAGAAAAGTACATCCTACTCTTTGGCATCAGGATATAAGAACAGCCACACTGGCTGCAAAAACTTAAAATAATTTCTGAAGATTCTATTAATCTAAAATACTTTTGACTCAAACCTGCTACCCTTGTCAATCTTTTCCCCTTTTCTGAGCTATTATTTCACTTTATTCAGCCGCAGATATGCTCACAAGAATGTGTTTACTTGAACGAGGATTTCCTTCTTATTGAGGTACTTTGCTTTACTTCTGCATATGCTGACACTTCATTTCTTCTTATTACATTGACTAGCCATCATGATCTTTCCCTAGTGTCTCTATAAGTCTGAGAGTTGATAAAAAAAAAGCCTCATGCACTGAGAAGAAATGCTTCAAGAAGCTGTTTTCTCATCTGGATTCTTGGACAACCACAAAATCAACAGTAATTTGGAACATTACTGGGCAGTGGAATTCGGAGATTAGTATTGATAAATTGTTTGAACAGCACTTAAAATAGAGTTAGCCTGTACCAAACTTTTCCAATACATTCAAGGGTACTGGGTTGGGTGTGCTGTGCTGGAAATTAAGGAATTACATGTGTCATGGGAGAGACCTTTGGACATTGGAGGCTAGAAATGATGCACATAATGCTGGGCTTTTTTGTAAATGAATACATCTTCCAGCTGAAAAGTTTCAATTTATTATTTTTGCTCTGTTACAGGGCATACTTGGAAATTTGTCCACCTTGGCCTGCAATGCCTGTATTTTATTCAGCAATTGCTTTGAAAACAGTGGCCTGTAGTCAAGGCTCCAAGGCAACTTTACTGTTCAGACTGCCTTCATTACTGATTGTAAAGGTGCTTTCAGTGCTCAGGCAAAATTGAACCCATCATTTGGCATCATTTTGAAGATCTGAAGCTCTGAACATTTTGATTGTTCATCTGTCTCCCCTTATCTGTACAATTTTTGTAGTGTGGATGGACTCCTGTCCCCATGATAAACCTGGCACAGACAGGAGCTCGGCTGGGGCTATTCGTGCTCTGACTGGGTAGCCAGCCCCCAGCAGCCTGCTCTGATTGCATCTGTACAGAGCAGCTGGGCAGCAAGAACACAGGTACCTTGTCTGTTTTCATCTGTAAAGTATTTGAAAGCCTACCTTCCTCAAGAAAACACAAACAAACAAACAAGGAAACCCCCACAAACAAAAGAACCAACAAACCAGCCAAAAGCCCAACCTCAAACTAAACAAAAATGTAGCACTTTTTAAAGCTGAATAACTATGACATTTCTGTTCTAGTTGAAGTGGGGTTTATATCCACTTTCATTCAGAATTGAAACAAATGGAAAAAAGCTTTACGCAAATATATTAATTTATCAGACAGATATATAATTTTCCTAATGTACATGTGTACTCCCAGAAGGCAAGTTATACATAGATTTACACAATTACTTGTATTAAATATAAGAAAACCCTCTTGCCCTGAGAATTTTCCTCCAGATGCTCTGACATAATTACATTCAGTTGAAAGTATCTGTAGTTGTACTGTTGGATAAATTGGTTTATTGCCTACTTTGAAATCATTTAGTATTATTCCTGTTTCTTCCTCTGTGTGAATCCTTAATTTTATATTCCTTCTTGCCAGAAACAAATTGAAATCAATGTGCTGAGCACATGGATATGAAGCAGTCTGCCCAGCAATAATTGCTTCGTGACAGTTTTGAATTCTTCCAGTTCTTCTCCCTTTGGGATGCTTTAGTGGTTTGGATAGCATTAGCAAGAGATAGACAAAGTACTCTCTCTAGCTAGATATTATTAGCGCAGACTTGATAAAATCTAAACATTTTTGAAACAATTGTTCTCTGAATAATTAAGCGGATTCTGAAAACCTCCAAATATTACTGATTTTTACTATACTTTACAGTTTTTAAAAGATCACAAAAGAATTCCAGTCTTGGAGAGAAGTCAGCTTTCTACTTACACTGGAAATATTTCAAGAGCAGAAGATATTCAGGGCAATGGTTCTTTTTAATACACTTTTTTTTCAATATTATCCATTCATAAATATTTACATAAACGGTGCATATAAATAAAAGTTTTCTTAAAGTAACTTTTCATCTTTTCTTTACATTTAACAGAAATAATATAGTTAGGAAATTCTCTTGTTTAGATTTCAATATGAAACAAAATGCAAACACTCAGTCTCTAAATAAGTAAATAAACAAAAACCATCTGTTAATAATTCTTGTACATCAGCTAGTCATTGTTGCACAAAAAAGAATAAATTTAGCAAGGAACTACAAAATAAACTCAATAGAGAAAAAGATTTATAAACTCTCTTGAAAAAACAAGTTTTCTGTTTCACTAAGCAAGCTTTGCTAAAATTTCAGCATTTTCACATTTAATTCTTGGACATAGCCAGTATATCGTTGACCTTGTAAATCCAGTCTTGCCATCACTGGTAGACTCAAAAGTAGGTATAATCCATCTTACAGCAGACTTAGTGGCACATGCTTTGCTTTCCGTGTCTTTGATGCAGAGGGACCACTGGGATTTCTGGGTTTTCAGTCTCCTGGTGATCATGCAAACATGTTTGGGATGTACGTCCCTAAATAGCTGTATAGCTTCTCTATGGGGAGAGTGTTGTAGGGGGTAGCCATAATAAACCAGTTAATGTGAACATGAGCAAACAGTTATCATGTTAACCTAAAAACTTCTCAACATATAACATCTTTAATATTAATATTAACCTTGATTTTATAGCCTTTTTTTTTAATAAAGAACGTGGTTATTTCTTTCTCCTTCAAAATATCTGGAAATATGCCTGGGAATGCTAAAATAATTAATTACATATTAGCATAAATAGTCTTCTTAAGCCAAATGACCACCTCTAGCTGTATTTCAAATTATGCCAAATGTTTCAGAAAACCTGGGACAGGTTATAAATCATGGTTACTCTGGGACCACACTATACTGGAAAAGACACTTAAAAAGTAATAATAAATTACATACCTTCTGTTATACAAGCTGAAAATGTGGTTTAGGAGATGCAGATTTGGGTAGCTGTGTTTTCTTCCTTCATAATCACTCCACAGAGCAAAACTGCTGAGTGCAGCCTAGCTGTAATTTTAGTACTGTTATTGTACATTTAGACCATGAACTATTCTAAGGTACTCCCTTAACAATGGACAGAAAGGTCTAGAACAGTGACACAATAGTCATGGAGGAAGTCTTCTCATATTGAATCATCTGTTTCTCAGGTTCTTATCCCCAATAAAGAACCCACAAAAATCCCCTGCACTCCCAGAAGTAAAATATCTTACCAGGGAAAGTATTTGCATAGAGGAACACTTTGAAAAATGTCATCTGCATACAAAGCATGGGGAAGAGACAAGGTACAGAATTTCTATTGCCTAGGTGGTGCTTGGGGACTTGGACAGTGCTGAGTGTAGTACTTCAGGTAAGTGTCTGTCAGCACCCAGCTAGTAAAGCCCTATTTTCAGGAACTTATCTCTTTAGAAGTTATGTATTCATTTTGATGCAAAAATGCTCCTGACAAAATAGTCTCTTGTGATGAGAGATATATCTTTGAAAGATGATTGTCACTTGCAAATTATAAGAGTTCAAAAAAATATGGCAAAATGTGTAAAGGTAAGAAATTTATGGTAAAAAATACATATTGAAAATGTTGGCATTACTTTCAATTTTAAAAAAGAGAAGTATTTCAAAATAATCCAAGAATTAAAAATTACCTTCATGAGTGTGGTCAACTTTACCAGTTCAGGCTGTCCTGTTTGTGAGCATTTATATCTGATTCCCTATAATTAGAGAGTTTTCAGTTGGAGAGATAATGTGGGAGTCTGGCTAATAAGTATTAATTCCAGTTCAAGAGGATTTCAATCTACACATAGCTTATTAAGTCTACAGCTAAAAGGATTCCATTTTGATCATTTAGTCTGATTTTGTGCATAGTGCAGGCCATTGAATTTTAATATATCAGGATATACATACACAGCAGAGATGTGTCATCTGAAAATATGCTTGGGAACGTATATTTATGCCTGTGTGTCTCCATTTTCCCATTTACAACTCCTTTTCATGTCAGACAAAAATCTGAATGAGACTGACTCACTCTCTAACACGCTATTTTGGGTGGTGCAGTTTAAGTGTAAAATAAAATGCAGTTTTAAATAACTCAACACTCAAAATAGAATGCATTTATAATACTTTATTATTAAAGTTCCTATATGCCCTAAATTAAAAAAAATCTCTTTTTATGGTGGGCTTTTAAAGAATACCAAGGTTAAAATTCACTAAATATAGAAGTAAAAGAATGGGCTTTTTTACACTTAGAATTAAATCAGTACTTAAAATTACAATTTTATAATAATGCCTAATCATACTTCCTTTGGATTTTATTGATATATGGTGTTAAATATATTAGTTATTCACTGTCTATTATAAATCATATCACCTGTGTGGAGAAAATCTCCTTTATTTATGCTTCCAGCTTCCATATGCAGAGAAAGTCACTAAAAATAGTTTGCATCTCGCAAGTTGATCAGTGTGACAATAAAAGGTTTAAACAGCAAGACATATCTCTGCTTTCAGTAACATCTAGCAATTTTATTCAGTCTGTGTACACTATTCAATATTTTCAAGCATTATGAATGCCACACCTGTCTTTTTTTGCTCTGGGAAACGGACTACATTATTACTAAATTTGTAATATTTAATGTGTCATGGAAAGCAAAAAAACATCCCTGAGAATGCAGGAAACCTACACAATTTGTTTAAAATAGTCAATCTTTCAGACAGGGTTTATCCCAGGAAAACTCTTTTTAAAGTCATTTAGTACCTAATTTTTTAAGATATAATAATATTGTTAAGATATTTTTCCACCAACCAAAAATTGTAACATGGATGTAATTTCTGATTTTTTTTAAATTGAGATCTTTTTGGTTTTATTTTGTTTGCAACAACTTTATGCTTGATACTAGTGTGGTAAAACATTGCCTGCATCAGCCTGCATAGTCTTATCTCAATCCTTTATTTTTTAATAGGAAATTTAAGGTTTGAACTACAGAATGGGTTCCCACAGAAAGACTGGGAATAATGAAGCAAGAGGCATTATATTATTTACAACACATTCATCTGTCTTTAATCTCAGTGAAAGATATGTCATACAACAAGTCAGATCTAGACTGAATAGTTTAAAGAGAAGCTTGAGGAATGCAAGGACTACAGCAAGGGATGATTGGATCAAGTGGCAGGTGCACAGTTTAGTGACAATATCAGCATGCATTTGACTAAACAGGCTACTGAAATCATATTCTGTTATGCACAAATGTGAGGAATTACAGTGGTTTTGCTCAAATGCACAGGCATCTTCTTACAGGATTGTGTTCTTTTGCCCATGTGGTGGAATCATAAAGTCAGTGTAAGACTCTGTAAGCTCCTCCTCAGAGAGTGCCCGACCAGCTACTGGCACGCACTCCCAATGCCAGCAAGAATTCCGTGGGTCTGGCTTTATAACTACCTGCCTCTCTTCCCAGGCCCGTCATGCAGAGGGAGAGGGCTGAGATGGCTGCCTGCACCATGAGGAACGGAGGGAGACTTCTGCTGTGTGAGGGGCACCGTACCAGCTGCTCATCCAAAGTGTGCTGCCTGTGCCCTGTTCAGAGGCACAAGTGGAACAAGAACCTTTTGCAGCATCAGGCAACCCTCTGGAAAGTGGATGAGATCTCAGGGTATTCCTCGGAAGATGAGGGTGCTGAGGAAATCACACAAATTAGGAACTAATTTCAGACAGCTGCTACTGAGATTTAACCATGTTCCCTATTCCAAGCCTTGATGGTCCTGACTGGCCTCACCTGCGGTTCCCATCCATGCCTTCTTGGCCCAAGAGCCCCACGGCATCTCTGTCTGTACATCTAGACCTCCTGAGCTATCCTATAGGTACAGTTGTTTCTAGTCCTGAATGGCCCCAGGACAATTTTGAAGGAAACCTCTTCTCCAGACCTGTTTCTGGCCCAATTTCCTGCTCTTGCTCCCGACTGGTATTCCTGGATGGACCTTGGTCTGATTCAATACCTCAATTTGCCTTGGTATGATTGAGCAGTGCTCAGAAACTGGTTCAGTCACCAACCCAGGACTTCTCAGGTGCTGAGGACTGCACCCCACAAGCACCATCATGGCCTGTGCTAGGGCACTCTCAGTGCCCAAGCAGACAAAGCAGTAAACCCTGGAAGAATTTATCCCATCTTTCAGGTTTCTGCAGCTCTGCTCCCAAAATCAGAGCTGTTTACTGATATCTTGCCTGGCAAAGTGAGGAGATAGCATCTTGATCTGGTGTCTGGGAGAGTGTTGCAACTTGATACTTTTCTCCCTGCTATAAACATTGAGAGTCTCTGCTGCTCCCTAATTCCCTGCTGACTCTGGAAACTGCTGGAGCATGACTGGAGTGTGCTGAACATGTCCTGGAACTCCTCCTGTGTGGAGGAGAAGCATGACATGACATAACTCATCCATGAGACTGAAGGAAAAAGACAGGGCACTTAGGAAGAGAGCACACCACAAAGGAAGAGATGTCATGATTAGCACTTAAGCTTACATGACATTCCCAGACTTCTAGTTTTATTGGCTTATTAAAAACCTACAGTCGGCATTTTCAGCATTTTAACTCATCTGCTTATTCTGCTGAACTATTTTCAGAGAATTTCCTTTGTTGTTTAACTTAAATTAGCTTTTGAATTCATTCTGTTCCAATTCTGACTTTTTAGTCATGTAATTATTTCCATCTTTTTATGCCAAATATCTAGTTTGTGTAAGTTCAGTCTTGGTCTTCTTACATTGATTGTAGATGTTGATGACAATGGTTCAGTAACCTACTCTTCTTAATGTTTCCATTGCTGCTTTACCTTAAGTTGTGGCCAGATTTGCCAAAATCTTTTAAATACATTTATATAATCGATAAAATAAAAAAAATAAACTACCCAACTTGGTTAAACCTAACTTCCCAAAATCAAATGCTTTAGAGTAAACAAGGAATTATTTTAACACTTGAGTGTGTAAGAGAAGATCTAGGTAATTAATTCACTTTTTTGAAGATGCAGGCCTTTTTCTTTAGACTGTAGACTAAGCTTATATTTTTTTGCTTTAGGAGCCAGGCACTCAAATTCTTCACCTTACACACATGCTAATTTTCTTCAGAGCTGCCATTTGGAGGCCCTTAACAGAGAAAGATCCAATTGCCCTGAGAAGATACCTTACTTCAGAACTGTCTGTACTGCTAGAAATAGGTATAATTTGAACCAGGTTTTGTTTTCTCTGTTTTGAACATTCACCCAAACCTATGCCAAGACCTTTAATCTCTCCATAAAATCAGAAATCCTTGGTGTCAGACTGAAAAGCAAACCTGTGGTGGTTTGTAAAGCAGTGATCTCATTATTCAGCTGCCATTTTCTGGAAGACTATTTAAAAACAAAAGCACTTTCAGGGCACAAAGAGCTGTCATGCTTTAAACTGCCTCATACCCTGGCTTTACTCCACTGGAATTCCCCTCCTTATTAACTCCCAAAAAATGACCCTTCTGCTAAGGTAGGCACACGAACTTAAAAAACCTCTGGGTAACAAACTCTGGGATGTCAATTTTTGTTCTCAGGTAATCTGTCATACATTTGTAGACTTTTGGGTTGAGGCTTCTGGCAAAACTTCCTCTGCTGCACTGTCTGTGGGGTCTGAATCCCATCTTCCTTCTCTTCATCTAAAAGAAGAAAAAGGTGAATATGTTGTCTGCCAGGGTCACTGTTGTCATTTCCCCTTCTTTTGCCACATGCTGATGCTTCAGAGGGAACAGGAGTGCGGTGGAGGAGGTGGTCTTGGCCTATTGATACAGCGTATCCCCTCAGTTCCCGTGACTCACCCACGCATGGAAAAAAGCATTTTTTGCACTATGACATACCTT
The DNA here is from genome assembly GCA_013399835.1 of Leptocoma aspasia. Classification (NCBI taxonomy): domain Eukaryota; kingdom Metazoa; phylum Chordata; class Aves; order Passeriformes; family Nectariniidae; genus Leptocoma; species Leptocoma aspasia. Next base: position 138,054 of record VXAX01004897.1, on the reverse strand, counting down.
TTCACTGACAATGGTACAGCTCAACTTAAGTGCAAACTTATAGTGTCTTTAACTTACAGTCCACACAGAATTACTTTAAATAGAGGTCACCTTTCTCTCTTCTCTTCGCTTTTCAGCCCTCATCCATTATTTACTCAATTCTTTCTCTCTTGGATCAATATCTTCAGGCTAAAAACTTAAACTGTGAAAGTTCAGCTGTTTCTCATCCATCTGTGTTCCTGTTCTCTTTGAAGAGCTGTGTTGTGACTAAAACAGCTAAAACAGGAAACACATCTGTGTTTCCTGTTTTGAAAATATGTCTAAATTATCAAATTAACCAGAAATAGCAGTTGTTTCTTTGTTTATATTTAGGTTAATTAAGTGAGGTAACATAGATAGGCACTCGGAGGAAAGGATCAGGCACAACTTAAATACTTTTAAGAAGAAATTCTTCGAAGTCATATAGGTTTCCTTTTTATTTTGGCTTCCCAAATGTCCACACTACTGATCTGGGAAACAAATAAATAATATTTTTCCCTCAATATTTCTTTCCTCTTTCTGACATGTTATGTTTAGGCCTGTTATTACATTACTCACATTGCTGATAGCCCAGAGACTGATATCTTGCTTTTGTTGGAACTACTTTCATCCAGTCATTCAACCACAGACAATGAAGTCAATGGTAAGCCTTGCTAGGCTGTGGAAGCACAGGGTGATCAGCAGTTATTTTCTGTTTAGGGATGGATGCTTGGGAGCAAAACAGAAGCAACACTATTCATGTGTTGCTGAATTGGAGTTGTATATTTGTGTGAAACCGACATATTTATATGAATTCTGCATGGGCAGCTTTCCTAGGGAGAGGTTAAACCGCTGCAGATATCAGGTTGGTTCTTTGAATCGCCCAGTGGTTACATCTGAACTTAAAGAACACACAGATTTTGATGTTTAGCTATTTATGTTTAGTGACTTCAGATCAAAGATCTTGTACTTGTGGGATGCACTGAGACACAAGACTTCCTATGGCATTTCATAACACTAAACACACTGAGGGATGCAGATCAATATTCATCAGAAAGCACCATAGAATTTATCACTGATTTTCGTCTTGCCTGGGAGAAATTGAAATGCTCTGCCAGAAAGAACTGTCTCAGAAATGAAAATCAGAGAGGAAAAATTTCTGTGAAAAACTGTGGTTTTTAAAACTTCATAATCTGATTAGAAAATTTCTAAGATATTGGAAAATATATTCTTTCCAGTTCTATGCTTTTGATATATTTTCAACATAGTAGCTGAGTTAAAACTTGTGGAACCAAAAGTAAACCTAGAGAGGAAGAGAAAGCAGCAGCTGCAGAGAATCTCTGTGTTTTATTTGTAAAGAGACAAGCTGTGCTTTTATTTACAGTGAAGGAATGGAGACAAGGACATCTACTTTCTTTACTGCTCAACACTTTCTTTTTTAGTCAGTAATCCAGTCTTTGATGTGAGATGAGTCAGATATCAATAGCAGATTTTACATTTTCTTAGTCTGTTTCTGGGTGCATTACAATGTTATGATTAGCTGAGAGTTTAAGTTCTTTTCCAAATTAAAACAGCATGGTTCTTCTTCCTCTTCCCAACACATACTAGATCCCACTGTGGGGTGGTTCCAAAAGTGAGCTCGAGATGCAGCAAAACCAACTCATCAATAAAAATCACAGATCTGATCAGTCACCTTTGGGAACAGGTTCACAAGGGGGGTCTTAAATGTGCCACTGCATGGCAACAGGTGAGCTTAGTATCTCCCATCTGCAGGCATGATAGGGAAATAGCTGTAAAAACTTCTCCCTTAAATAGCTCTAAATTGTAGAAATATGTCATTAAATTTGCTTTCAGGAAAACTTAAGAACTACTTAATGTATCAGTATTTTGGGATTAAGTTAATCTACAGACTGTGTTTCTTTTAACAGAGAGTGGAATGACTGGAATGACTAGAATTCTAGGTAGACTGATCTGAAAAAACTACCAAGCTACTTGAACACCTTGACAATGGAAATTGCTTTAGTTCAGATTTATTTTCCAGAAAATAGTGATTTTTTTTGCTACTTTCATTTTAGAAACAGCAACAAGACAAACAGTAGAATAATGAACTGCTACAGTGAAATTGGGCCATAAATCAGGGGAATCTGAATGATTAAAAAAATTGAAGAACATTTCATTTTTTTAATAACCCTAAATGGTAAAATTCTTCCTCAAACTTACTTCACACATTAATTTCAGGAGTTTCAGTTCAAATTAATCTCTTTCTTCTTTTCTTCTATGTGGTAGTTTTGTATAAATGAGAGTTGTTGATTATAAGTCTCCTACAGCAAAAACGAAAACAATAATAATAATATAAAAGAATAATGGATAAACTATTTCAAAGGACAGTAATTTATATAGGACATCTGGACATCTGACTCACAGGAAGGAAACTGGTATTAATAAGATGAAAATTCAGAGACTGAAGAATTTGCTTACTTTTACACAGACTGATTTATGGGACTTTGGCCTTATTTTAATTTTGTATTGATTACAAAGCCTTTGCATAGGTTAATGATAAAGGTTAAAACTTCTTCAATAGTGAAAAGGATTGAAAAGATGGATTTCTTCATTTAAAACAGGCATTATTGGCAATGCTGATTCCAGCACCCAAGAGCCTTGAAGTTATAATGAACATGTCTTATAATGAACATGGATTTAGAAACTATGGCCCAAGAAAGCAATAGGAATAGATCTAATGAAGGTTACTGTGGTTCTCTCTGCTTCAGACATAGTTATTTTTGGTCTCTGTATGGAAAATAAACCCAAGTGTTTTAGATACCTAAAACTTGTTATTTTAGCAATATAGTTTTAACATACATGTTATTTATGCTAAAACTGACCTACAAGTTAAAAAGGTACATATTAGCTATTTCAACAAATGATGTTATCACTTTCTGATTCTTAAGAATGTGAAACAAATGGAAATGTTTTGGTTTCTGACACCATTTGTTTGTGTTACATTAACTCATAAAAGCTTTGTTTTCTCAATGGAAATACTGAGTTCATTAATGTATAATGTGAAACAAATGCCACTGTCAACTTTGAAAGAAAACTTTCAAATATTGTACTACAGACTTAATGTCTGCTGCTCTTTTAGTTAAAATGACTTGCCAGACTTATGGTAAGATCATTGGTTACACTCTGTTTCTTGTGTATACAGATTTCATAAAATATGCACAGTTAAACATGATATGTTGGATTCATTTCCTAATATATTTTTAACCATGCAGAATTTTCTTGGCTAATACCATTAGGCAGGTTTCTTAACTGGTTTCTAAGAATAATAGTAATACTGTTCCTTTGTTTGTATGTGAGATTACTTGCATCTTGATATTCTCTGTACAGTTAAAGTTGCTATTTGTGTTGGTTTGTGTATTATTACAATGATTGTTAGGATATACAAAGTAAAAAAAAGGAGGATTTTAGATCAAATTATTTCCCCCAAATAAGTACCTATTACATATTCAGAAAATTTCTTAAGTATTTATGCAGTTTGTTTGGCTTCTAAGGGAGCATGATCTCTCTGTTCCACATCACCTTGTGGCATACAGCTCAGGTTCAGCTTTTTGGTGCTCATAGTTCTCCTTGGGATCTGGTACAGGTTATATGGGCTACTTAGGAACAGCAATGAAAATTCAGTGGCTGCATTTCACTGAAAGAAATGACTGGCCAATTGCAGAGCTGAGACTTATGAAGACACTGAGAATTTGCTGCTAAGTTTTATATCACATTATAGAACCTTGATATCCTACGGTACTAAGCAACACTCCAAATTTAAGTGATTTCATTGGCTACACCTACATTGTCAAGTAACTTAGCTTGTGAGTTGTCTCCTGGTTTCAGTTCTGCTTACCCACATTGCATGGACGTTTGTTCACTCCATGGCTGAGCATTAAGGAAAATTATCTTGGCCACTCCAAAATAAACTTCAAGTTCTGTGGATAATTCATTCCAAGGACAGCTTCCAAAGGGCAACACAAACCAGACGGCTGAAAGCTTGGGTTTCTCTGCCCTGCAGAGTTCCTCAACAGCAGGCTTTCTATTTTCAAACACTTTCCCTTGCCTGGATATCATATCCCAGAGCTTGTAATATGTTCCTTCAGTTTCATGTTATAAAAACACCACCTGGTGAGTTGCAGCAGAGCCCTCATATTTATTTCGGACACTTTGAACTAAAAAAAACAAACAAAATGATAACTGGATCTCTGAGCCTGGGAGATCACTGTGTGTGGCTTAAAAGACATACAAGACATTGTACCATGTAGAGGAGGTTTGTCTAGCAGTTTCTTCTAGGTATTGCTGTCCCTGAGCACAGCAGGCGTAAGCCACTCAACAGCACTTTGCCTGGAGGATCTCCTTCTGGGACATATATTTAACTACATAAAATATACTTTCTGTACTTTAACAGGAAACACTTTCATGAAGTACTGGCTTCTCATAAATGTTCACACACATCAGATATTGGCTATTTTCATGGCAATATGCAGCCTTTGATCCTGCCCTTCAACACCAGATAATGAAACCAAAATTTATTAAAGGCAAGGGTTTAGGTATAAAAGTGAAAATATACTACTACAGGTAAAAGAATATGAACTTGATCAACTTTGTTTATTATTTATTATTTATTTTCCTACCTAGAATTTCTAAAATGTAATCCATTTGCCACAGCTACAGGATTCAACATTTTGTTTTAGTTTTCCATCAAAGATATAAAGCATGATGGTAGGGGATATATTGGACAGCTCTCACTGGTCACTCAGTGTTGAACCTGTTGCATAACTAAGTGTAGGGTTTGTCTGTTCAAATTCAGACCAAATATCTACATCTGAGTATTCCACCTCCTTCTTCTGCATTTCATTATTTCTCTGCATTCACAGCAAACACATGAAATTTTGCTCTGCCAAAGTATGAACTTATCTGTGATTTTAAAAAGAAGTGTACTGAATTGTTTTTAATGGATGTATCTTAAGGACTCTGGCCTTTGTACTTAAAAGTGATCTCATACAACTGAGAAAATGTAAGCACATTTTTAGCTTGTTGTGTTGTCTTTAACTTTTGGTTTTTCATTGGTTTTGAGTTGGTTCCTTCCTGCATAAGGTAAAGAGGCTGTAGAAGAGTTTATAAGATACATTCACTCTACTTTATGAAGATAATCACTTTCTCTATGGTCCAAGACAAACATTAATCACTGGATGCCAGAAGTTAGAGGTCCCAATGGGTTGATTATTTTAATTTTTCACTATATTTATTTTCTTCACACCTCAAAACAGCAGGCAACTGTCACAGGTAGACACAAATAGTGAAGTAGCGACATTACTGTTTTGTCAAAATCTATTAATTTTGGTTTCAAACTTTTGATGCAATGGGACTGCACCCAAATTAAGACTTCAGACATAAGAGAAAGACACAAGATAAACACCATCTTACATAATGGAATTTCATTATCAGTGGTGGCAGTTTCCTGTGTAATTCCTTGGTTTCATTGATAGGGCATTGATAGGGCAACACTTACATGTATGTTCATGTAACAGTAGGTTGCATAATGAAAAAGTCTCATTTATTCTAAATTAATAAAGTTGAATCCTCTTTCTTTTGTCATGAATCTTGTAGCAAATGGAACTTTACTGAAAGACAAGTTTGAAGTATTAAGAAATTCACCTGAGTAAGCTGACTTAGAATTCATATATGGCAAACATATGTGTAATGTTATATAACTTATTTTTATTTAATGTTAAAACATAAAGATCCCCACAGACTCATTGGAAAAATGCTTAGAAATTGTGATATTTCTTTAGAATTTGTGGATCAACTGTTAATTTCTCCTTCATTAAATAAAAACTATACAAAATAAAGATACATTTCTCACTAAGTTGATTCATGACTCAATTCTCAGCAGAAATATCTCACATATTTCTCACAGTGTAGTCAAAGAATGGCAAAGCAATTTAGATTCGTTCCTTCTGCACTGTGTCAATGAAATCCAGTGGGGTTTTCTGATTGTTCGTGACTAGTGCTGAATTGTGAAATATTTAACACTTACAGAATCACAGAATTGTTGAGGTTGGGAGCAATCTCTGCTGTCATCCGTTCCAATGATACTGCTCTTTTCCATTTCACCTAAACTGTGTAACTGAAAAGGAAACATTTGCATTAAATCATAAAAATGTATTTCCAAAAGAGGGTGAGTACATACACTGCTCTATGTATACTATAAAAAGGGCATATAGCATATGTTTTCCTTTTATGGACATCCCCTAGCTTTTCCAAGTATTGATGCAGCCATAAAAACATGAAAGCTGCCTCCAGAAATTAGTCCTTTTCCAGGTACCCTTCATGAGAGAGTTTCCACCCATCTTTTCCTCCCCTCATTAAGACTTTATGGCAAACCTCACACAAACTTCACATGGAAGAGCCTTTGAATAATAATAATAGAGGTAGTCCATTGTTTCTACTTTTCTTTCTGAGCACTGGATGCTCATAATTATTTTGTGCCATATTTAAGAGTAATGGCTTAAATACATTAGCTGGAGAATGATCGGACATATACTCAGTGTTTTTTTCTCTCATATACCTACTGTTCTGTAGATGAATATACGTAGCTATTTTTTAAACTAGCAAATAGAACCTTTCATAGGAACTGCTATCTATAAACTGAAGAATTTTTGAGGTATTTAAGCACAGCTCTGTGATTTAGCTAGCATGGCTATGTTTTTGAAATGTTTTTATAATATTGGGTAGTTAGGAATAAAACCTGGCAAAAAAATTCCAGTGAAATAAAAGGAGAAGACACCCATTAGAAGCTCTAAAAATTCCAGATGGCAAAATATTGGCCAATCAAATTAAAAGTTTTAGGCATTAATATGTCATTTTAATTTATGAAGTAAAAATGTAAGGTAATGCAAAGTAAATACTTATTTTTATTTTTCTCCTTTTTCTTTTTTTTTTTTTGTTAAAATAATGCTTCTTCATGATCCTACTCATAAATTTAGGAACAGAACTTCCTCTAGTTATCAGTGTTTTACTCCCCAGTTTGTGCTTTAAAAGATCCTGAAATTTCAATTACATAATATTTAAATAATTGTTTTTCTTCTAAAGAGAATTTTGCCTACAGTTTCACAGTGCTGTCTTTTAAAATAAATATCCCAAATTTCTTCCCATCTGAAACACTGTCCCATCCTTTACAAATAAAATTATTCCTCATATTTGAGGTTCATAGGAAAATCTGATTCCATAAAGGCCATATTTTGAATCTTCCAGAACATCATAAGAATGTTGCGCAAAGAGAAATGCAGTTCTTCCTCTTCTCTAAATCTTGTCTGGGTTTATATTCCAGGTGATGTTGACAGAAGCTCATTTGGCACCTTCAGTTTCCCTTGAAAACCTGTGGTAGTTCTGTGTTGCTCAGCAGCCAGAAGATAATACAGGGAGGTGGTTACAGTTGGGTTACTCTCACACAAACATTTTCTGGTTTGGTTTCAAAGTAGGCCATTGTCAGAGGATGCTCTATTGTTGTGGTTTGTGTAGTAACAAAGGATTTTTGGTAATAATATTAGAAGGTTAAATATTATTTATTAACATGACTTTATAATACAAAGGATTTGGGTTATTACTTGTTTAGTTTGGAGTATCTGAAGCTCTTGCTTCTAGTTCTGTCTAAGGAATGTTAGAATAGTTTACACAATTAGAGATAACTTTTTACTTCATAGGTTGAAAGTAAGAAAATTCTCATTTCTCATATCAGGAGATAGGTAGAGAAATTTAAATGTCTTTGAAACACAACTCAGAAATTTGTTTATAGAAATTTATATAGAGTAAAAGGCAGCAAAAAAGGTGTTTTATTATGGAAAGAATTTTCTTCAGGTTTGCATACAGGGAAACTTATAATATGTTCATACAACAATGCTCCATTTAAAACCTTTAAAATCCTTAAAGTCCCAGCATGGCCTGTGGTAGGCAAGCATCTACTGCTCCAATGTCATAACCCATTTTAAAATATTTTTACCTCAGTAGAAAACTTCTATGTCAAATTAAAACCTCCCATGATTATAGGTTTGACTTTTGAAATCAAGGCTAAAGGTTCTTGCTGAATATTGGAAGGAAATGGTATTGTTGCTGTAGGTATTCTGGAGAACACAACAGGTCAGCTCTCAAAGCTGCCAGCACCATTACCTCTCACATGTTTAAATATGTTTAGGGCATGTTCAAAAGCTTTAGGAATACTCTGCAGCTGTTATACTATAATGAGATGCTGTAAGATTAATCACAATGTTTGCAAAAAATTCTTTTACTGATTATTTTTTTCTAAACCAGAGCAGGACAATACTTTAAATCACAGCTATTTACATAGTTTCAGAGCTGATGCTGGGGACACATCTGTGATACTTGTCAGATTTGCTTTATGTAGACTTATGCAAACATGGTATTTGGATTTTAATTCCCAAGCTATTTGTCTTCTGCTCTGATGAAATTATAAATTTCATCACAAAAGATTCCTCAGAACCTCATACAAGACTTCTGAATTTTACACTTTTTCCAGTCAAAATATTAGTTTTAGTATGATTTTATTACTAAACCAGACATTTATCAGAGGTAATTTGAAACACTTGGGAAACTTAAAGCCTTTTCTGTAACATAATTTTAGCTTCAGATGTATGAGGAGACTAAAACCAAACAAGTTTGCTTTATTTCTGGTCTATTCTGCTAAAAATGATTGGATATCTCTCATTGCAAGTATGCTGTGAACTATGAAAGTTAAATTCATTTACAGGAAAGGATCACTTCTGTTACAGATTATGATATATGAAAGGTGGCATATATGTTTAAATCCTGATTCATAATGGACAGCAGAACCTACTAATTCAAATAAAAAAGGATAGCCTAGGTGTAGGAATTAAATCTATAGTCATACTTATTAGAATTACCTAAAAAAAACAACAACAACAAAAAAAAAAACCAGCAACACAGCACAGTTGTGTTAAAATAGGCTGTTTTAAAGGAGTGTTTTTATTTTCAGTTATTTTTTCACCAGATGACATCTATATATATTTTTTGGACTGTTTCTTTCAATTAAGTCAAAGTGTGACATAGACTTATGGGGCTCAATAGGTGACAGGTTTGCTGTATGATTACAATTCTAATAGTATATTCATTTAAGATCAGAAATTATGCATAAAAATTTATGGCATTTTGATGGATCAAAGGAAAATATATAGGTAGGTTTGAACATTTTTTTTATAACAATGCTTTCATGGGAACTTCCAAAATCTGCAGTTTTCACTTGAGGCTGTAAAGAAAAGAAAAATATTCCCATCAGAAGAAATCTCTATTTTCCATAATATTGTAAATTAAATTTTAACTAGTAATTCCACCTGACTGTCATTGATTATTATCTAGTCCCACTGTCTTCAGATTCAAAACAGATTCAGCTGAAGCTGGTTATTTCTTCAACTGCAAGATCTAAGAATATTTTTCATCTTTATATTAATTAACTTTTATAATTTATGTCTTGCATAAGGCCCAATCTTTCACTATTCCAATAGCATATCTGTTAATACTGGAAAAATCTACTTTGTTACACCTATAGCACTTGCTGAACTGCTTTGTTGTATAGGTGAGAGTTGAATTTTTCACTGTCTACTGAAATATGAGAAGACCTCACTAAAACTCTGAAGAAATTATGAAAACAATGGGTTTTTTTGCTTTTATTCTACTTAAAAAAACTTCCCTGAAGAAAAACCCTTTGATATATCTTGATAGTGATGATCTACTCAAAATACTTTCAGTGAAGCATTGGTTGACTGATGTTTTTCTACACAGGTAACTGAAAGTACATGATGAGGAAAAGTTTCTCTTTCTCAACATCTGTTCTGTCGCTCTTCTGTCTTGTATCTCCATTTGCATTGTACTCATGCAGCTAATTTTCACACATTCCAGGCAAGAATACGGGATTGATAAATCCACACAAAATAGAAGGGTACACTGCTTTGTACAGCAGCAAAGATTAATTCATTCTAGCAGGTTTTTTTCAGAAAGCATCCAGCAGGTTTTTCAGACAGCATGTTTGACTTTAGCTGACTCTTCCCTTAATTCTTTTTTTTCAAGGCTGCAGGAAGGATATTTGAGTACATAGAACAGAAGTTCACAAAAAGCAGCTTTCATGCTGCTTTTAGAGAAGAGTACTTTTAACGCAAGCACCCAAAAAATCTTGTTCTTTTTAAGAATTACTATCTTCTGCAGCTTCTGTTAAACTAGCTTAACAAAGAAGATAACACCATGACTGAAATATTTATACTTTGTTAATAGTCACTTTGAATAATAATAAAAAAAGAGATTCACTCGTTTATTCATATTTCCTAATGATACAGAAAGGAAAGAAGCACCTAAACAATGAATACTGATGCAGAAATTCAGACTGTAAAATCAATATATCAGCTCAGTAGAGCTGAGCTTCTTTCTAAAGCTGATGTTCCAGCACTAGAGTTTACCTTCTGAATTATATATGTATTGACCTAATTACATAAATATTGACTTTGCTTTATATGAAGCTTTTTTCAGTCTCGGTGTAATTACAATGTCAATATTTGTTGTATGTAATAACACTGAATTTAGACTTGTTAATTTTGATTGATAGTGGCATGCCACAAGTTATTATATGGGATAAGACAGTTAGTCTACAAGCATGCATAGCAGATACAAGCAGCTGACAATGCTACCAAATTTCAGTGTGTCTCCAAGACCTTCTGTTTCCCATGTTTAACCAAACAGAGGAAATATAACGGCAGATTATATCCTTGTTCCATAAGAGTACTGTTTTGAGGTGGAGAAATATTTACCCTGGTAGAAAAAAAAAAAAAGTGCAAATATTCAGCTGGGAACTCAGTAAAAGTCTTCCTGTTTAAAGTTAGCTTTAGAATTTTTCCTTACAATGTTGTAAAGTCTATTTAAATTGTGCCAAAATTGAGGTTTTATATAGCAACAACTATTTTTCTGCACACCCTCCATGAGTTATACATTATTTTGCAATAATATTTGGACTCAAGGAATTTCATATTAAATTATTTCCTTTTTCTTCAAATCCAAGAAAAATGTGAGCAGTGGACTTTTAGGTACTACTGGGACTTGCAAAACTGTTCACTTCAGTCTGTAAATGTTTGTTGAGATATACTCCTACAAGAACAACTTTGTTCAGAGCTGGCAGACCTCAGAAATTCTTTCAATGATGAATAGCCATATAGTACAGTGCATATTTCTAAAAGCAATTATAAAGCATTTGAATTTGGCAGTAACATGAGAATTAGAAACCAAACTGTGACAGTCTGTGTGCTGAGGATATTTAAATTTTTTCTAGCTATAATATGTTGCCAGAAGTGGCAAGGCATGCATCATACCGTATTTTCTTATTTGTCTCAGCAGGGATGCCAGACAAGACGAACCTCAGTGACGTAAAGCAAATCCGTCAAACCAACGATGGCAGCACTTTAGACACAACTGGAGCAGGACATACAGCAATGGCTGATTATATGGCATTTACGCTGATTAGTTTGGTAATACTGTTTCTCAGTCTTTGGTAGCTGCTTATTTCTGACTTGATATATGTATCTCATTGTCATCTATTTATCCCTACTCACAAGCTTGGAATAAGGGATCTGGTGAATATAGCAATATTTGTGGTATCTTGTATAAGATCAGCCAGTGATCTTAGACCTGAATATTAACAAAGAGTTTTATGTAATATTTTACCTGTGTTTTTTTTAAAACACTTGTATAGTCATAAAAAATCATGTTTTCTTTTTTAATATTTTATGTTGAAAATAAGTTGTCTATGATAATCTTTCTCTTAAAAGCAATTTGTAAAAAAAGAATATTACCAAGTTTGAAACAGTTTCTGGAGATCATCTAGACCGACCCTGTGCTCATTGTAGACTCACTTCTTGCAAGTTTCCTAAGACCAAGTTCAGTTGACATTGGAGTGTCTCCAAGGAGGGAGATTTTACTGACTCCCTGGGCAGACTGTTCTAGTGCTCCAACACTCCTAGCAGGTATTTTTTAGCTATTGTATTTCAGTTTGTGCCTCCTGCCCATTGTGCCCACTGAGTCCTGTCACAGCACCATGGACAAGAGTTTGGCTCCATCTTCTTCGCTCCCTTAATCAGGTAGTTATACATTTTCAAAAGATCCCACTCTGCATCTTCTCCAGGCCAAACACACAGAGCTGTCTCAGCCACTCCTTATATAAGATTTGTTCTCATACCTTAAAAATCTTCATGCCCTTTGCAGGAATCTATCCACTGTGTCCATTCTCTCTTGTCATTTTCCTTGAGAACTCAAACCTGAACATAACACTGTAGATGTGTCTCACTAGTGGAGAACAGAGAGGAAGGACTACTTTGTTTGACCTGCTGATATTTTTCCTGCTGATATTTCCCTTCAGCCCAGAAGGTAGTTGGTTGTCTTTGCTGCAAGGGCACAGTATGGACTCTTTTTCAGCTTAGTGTTCATTAGGACCACAAGGTCCTTCTCTGCAAAGCTGTTTTGCACCCAGCAGGCCCCAGTCTGTACAGGTGTATGAGGTTATTCCTCCCCAGGAGGACAATTTGGCATTTCCCTTTCTTGAACTTTCTGAGATTCCTATCAAGCCAATTCTTCAGTCTGTCAGGGTCCCTCTGAATTCAGAATTATTTTTTATAGTTCAGAAAAACCTTTATGTTAGATACTATATATGTATATGATAGCTGCATTTCTATCTAAGGATAACAGCAAGGTTAAGATTCAGCATTGGATTAAGGTATCAACATATATGTTAACATACAGATATTTACATATGTGCTCTTTAAGCTGTAACTGTAGTCATTGGATTCAATTGCTAAAATACCAACGAGTGCCAGTGGTGATGCCCAAAAAAAACCTCACCACTAGTAGTGGTGTCCACTACTGCTCTGAACGGACTCAGGTCTTTCTCTGAGCAAGTGACCAGAGCCTTTTGTCAACACAGCCAGTGAAGCCCAGCGCATTTTTCAGCTCATATGAAGACAGACACCCAAAAAAGCAACTCAGTTGCCCAAAAAAAAAAAAAAGACTGGTGTCACCTAAGATATCTTGGAGTATCTAAGACATCCTCAGGGGAATGGCATACATGATGCAGGACTTACGAGATATTCCAGGGGCTTCCTTAAATGGGAGCTACGGGGAGTGGCAGCTGGCAACTAAGTGGGACATCCTTAACTCAGACAGATCCAGACATTCACATGTGGGCCCATGAATCATCCACCAAACCTCCATCAATATTATTGGTAGCTTAGATACCTGGTTGGAGTGGTGACACATGAATGCAAACCTGAATCACAACAATCCCAGCTCCAGTTCTTATGCTTCATAACATGAGGCAAGCAAAACTGTCCCACAGAACTAATGGCACATTATGTATTACTGTTATAAAATTGGATTGTTCTGCCATGACTAATTCCTGTGTCATTTTAACCGGGAAATATTTAAGAATGTTTTGTAGTTATTTCTCCTGTAGAGTATTTTACAAGAGGAAAAATAAAACAACCTGTACAGTATTGTATGTATTCATATGATAACTAGAACTCTTTCTAGACAAAAAATGTTATTCTTATATGAGACTAATATAAAGAAACATACATAAATATTTTTATTCCCAAAGGCGTATGTTAGTCATTAACACACACAGTATAACATACAGCATAACAAATAGGTAAACAGATATAAAAGTTAGAAAAGCAAGTGAACATTCCTATTAACAATTCCATGCCCAGATAAACATCATTATTAGGCACATGTGCCAGTGTGTACATTTTGCTTGACTTCTTTTTTCCTTTGCAGATTTTGCAAATCAATCTTTCAAATTCACTTGTCTTGTTTACCTGGAATTATGACATTGGTAATTCAGGGAAAGAAAATGTGAATTCATTCTTTTCCTTCGTAATGTCAACTCACACTAGTAATCAATCCAGTTCTGCAACTTTTTTTTTAACAATGGCCAGTATCAGTTATTTCAACAAAAATGGAATAAGGCTTTGAAAAGGAGTCACAGAAATGCAGAAAAAAAATCCACAATTACTCATTACTCAGAATTTTATTTATGTCCTGAAGCATTTTGTTTCCATTCCTAAATTTTGTGTGTTGTTCAAGACCTTACAAAGACAGGTAGTCCAGGAATAGTAGTTTTTCTAGAATGTAGGAAACAAAAGCCTCATTTTCAAATACTGATAGTAATTAGTCCTAAGACCTCCTCAGGTATATGTGAATTACTAGCCTGTAATACTAGAGCATTCTTTTGGTTTTCTTGGCCTATTCCCATTATCTTCAACACTGTACCTACACAGAATAATTTCTAAGTTTCCTTTTGGAGTGGAAAATTAGGTTTCTCCTTCCCAGACACATATGAGCAAACTAATAGCAATATGAATAATAGTAGCAGGTCTGGAGATTTTTCACTCACTATTCTGCCATGAGACCTCATTCACCCTCCTGTTCCATCTATCTCTAGGCATCACAGCACACTCCACATCACTGCTCAGACTCATACGTCTGCCAGGCTGCATCAAGATTTTTTCATTAAATCTACCGTGCTATGAAGACATATTCTAGTTTCTTAAAGAACTACTAAATAATCATTGAAACAGGTCAGAGCAGGGAGAAAGGAGGCAAGGCTCTTTGATGATCTGTCCCAAGGTCACCTTGCTAGGGAGGTACCATGGCATGAAACTGTGGAAACCTGCAGAATTTTGTATAACTCCACATTTGGCAGGCGGGGGGTGTGTAAAAAAAGACCAAAAAACCCCAATGTCGCTGTGCTATGCTAAAGCAAACAATGGAAAGAGGAACAGCACCAAATAGAAACATGAACAATATTTTAGAGAAGACAAGATGAGAAATAGGAAAAAAATGTTGAGATGGAGATTGTAGTAGTGGAGTATGAAACCACCTGCATCCACATAAAATAATGGACTGTACACAGTATGTATGTGAGTCAATCTGGATCAATTGCCTGGGCATGCAGAAGCTTTTCCCAACATGAGGTCACACAGGCTTCACAGGGCTGCCTCTGAGCTTCTCAGATGACCTCAGAAATGACATGTAGGTATTGTTTCCTCTGTTTCCTTTAATTTGTTCATACTGGGGCATTTTTAACAGTCTAAATCTTCTCCATATTTCCCAGAACATTTTGTAAATAAGATTTTGGCTTTATTTTGCCTTATTTTAAATAATCTTTTCACGTATTATAACTGTTATGGTCTAAAATAGGAAGGTTTTACTCAAAGTGCACTATTTCTCAGACAGACACTCACTCAAAGACTGATCATACTAAAATTCCAATATTAGAGTTGTGTACCTGGCCTCAGTACATTTGTTTTTTTTAAATAACAACCATAAAAAATAAGACAGCTTTGTAAGGAATAATTTCTTGGAGGACAGTCTGGTTACTTACATTAAAATTTCAGGAATGGAATAATTCTAAAAAACACAACATTTCAGAAATCCATATTTTTATTTTATAAAATCAAGGTATTCCTCTTCTACCCCGAGATCAAGAGAGGCCCTATACATAGCACACACCCATTTGTTAGGGAAGCCTGCTGCCTCCCTGGGTACAGCCCTCAGATCATTGTCCATTACTGGTTTTTCAGGAAGCCCGAGGTCAGTCAAGAAAGACTGAGGTGCCACAGTGTGTCCAGAGAAGTGCAAGAGAGCTGGTGACAGGTCTGGAGTGTCTGAGGGAGCTGGGATTGTTTAGCCTAGAGGAAAGGAGGCTCAGAGGAGACCTTATCATACTACAAATGCCAGAGAAGAGGCTGGGTGGGGGTCAGCCTCCTCCCAGAAAACCAGTGACAGAATGAGAGGACACCGCCTCAAGCTGTGCCAGGAAAGGTTTAGATTGTATATCGGGAGTAATTTCTTCATAGAAAGCATTGTTACACATTGGAATGGACTGCCCAGTGAGGTGGTGGAATCACTATCCCCAGAGATGTTTAAAAGACATGTAGATATGACGCTTAGGGACATGTTTTAGTGGCAGACTTTACAGTGCTGGGTTAACAGCTGGACTCAAGGATCTTAAGGTTCTTTTCCAGGCTAAATGATTCTATAATTCTTGACTTTCCATTTCTATTTTCTGTAGATGTACCTGTGTTTTTAAATGTACTTGTATCTCCTGGGGAAAAGGTACTGACTGGAGTACTTATTCTCATAACTAATGTCCTAGCACTTTAAATAAACATTTCAAGGTGACAACTTTTCCTATGTGTAGCTGGTGAAAGACAAAAAGAAGCACCTGTTTTATTGGAAAGGAAATATCATTATTCCTTTCATGAATAATAAAAGATAATGCATAATTACAGCTAAAGTAAAAGGTTATCTTTTTATTTCTCTCTTTCTATAGGTAGATATGCATATAACTTTTTTACTACTCTGTACCTGTGTATTTATATGCTAAAATAATATTCTTGTTCATATTATAACAGAATTTAGATTAACCTTATTATTTCCACATCATCTTCTCAGGATAATGAATTAAAATATGTAGTTGAAGCTATCTCTATTTATTTCGTTTTATATTCAGTTCTTCTCTGAAATAATTGTGTAAACATCCATCTTATTTAGAAAATGGTGTGCTTTTCTATGTGCCCTGAGTCACAACTGATTATAATAAGAATTAAAATAATAGTTGTTTCTAACTAAAGAAAGCTAGTGACTCTAGAAAAATCCAGGTTTTTTTCCTTGAAAATCTCAGCAAAATTAATTAAATTTTAACTCTTAATTACTGCTTCCTGGTGATACATGAACAAATTTTGGGAGAAAATATTTACATTTCAGGCAGTTAAAAACTTTGTCTTTCTATTTATTTTAGTACTTTTTAATGTGAACTGCTGCAGACAGTATACCTGGTACCCCATGTGGCTCTTTTCCAGCTCACATTGAGGAGGAAGCTCATGCTGGGCTTCTGTGGCTGGGAGGACTCAGTCGATGTATCTCATCGCCCCTCACAGTGCAGAGGGCTGTGCTAAGATCACCTGCTGTGCCTGCCTAATTTAGGTGTCACAGCAAAGTCTCCCCAGGTTTGTCAAGCAGTCCAGATCAATTGTTAGTCTCTTGAATGTGAGTCACACGGAGGTCTTTCTCTGTGGCAGTTTCTGATTTTCCTGCTCCTCTCAATGTCACTCTCCTTCCTATTTGAGCTGGTACAAGAGTTTACAGGATCACGCAGTGAAACTGGTCAGGGTATTTCGGACTCAAAGGATCTCCTTGATCCAGTTCACCTTGCATCTTCAAAGACAATGTCACTAGTACAATGGATGGTGTGGCCATAGTGCTCCTGGAATTTTAGCCACATATTTACAGCAGATGGACACAACATTAGGGACAAAAAACCCACTTAAATAACATAAGAACATACTGCAAAGTTGTTTTCATACCTGCATTATGTGCAAGGATTCATACTTCAGTATCTAAAGCAGGATATGGCCATTAAAAAAAAACATAGCAAAGTCTGATATAATTCATGCCCACATGAAAGTGTATAACAGATCTCTTTTGCTGGTGGGCAAAACCATACTGCTCAATGCATACATCAGCGTGCCTTACCATGAGTAATTTCTCTTCTTTGTCCCCTGTATCTGTCTTTAGGGGATTGGGATTGTATAGATGTGCTCTCCCGTTTGCTTTCAGTTCACCTTATTTATAGGTATACCTAACACTTTTGTGATGGCTGTTAAAAATATTTTCCATGTCTGTTTACATCCCTGCTTTTTTGCAGGCAGAAGTGTTCATGAAACCCATGTATTTCACCCTCTGTATTAAAAAAAAAACCCAAACAAACACAATTTTAACAACTGAAAAAAAAATACCAGGCCCTCAGAAAGGTAAAAAGCAACATCACCCTGAAGCATAAAGGTTGCTTGTCATGTATATCTTTAGCAAGCTATAAAAAATACGTTATGTTTAGTTTCAGAACAATACCAGACTGGAAATTAGCACACAGGACAGCTCCATCCTTTAGACATTTGTGATACTACTGAATTCTATGGATATAACTTCAAACATAACTTGTATTATCTACATGCAAAATTGAATTGATACACTTAATAAAATAAGATTGTTTTCAGAAAAGCATCACAAAATTACAGGTAATGGCAATTTGTATTTCTCTGCTCTCTCCTGGTTATATGTACACCATAACAAATAAAAATTAATTTAGAAAAAAAAAATTATATTGTGAACCCTTACCTCTGTGTCTCTTAGGAAAAAGTATGAAATATGTAACTTGGTGTAAATTTCAGCATTTCAGTAATCTAAATATCATGGGAAACAGGAAGTTACACAGTTTTTATCTTGTTTTTATAATTTTATATTCAGCCTCCCACTCTTTGTATGGGTCTTAAAACTTGCAATTTCAGACTGCAGAAGAGGGGTTATGCTGGGTTGTCAGCATCTGGAGTCCTTTGAAAGCAGGAATATTACATTGATGCTTTATTATTTCCCACTTCAGGATTGACTTTGTCATTATGTTTTTATACCTTTGCTCTTCCTTCATTCATCTGTTGCTCCAGATTACATCTGAGTCCAATATATATGGTGCCATTTACATATGTTAGATGCTACCTCTTGGTTCTCTTTGTTACCCTTAAAACCAGTTTTTTCCTGCTTCAGAGCTGCATTTCTTCAAAGACCATGAGTCAGTTGTTTATAGCTATGGGGTATCCAGTAGCAACCCTGCTCCCTGTCCTTTGTCATCCCATGTCTGTGCTTCCTCTACACCACAATCTGTGTCTGCAGTTCTTTGCTCTTGCACTAAGCCTCTGTTACTGTGTGTTATAACATTGTCTTAGAGTCGTAAATATCTCATTCTACATGGAAAAACTGCTTGTTACTGCTATCTATATAAAACTATTGCTGTTTCATGCAAAGATAAATGAAAGTCAATGATTTTTTGGTTTACTTGCCAAATTTGCCATAGTCATCAGGTCAGTCAGGAAAAAACACTCTTGTCACAGCTAAAGTGAACAAAAGTAAGCTGCAGACAAGTAAAGAAACATTCAGACAGCCAGTCTGAGGAGTGTGAGCCAGTCTGGAGGGCTTGACAACTTTGTACAAAGCCAGTAATGGCCACTTTAGCCATGGCAACACCATATTCCAAGGCTACACATTTATACCAGGATGGTCTGAGATACCTGCCTCAGTGTGGCCAGATCAACTGAGTAGTCAGAATCAAAGGCCACCTTTAAAGCGTGATTCCTTTCATCCCGAGAAAGGAATCTAGGATTACATAGATCTCTTCCGGTAAAGAAGAGATTAGCTCAAGGATATCTAATAATTAATATGTGAATTCACAAGACAAAAAATTTACTTTTATCAAGAGATTCAATCCAGTTAAGTCCTTCAACCTTTTCCTTCTAGAACAAAAACTTCTAAAGTGTTGCCTCTCTTCATTACCTGCACAGGGCATTTGAATACTTTCTCTAGCAGGACTGGTCCTCTACATCCCCTGATACTCAGGCACGGTCTGGATCTGCTGTATAGCCTTCTACAGTAGCATGGGCCTAAGACTGTTTAAAACTTGAAACTAAGTAACCTTGAAACTAAGTTAAAAAAAAAAAAATGGAAGTGTTCATTCCTTTTTAATGTGAGAAAGCCAGAGAAAGGCACTCTCCATTCATTTCTGGAAAACTACTGGTCTTTAAAATCATATTTGAGAGTTTATAAACCCATGAACATACTTGCTTATCTAAGCAATGATCAGTTGTTTCAAATGTAGATATGTAATAACAAAGAAAATAAACCATTCTGTACTATAAGCAAGTGAAATTTGCTTGTGTCCTATTAAGATTTTATCTTTGGTTTTATCTTAATGTAATGAAAAATCTTGAAGTCAAATTTATTGATTGACAACAAATTTACTGATTGATCAATAATATCATAGCCAAAAACCAAACTAAACCAAACCCAAAACCTGAACCAAAACAACAACAACAAAAATCCTCCCACATTACATTATCCAATACATAGAAATCTGTGATGGACCTCCTGACAAATCTCATTCCTGTTCCCTAAGTGGTTTCTGCATTTTAGGTGCAATTGTTCCCAGATAAAATCCTGATGCAGTCCAGAGAGAAGGTGGTAGGATTTCACACTCTCTGTGAACAAATTCATTGTCTCTGAGCTGTGATGGTGGAGAAACTTTTTTGTTATTGCCTCTAAAAGCTATTGTTGTCCCCCTAGAATGTACCATGTCTGCTCCTGAGTTGCCACAGCTTACAGCCTAGCAATTTGCAGAAACACATTAGGGTCTAAATTGCTGTGGCAAGGACAAACACTCATATCACTGCTGAAAATACAGAGATCTCCAGGATAGTAGAACCAATAATTTCTCTGGAGCTAATGGAAGCTCTCTTTTAATGGGAATCAAAGTTCTGAGCATTGAAACTCTAGCCAAGCACTGCTTTCACGTGGAATTAGAAAAGTAAAATTATGTGATATATATACACTTGCTTCTATACGTAAACGAGCAGATAATGATCAGCAGCACAATATTTTTTGGGTTTTTGGATTTTTAACAAATGGTTTCTTTCCTTTAAGTCGCAAAACAATTTTGGAAGAGAATCTTTCTGTTTTAGAAACAAAAGGCCACATACAACTGATTGAACAACACTCAGAAAGAAAGATGATAAAAATATTTACTTCTGCATTTTTATCTCTTCAGCAATAGCATACTTCATAGCTATTTCAATCAGGAGCCCACATACCGATCTTTAACAAAAAACCATTACTTATCAGTGTGTGAAAACATCTGGTTTCAAAGGCCATAATTCGACTCTGAAAAAGATCCAATGTTGTCAATATCCATTGCTCTAATTTTTCCCAGTAAAACTTAAACAACAGTGGGCAAAAGTAGTAATTAACATGCAAAACAATACTACCCTAAATGTTTTTTAAATCCCTGCACAAGTATGAACTCTATCTGTTCTCTAGCAATAGAGATGAAAGCACAGATGTATAACCACTAACTGGTATGTGCATAGTTCATCCCCACAACTGCATAAGCATTTTGTTTTCTCTATCACATTATACCCTATTGCTCTTTTTGCATGCTAATTTTATCTACTATTCTATATAATTGTCAATTTTAGCACTTTTTTTCTAATCCAACTGTAGAATTGCAGAGTGGTCCATTTTATTGTAGATTTGTTCATGGCCTGCTGAAGGGGTATCCCAATGTTATTAGGCTTGGAGAGTCTACTTCAAAAATTAATGCTTAAAAAATTACTATGATGATGGAAAGCCAGTCATGACATCAGGTAAAGGATGCTATTACTGGTATCCAAAATTCAGCCTTTGCTTCCATACAGATATTTTATTTAACATCAATTGGTAATTTTAATTGACTTCAGGTGAGAAAATAGAAGAATCATCTAAATTCATAGAACTGAACTTCTTAATCAGATTTCCTGATGAGGCAAATGTGAAAAACATTAAAACCCCGAACCTAAACATCATGTTTTTCATACAGACCTGGATATGTTTAGGGAAGTGATTATATGATTTGGATTGCCTCAGCTAGCGGGGAGCTACATGTCATGGATGAACAAGCCGCAGCTGAACTACACCAACTTCTCTCACTGATTCTTTCAGAATGGTGCTGGAGAACAGTCTTTGACAGGTTAATGTCAGGAAGCCTGCAGTGCTGCTGTGGGTGTTTGTTCAGTGTCTAGGTAAAAGCCATTACCTTCCTGCACTGTTGTTATGATCCACATAGAAGAGTCGTCTCTGCACGAATTAAGGTGCAAACAAGACCATATGCTAAAGTCACCAGTACAGATTTATTTAACAGTAAATGTGAGATAGAGACATAGAAAGGAATGGGGTGGGAGAGAGGGGTGGAGAGAGAGATTAAGTAAATATATCACCACCACAAGTGGCGATCTGCTGGTCCCTGGGTCATTCTTCTGGAGGTACTGTGTTTATACAGTCCAGGTCCTGGGTATCCATGGAGTGAAGATGCTGTTCCCATAACTAGAGATGGCATGTACATAAACACTTTCTTCCTTTCCCAAAAGCTTGCCACAGTGGGAAGTTTTTATCTGGATGCTAACCAAACCTTTAACTGCATTAGGCCTGGAATTAACTGTTTTCTGCTGTGCTTTACGTGTTTATTTCAAGTTCCATTGTGGTGGCTTATATTATGGGGACAGTGTTTTCAGACATGCAATTGCATTCTTTAAGTCCTCACAACTGTCAGTCTGACACATTTCAGAAAAAATGGTTTGTAGAAAAGACCCATACAGCTATCAAATGCTAAGGCAAAATTAAATTTACATTTCATGAAGGTTAATAATTATCATTTCTCAAACATTGCTAGATGGTTTAAACAAAATGTTCTTGAGGATTTGTGATCCATTGTATTGAAACAGCTTTGCAGCAAAGCCTGACACCGGCTTTTCATCAAATGATATCTTTGCTATATAATATATGTGCATGAAGACTCTCTCAGATTGTGAGGTTAAAAACAAACTTAGCTCTGTCCTTTATTTCTCTGCCCTTCAGGTTGTATCTCATTTTTTCAAAAAAACTTCAAAACAGTGAGTCTCTGAATGGAATTGATTTTGTCAAATTCAGATATCCCTTTTAATGTTGCCCTACGCTTTATGACAGAGTAAGCACATTGTGAGATCTTATATTCCCTTTTTCATAAAAAGACTCAACTGGAAAAAGAAATTCCATATCTCAGTGTAAGCAATAGCTAGTTTCTTGTGCTGAAAACCTCGAGTAGGTAAAAATTCCTGTAAGATTCCCTCTTATCACCTCTAAGAGAAAAAGCTGTCTTCACTCCTTGATGCCATACAGGCTCATGGCCCAGGTTTAGATGATGAAAAGAGTCATTTATGAAATTACTCTAATGCAGCATCCAGAAGGCCACAAAGAATGTTATAGTAATTTTTTTTCTACAGATTGAAAATTATTGTACCCATAATTTGCAATGTGTTCTATGAAATCCTATTAATTTCAAGATGTATGAAGTTACAAAAATGTTATGTGTGGGGTCTGGGATTTTACTGAACTGATTATGTCTTTAAACACAAGTATGGAGCACTTGGTGGTTCCTCCCATGAAAAGACTGAAGTTATTTATTGTTTGTCTGTGATGGAGATGATATTTAATCCTTAACACTGTGTGCATTTAGTCAGTACTCAGGATTTGTACCATATCTCCTGATCTGTTTTATATTTCATGTTTTAATTAAAACTTTTAAAGCATACTAAGATTTCTCTCTACTTCTGAATGTCAATTTACATTTATGTTGGGGCATTGTGAATGAGTGAACATTTTAGAATACCAGAATATTCCCCTACTCCCAACTACAACTAAAAGGTTTTTGAGAAAGAAAAGTAAGTTTTAGGAAACTTTATCCTCTACTTCCTTTGGAAATAACTTAGAATAACAGGATCAGTGTGAAAGGTTTCTGGCTCCCAAGCCTAGAAACCACTAGATCATACACACTAAATCTTTCCAGATACCATTAAACTGGACTTCCTCCAATGCACGAGGTGCAGCCCAACTCACACAGCCTGTCTGTTCTAAGACCAGTGTATACAAACCTTCAAAGGCATATGACTTTTCACTGTCATGCCTGAAAAATTAATGAGTGAGAAGGTCCATAGTTACAAAAAAGAAATGTCATCTTAAATTATAGTGGTTGTTTCTGCCTTCTTTTTCTCAGAGAGGGAGTAATAACTTAGCTAATAGTGAAGTTAAGAAGACTTAATTTTGAGAGTTATTCAATGGATAAAAAATTTGAGATCTTGAACAAAGACTTCGAGAAATCAATTCTAAAAGGAAAATTTATATTTAGTTTCCATCCAAGATCAAAATTTTAGTGATTAGGACTGGTTTTTGTCTTGCTCAAAGGAAGCATAAACACATTCACAGAAAACTACCACAATAAAACTTGTATTTTTAAATTTTTGAATGAATACCTGGTCAAAGACCTTGCTGGGAATTTAAAATAAATTGAACTTGTTGGAGAAGATATAGGAGTCATCTCATCTAAGTTCATTCTTTCAAAAATAAAGTATTTAGTCCAAGCTTGTCCAAACATTCTCTTAGTCATCTGTGAAACATTTGTAGTACATGTCATTTTAATACCACCTTATATGACAGGAAAAATGAACTGCCCCCTGGAGATGCAATTCTTCAACTCTCTCTAAAACAAACTTAGATTACTAAATTACATAAGGTACTGAAGTTTTTGGATAGTAGATAACAAGACTCATCCCTACCTCAGGTGTCCAGCAGGAGTGAGAGAAGTAACATTTCCTTAGTGACCACCAGGAATTCCAAATATTATTATAATTATTAAAATTGTTTTTAGAAAGATGATTATTGTTACTATGCAAGGAAATTAAATTCATGAAAAATGTCAAGTTTAAACATTTTGCTGCCTTTCCAAAGTCTAGAGACTAAATAAAAAAGCATCAACCTAATTGCATCTATGAACACAGGTTTTTTTTTTAATCTGTTGATTACAGACAGCCAACTCTGCAGCTATATTAGCCCCACAGCAGTAATGAGCTGGGAATAGGACTTCAGATTGGTTATATTCATGAGGCCATGCTTGGAACAGGAAAAGAAAAAAAATTCAGAAACCTGGTCTTCCAGCTTCCAACAATTAGCTTTGCTACAAACCCAATTTGACAGGAGCACACATAAATTCCACTTTCTGCTACTAACTGTAAACTTCAAAAAAACCCCAGACATTTCCAAGGGATGTTAAAAGAGATGGTCTGGATCTAAAAGGAAAGGTTTGTGCATTTGAGATCTTTGCTAATGAAATTAATGAATAAAGCCATAATGTGTAATGGATTAAATATTACATTAGCAGTCCATTTCCAAAGGATTGATGAGCTTCTTGCTTGTTTCAGACACTATTTACTACTGACAAGTAAGATTGGCTAAGAATCTGAAGATCTGAACATGTCTCATTTTGTTTTCCAAAATGTAATATAAAAAGCACCAAACCCACCACAACCAACAAAAGCAAAACAGAAATAACAGAAGGTTTTTGCTCATAAAGTTCTGCTTGAAGCAAGACTACAAAGTAATGCTACCCCAGGATATGATTCGGTATCGGAGATGCTTTATACAAAGGCTAATGAGCCTGCTGCCAGTACTGAAAACACTATTTGCCAGGGGCAAAACCAACAGTAATTCTATATTACTGCTAATTTGCTGGCTATTTTTCTTCATTCAATAGCTGATAAATTCCAACAGTGTTGTTTCTAGGGAAATATCAATTGCTATGAAAACGGCATGTAAAAGTGTCATAACTCTAAGTGCTTTTGTGACAGGATTATTAATATTTGCAATTCATATTTATCATTGAAGATGTAAAAGTAAAACTTTTTCAAAATATTGAGGCAAGGAAATCTGTTTACTTGGATATAGAAATGAAGAATAAAGAAGACTACATGGCAATCCAAAGCTGTTTTAATATCTTGAAGCGATTTTTATTTTATTTGCTTGAGAGAAAGAAGAAGAGCTAATGGCTTGCCCACTTCAAACACAAAAGTGTTCCTGAAAACACCACTATTACAAATATCTTCTCAAAGGGTAAATAAAACATTTATTTATGTAAGACTTTTTTTTAACTATTACTACCCTTATTGAAGAATAATCCCCTTTAAAAAAGAATATAAAAGCTAGTGGCATGAAGTGGGTTTTTTTTGTATCAAGTAACTCTTTTACTAGGGCAGAGCAGAAATCAGCAAAGAGGGTTATTTGCATTACCCTGTGNGAGGAGAGGAGAGGAGAGGAGAGGAGAGGAGAGGAGAGGAGAGGAGATTTCTCTTGACCATCTATTTCAGAAAATTGTTCGTATAAACATCCCACTCTGGATTTTTTTAAGATTTTGCCTTGGTGGTATTGTGAACAATAAATTCTATTGGTTGATAGTGCATTGCACAGAATTGTAGACTCATCAAGTTTAGAAGTGACCTTCAATATCATCTAGTCTAACCATCAACCTAACACCACTGTTGACCCCTAAATCCAAGTGCCACATCCAGACACCTCTTGAACGCTTCCAGAAACAGTGACTCGATCACGTCTCCGGNCGGGAGAGCACATCTATACAATCCCAATCCCCTAAAGACAGATACAGGGGACAAAGAAGAGAAATTACTCATGGTAAGGCACGCTGATGTATGCATTGAGCAGTATGGTTTTGCCCACCAGCAAAAGAGATCTGTTATACACTTTCATGTGGGCATGAATTATATCAGACTTTGCTATGTTTTTTTTTAATGGCCATATCCTGCTTTAGATACTGAAGTATGAATCCTTGCACATAATGCAGGTATGAAAACAACTTTGCAGTATGTTCTTATGTTATTTAAGTGGGTTTTTTGTCCCTAATGTTGTGTCCATCTGCTGTAAATATGTGGCTAAAATTCCAGGAGCACTATGGCCACACCATCCATTGTACTAGTGACATTGTCTTTGAAGATGCAAGGTGAACTGGATCAAGCAGTGTTGTTTCTAGGGAAATATCAATTGCTATGAAAACGGCATGTAAAAGTGTCATAACTCTAAGTGCTTTTGTGACAGGATTATTAATATTTGCAATTCATATTTATCATTGAAGATGTAAAAGTAAAACTTTTTCAAAATATTGAGGCAAGGAAATCTGTTTACTTGGATATAGAAATGAAGAATAAAGAAGACTACATGGCAATCCAAAGCTGTTTTAATATCTTGAAGCGATTTTTATTTTATTTGCTTGAGAGAAAGAAGAAGAGCTAATGGCTTGCCCACTTCAAACACAAAAGTGTTCCTGAAAACACCACTATTACAAATATCTTCTCAAAGGGTAAATAAAACATTTATTTATGTAAGACTTTTTTTTAACTATTACTACCCTTATTGAAGAATAATCCCCTTTAAAAAAGAATATAAAAGCTAGTGGCATGAAGTGGGTTTTTTTTGTATCAAGTAACTCTTTTACTAGGGCAGAGCAGAAATCAGCAAAGAGGGTTATTTGCATTACCCTGTGTTGTATCTCCAAAAAGCTCTCTCTGTTAAACAGTCAAGATCAGCTTGTATAACAAACATAATGCAAATTTAATGATACTTACTAAGCAATAGATTTTTTATTGGAACAGTTTGTTTTAAGTCTAAATTTAGAGACCCGTCTCTGCCAAAAAGTACAGTTGGCAACACATTTTCTTCCTTACCATAAAAGTTACCATATCTCTAGGGAAATTTTTTTGTGGCATGTATTAACAGCTGTTGACAAATGAGAGGTGCAGGAGCAGGAAGGAGATGGTTGGGAAGGAGAGGGTAGAAGGGAGGAAGAGAAGGAGAGAAAGGAAAATNACATCCAGACACCTCTTGAACACTTCCAGAAACAGTGACTCGATCACGTCTCCGGGCAATTTGTTACAATGCCTAACACTCTTTCAGTGATTTTTTTTTTCTAATATCTAATCTGAACCTCCTTTAGTGCAACATATGCCATTTTCTCTTGTCCTTTTACTTGAGACATGGTAAAGTAGACCAATCCCCACTTGATCAAAACAATTATTTCCTTGATTTTAAAGTTAATGATGCTTTATAGGCAACAGTAACTTCTATTTTCTATACATATTTACACTGTCAGAAAAGGGAGTAAATCTCCATTTTCCTTTCTCTACTGCCTTCAGAGGCAGAATAAGCCTATTAATAAAAATTCACTGCCACCTTTTACGTTTTTCCTTTTAGGATTTACAGTGGATGGCTAATGTTGCAAGATGTCAGGTAACACGGCACTGAAAGAACATATTGCAATAAAAGAGACATTTAAATAATACAAAATAAGGTTTAACAGCTTTTACAGAGCAGGTAAAACTATATTTAATACTTAGAGGATGAATTTAGCATATGTATTATGGTTCATAATCCAAACTCCTGTAAAAAGCAACCAGAAAATCCTATAGCTCCCTAATGAAGGGGAAGCACAAAATTCTGACAGAAAATGCTCCAATAAAAACATTTATCCTTGGATAATAGGTTAAAAGCCCCCTATATTATACTTTTTTCAGGTAAAATGAATATTTCCGTTGGGTTGCCCAACACATTAAGCAGTGTGTGTTTTGCCTATTTTCTCTTGACTTGATTAAAGGCTTTCCAAACATTTGTGAATCCTTTTGTTTGTATTTCCTGCATAGAATATATTGAGACTAACAAGCTGTGTTAGATAACATGGTGAAACCTATAAGTGCTCTCCATTTTGTGTAACCAAGATGTCTAGAGATTCCTCTAAACAGCAAACTAAATAGAGATCACTGATTTGATTGAAAGCATACCTGGCCAAAATGGGCTACCTGGAAATGCATCACATGTGATACCAGTGAAAAATGCTGAAAGCATTTCTTTCTCCAGGGTGGAATCAGTTTTTCAACTGCTCAGGCCTACTTCAGTAGATTCATCCACAGATCTGTGCTTCTTGGAAGAGCCAAGTGACCACATGGCACATTAAAGATCTTCCTAATAAATCTTAGATAAATCTGTCAAGTTATTTGTTTGTTTATTTGTTTGTTTTCTAATACAGCTTCCTGATTCTGAAAACATCTGGGTCTAACAATAAGGATAGTGTACATTTTGCAGAGGGATTCTCAATCTCTATTGTCTGCATAATTTACTTTAGTCTTCATTTATTTTTATGCTTACTCTATATTTCTGCTGATACATATCTTTTTTTATGAGATCCTGAAAAAATGAAATTTAAAACAAAATGTGGTGTTTGCAAACAATGAAGGTATGTAGCGTTTGTGGAGTTTTCTTCCTTCTTTTGTTTTAAATATTTTCTCTTTCAAGTGTCATTTAGAAGGAAAATTTGCATTCTGATGGTAAAGACAGAAGTTAGAAGCAACTGGAAAAATACAAAGAAATGGATTATTTCACAGGATCTACACTGCCTTCCATCAAAACTAAACAGCTATCATGTTTAGGACTCCCAAGACAACTCCCTTTCCATATAACATCTGAAAAATATGACTAAAACATTAAAATTTTTTTTTTTAATATGACTTCCAATTTGTCACATATTCAAATTATGTACATGCACTTGCTTCATAAAAAACTACACGGCGTCACAGCTGTTATATATCATCCGTCTTACATTTAAAAACTACAGATTAACACCTTTGTCACTATATGTGTTTTTTAGTAGAAAATAAATGTTATCAGTACAATGTGCAAAATTAATATAATGTGATTTTATTCTTTGATAGAAGACACAAACCAAGCAAAGTCAATCAAATACAATTGATTTTCAAATAATAATAAGACATAAGGGAATCAGGTAGTAACAGTTAATACATCTGGTACAAATTCTGGTATATCTTCCTATTCATGAATTCCCCTACACTGCTTCTGGATGCCTCTGTTACATTGTAAAAGGAAATCTCTATTCTCTGCATTTCCTTTTATTCACTTATCAGAATATAGCAAGGTATGTATTACTGCAGATATGTCTCGATTTCTGATGTACAAACATAAAGAAAACAGATTTTTTTTCCTTTTGTTCCTTTTTCTCTGCAAGGCTCTTTTACTGAAAGATTTCAAGTTGTGTCACATTATCTTTTGTGCTTGCCTCTATTTGCAGCCATAACAGTTGTTCCTGGTAACTATCCACCCATCATACATGTGCTTCCTTATGTAGTTACTCTTCAGTAAAGCATAACACAAATTTGTTTTCTAAATGCGTTGTTCAAGTACACCAACTTCTGGCATTTGCTTTGTTTTTTTATGTCAGTTGTACTATTTACCTCATTTGCCCTTTTTTCCCTTCTGTACTTGCCCAATGTGATAGAGTGTGATCTGCTCTCTTCCTGTCCCCACTGTCAGTGAGGCTCCCCGTGTGTCTCAAGCCCATGTGGGACAGTGTCCTGCTGACAGTGCCAACCTCCTCCATGTCTGCAACAGCACATTCCCTCTGACTCCTGCATTTTGGCAAGCAAGCAGGTCAGGCAGGTCAATTTGTTGATCCCATGGAATTTCAACCAGCTAAAAATCCACAGTTGGTTTTGGCGTTGCTTCTACTTTCTCTGGCAGCAACTGCTTGCAGGAGCAGCACTTCAGACCTACAAATGCACAGTATCCTCATCTTAGAACGGGGTAGGTTGTAGCTTGAAAAATTAGGTTAATGAGGACGCTCACAGATCTTAAAGGATGTGAAATTGGAGCCTCATGGTTTGTAGATGTAGATGTAGTAGTCCTTCAGGGATCAGTCATCCTAACTGCTTCATTGTCAAGTAAGAGTGAACGCATCTGCTGTCATCACAGTTTGTTTAATCAGCTGGCACCCACGGTGCACTTACCATCTCTGGCTCTTGAAGAGATAAAATGTACACACACAAACATGTACAGTCCTACAGGACACTGGCATTTCTGATGTACCTCTCTCTTCACCTAAAACACAGATTTTTTGCACAATGTGTGGAATTTGAGGTCTTCATTTATATCACATAGGGAAATTAGCTACTCAACTAAATCTGCAGTCTTAAATGTCAGGCCTTATAGAAAATTTTTAAATCCCTATTTGAATATTTTACTCCAACAATCCAGAACTTAGTGTTACCTATAATTTGTTTCATTTTTCATTCATCATATCAGTCCCTTAGTAGAATGTAGTACAATTTTCTTTTAGAGCTCCTTCAAAACCAGAGGGAGGAAAATGTATCACACCTAAAGCTCTAAATGGTGTACCTATTTTCTGTCTTTAGAACTGTGATCTTTCCATCAGCATCTATCTTTGCAAGTCTGACATGCTGACAGTAAAATTATCTTCTGTTTTGTCATTCATAACCTTTTTTTATCTTTCTGCAATATGGTCACTGACTACCCCAATTTAATTTCACATTCACCCTTTTTGAAGCACTCTGTATAACTCCACCTTCTCTGTCATCTCTCATTTTTATTTCTTTCTGCTAAAATCAGAGAATCTTCATCCTGACACAATCCACCTATTCTATTAAATAACATTCTGTGTTGCAAGAGCAAGCTGATAATAATCTAGTATGTGACCTTCTTCTTTGTCAAATTGCTCCCTCAACCCCACTTACACTGTGAGAACAGTTCTCCCTGCTAACAGCATTGTTATGGGCTTCCATTGTCCATTACTTGCATTCATTGCAATGAATGAACCTTAATCTTCTATACAGCAGTACTATAATGAATACATCTTTTTGCATGTCTTGGCTTTCTCCATGGTCACTGAAATCAGTATTTTTTTCATTTTATTTTCTCTCCAGGGATTTCAGTGCTTCAGTGAGTTTTGAACTAGGACTTTATGTTTACTTTCCATGAACAGCGGCTTTGTCTTTTGGAAGTGACATTTGCACTCAATGCAAATTAGACACTGGGCATGTCACCAATGTGGTAGGGCAGACCATCTCAGTAGAGGAGAAGGAAAAAGAAGGGAACAATTCTCTCCACATTTTGAGTGAAACCCTGCTAAAGAAATGGATGCACTTACAGCACATTTATAAATGTCTTAAAGAATATAAAAAAGGGTTGCATGCTTAGCAAACACGGCCACAGAAAAACTTTAACACCACAGTACTTTAGGACACTTTAGGAGAAAACCGTTCTGTAAAAGTTGAGCATCTTATTGGTATACCAGTCTGGTACCACTGCATCTCTTCAGCTGTTCATTAAGTAATGCTGTTATTTTAAGTGTTGGTACTGATAGTGTTGCTCTAAGTGCTCTTGTTTGTAATGTTTCCCCATAAAAAAAAGAGAGGTTTTTCATCAGGAAAAGCTGAAAGGAGAAAGAAACAGGAAGAGGAAAGAATAGTTAATAAAAATGTTAATGAACAATAACTAAATAATTACTTAAATGAGTGATTTAATAATCATCATGATTTGAGCTGTAACAATTCCCGCTTACATCATCTAGAATTGGCAAAAAAAAAAAAAAAAAGGCATTGTGCCAGGTGACAATTCCTAACACATATCATTAATTTTTAATATTTATTAATGTTTTAAAGTGCATTTTGGGGAAAGGTAAATTTTATATTATGTGTTTGCTTGCTTTTCATACTCATATTTTAAGAAGGCTTGAGCTGGCATTTGGTAAACCTTACTTCCTTGAAACATTTCTTACTACAATACGTAATTTTGTTTGGTGTTTTGTCAGAATAGAATTTAAAGTAAGCCCCAAAGTGAA
This sequence comes from Leptocoma aspasia, assembly GCA_013399835.1. NCBI lineage: Eukaryota > Metazoa > Chordata > Aves > Passeriformes > Nectariniidae > Leptocoma > Leptocoma aspasia. The sequence continues at coordinate 105,794 of VXAX01004897.1, read as the reverse complement.
CTCTATTTAAATTCAGAACAATTTAAGATCAGGCTTATGCATTAGGTCAATATTGTATGATAGTTTCTTCCTCCTTTACAACAGCTATCATTTATTTAAATTGAGTGTAAAATAAAATTTATCTTACCCTGTGTGCCTATAAGCAATCTCTAGTGAATATGATTGTTTATTCAAATCACTGTGTTTTCCTTCTCCATTTTATTTTGCACTCTCTTGGAACATTATTGTGGAAAAACTTTCCTGGAGAGAGACCTAGTTAATGTTTTATGAGACAGACAACTTCCAGAATTCCTTTTGAGCTTTGCAAAATTGAACACGGGAGAATAAAGTTGTCAGGTGTCAGAGCAGTGGAGCATTTTTTCCAGTCTGGTTTGGAGGATGAAACCACATGGTGCTGTTCAGGGAAAACTGATTTTAGTCACTGTAAAGTGCATCATTATTATTCAGTCTGATTGATCAAGGTAAGTATATTCACTTCATTTAGATCAAATCAAGTCACAACCAAATTATTCTGTACACAGTCAGGTGCATGCCATCTATCTAATCTAAAACATTTTTCCATTTTGTTACCAAAAAAAGGTAGACTGGCTCCCACAACGCAGACATAGTAAGTGAATGATAAATAACTCAATGGCTTTCAGGCTGTATGAGCAGGAAAAATTAAAAAATAGGAGAATAAAAAATAGGCAACTCTTAAATCTTGCAAGTCACATGGAAGAAAGGAGGCATTTAATATAATTTTATTTGAAATATTGCTAGTATCAGGTAAATTAGACATACCTTCTGCCAAACTGTTCACCAAGTTTTGAAAGCAGATGGAATATTTTGATATTATCAGAATGACTAGTTGAGAAATAGTACAATTGGGCTATTTGGAAACAGCCCTAATTAATTCCATTATTTTATTAGACATCTTTCAAAGAGACTTAACACATTCTGTGATTTGGCTTTGGATATGAAGGGGACACTTCTGTGCTCCTGAAGTGCTGGATTGAAAGAGAAGCCTGGCAGAGCTAAAGTGTTTGGAAAATGGTCTGAGGCACATGGTGTGGTTCTTTGGGACAGTGCCGTGCAGGGCAAGAGTTGGACTCGATGATCCTAGAGTGTCTCTTCCAACTCAGCACATTCCTTGTGATTCTTTGATTCTGTGGTTATAACAGTTGAGAGGAAGTGCCAAGCATGGTGAAACTACTGTAGTTGTTATCCACAGTGATGAAATTGCTAACATTAATAATATTGTTTTGTGCATGTAGGAGTAAGTTTATGTTTTCTTGTGGATATTTAGGGCAAGGAGGGCTTATTTATGCTTCCTGGTTTGGTCTGGTATATTCAAGAAATAGTTCTCCTGTTTCCACTGTGAGGAAGATGGTGTGAGTTTGACAGGGAATGGATACAAAGGGGCCAAGAACCAACCTCATAAATGCTAAAAGGTATAGCTGGTACACTTTTTAAAGAAAGTTAAGCAGTTCAGAAAAGTACAACCGCATTTATTCTTACCCAATACATGGGAAGACAGGGAAGAACAGTCCTTGATACTTTATACCAGCCAGACAGTAAAGGTAAAAATTTATACATAAAAAGCCTACTTGAACAACTAGTTTATGATTAGTCTAGGTAAGTCAAGAATAACTGGATGACCGATTTTATGCCAGGACAGCTGACCCCAATGGGAAACAGGAATATTCCCTAGGAAATAACAGTATTGAAATTAGGGGGAAAGTTGGCCAGAAGCTACTGCTCAGGGTAAGGATGGGCACTGCTTAGCAGGTGGTGAGCAATTGTGTTGTTTATCACTTCCTTTGTATATTATAATTCTTTTGTTGTTGTTTGTTGTTAGCTGGAGTAGTAGTAGTAGTAGTAGTAGTAGTTATTTTCTGTCCTATTAAATTTATCTTACTTTTTTTTCTGATTCTCTCCCTATCCCACTTTGAGGCCAGGATGTAAGAAAAATAATGTGTGATGTTTAGCTGCCTGCCATGTTAAATCATGACATTGAGATATAGATGTTTCCTTCTCCCAGTATGGACAACTGGTTGTGATCCTTACACATAATTAATTTTTTTAATCCATGGATGTCCTTTTGTATATCTCATCCCTCATTCCACGCAACTTACCTTAAAATAAAAGAAAAAACCAAAAAAACCAAACAAGAACAACCAAAAAAAAGCCCTCCTCAAAAAACTTACAAAAGCAAATTTGTATAGCCTATGCAAAAATATGCAAAAAAAGTAGTCTGCAAAAGTTGATCAACAATACACATGGCTTATGACAGATATTGTTTAAAGATTGACAGTATTTCTACATTTAATATTTCACTTAATCAAGATGAATACATAAGTGACTTTTTGAATTTTTTTTTTTTTTTTGGCATGACATGAATTGTTGGATGTAGAGTTCCTACTAAAGGACTTTTTCATCAGGTTTATCATTCTGAGCTTGCTGCAGCAACTGCTAGCACTACCAGTGAACAGCGAAATTGAGAAGGATACAGCTGATAGGTTTTAGCCTTTATCAACCTCATGCTAATTTATTGCAACACAGAATATTATTTGCATTACTTCAAAAGTAAAAAGATGCTCCCCGTGGAATTACATCACTATTAGACATTTCTTACTCTATTATGCGTGAGTCAACACAGCATTAAAAACAGGGATTGTACAAACTTCATTTGTGATAATAAACTTAATGAGCAGCAGTAAGAAATGTCTGAAGAACTGAATTATGATGACATAGTATTTGCAAAATAGAGCTTTGTAATTTTTTTGTGTGTTGTTTCATTAAAGACACACCAGCTTTTTTGGATGAAATGGAAAATAAGAATACCAATGTGCATTTTAAACATCTGTCATGGTAGGCAATCACTGGAAGGGAAACAATCTATAAAACACATGTAAGATGCAAAATTAGGACACTCAAACTTGTTTCTTGTGAAATAAGATGGTTATAGTGTTTAGTGATGTTTTCTGTTGCCATCAGTAAAATTCCTCAGTTTTACTGTGCATCAATGACAGGGAAAGGAAAGAGTAAATAAATATAGATTTATGTCATCCGGAGATGTAATTATAATAGTCCAGTTTATTTAGTACCAGACAGAATGGCTGAGAATGCTGGTGCACGAACCAAAGTGAACGGTAACTTGATCATTATAGACAACCCCAGCAAAAGCCAAAGAAAAAGTCTTATAAAGTACAGGCTGGATTTTGCCTGGTAGCCCATAGTCCTTGTGGATCCAGCCCTGACAGGGATCATCTCACACTGAAACATCTAAAGTTGAAAATTTAAAAATAGTTTTGGTTTTATTTTTAATAAACTGTAACATACTTAAAAACAAACAAACAAACAAACAAACAAGTTAATGTTTGGTTTACAGCATGCTTCTTTTTTTGCTTATTGTGTCTGGCAGTCTTCCCTCTGTCATTTCATTTTCTATTTCAATGTTTGTAATCACATTCCCACTGTCCTCATCCTTTTGTTCCCATTTCTGTCAATCTGCTCTCTACACACATAAGCAGATCATCACCTATTTACTCTGAATGAAATAACCAGCATGGTGGGACTTGGGCCTGTCAATAATTTATATTGCACAGCAAAAGGATTTGATAAATACTTGTGATCTCTGTAAATCACCTTGAAAACTGATTATATCTAGGATGACAGAGATCAGAATGATCTGTGAAACTGCATTTGGGGACAGAAATGTGAGAGTTTTCCTAGTGTGAAGGACAAACCCATAATTTTTTTATTTCTTTGGTTGAAATGTTTGTGCAACTTCACCTGGTATGGCTTTTTTCCAATCACTTCCCCTAGCCTCTATTACTTCTAAGATAAGTTATCCAGTAAAAAAAAAAAAAAAAACCCAAGAAAAAAAAAAAAAACACAAAACCAACCAAAAAACCCAAAGAAGCAAACAAACAAACAAAACCCAACCCTCCATAATATGGAGAATAATTTCAGATGGTGTTGTCCACCTGTGATTTTGTTGCTGGATGTGTACATGTTAATTTTTCTAGTTGTGTTTGCTTTGTTTCACAGAACTTTGACAAGCCTGTATGCAAAGAATCAGCGTCTCCTGTTCAATATCTAATGCTTCTTAAAATTACTTGTTTTCCTTCATTTGTTGAATCCATTAGCTAGTTTGCTTAGCACAAATTGGTCAGTGTCATGTAGAATGTGCTGAAGACAAAGAATTCTTGAGTGCAATACACACAAGGTAGTCCTTTTCTACTGAAACAGCAGAAGGCTGTAGCAGAACTTCAGTGGGGAAAACTCTAAAGAAGCAGCTGTGAATTAATGGAGCTGTGATCTGTGTGATCTATCATGGTCTTCTAAAAAATCCAAAAAATTACGTGTTATAAAGTAACAAACACAGTTGACACTATGGATAGTAATCACAAAAGAAAAGCTAAAAGCTAAACTTTATGATGGGATATTGTTTAAAATTTGCTTCTCTGATTCAAGGTTGAGATCATTTGGCACATGACCCTTGTTATTTGTATCTTAATTACCTGTGTCCATGTTATAGTGATAAAAGCTTTGATCCACAAACTTTTCATTTAGTTCGTCCCCAAATTCCATCCCTGTCAAGCAAACAAAAGCCACATCTACACTACTGCAAAAGACACTCTGGCTCCTGTGCCTTGGTGAATGTCCAAGCCATACCCCAGCCACATATTAGGACAAGTTATTAGTATGTAAAAGCCTTCTCCTGTACTCCCAGTTACACCAAAGTGGACCTTTGGAGCACAGGAGCCATCATCTGCTAAAGGAGTACAGGTCTTCTTGTCTAGGACATAAGGCTTAGGAATGCAACAGCAGCAAAGCTGGTGACAGCCACAGAAAGCTAAAGACAACGACCAGTGCTGGAAAAAAGCCAAAGCTTTCTTACTTCTCTGCATACACACTTTGAGTCTACTGTAAGAGAAAGTGAGAGCAGGAGCACTTCAGAACTCCAGATTTAATTACCTTCGCTCTGAAAACAAACAAGTAATGGATATAGGGTGACAAAGAGCAGAAGTCAATCTGTGCTACAATGCAGTCAAGAACTGTAGTCCAAGGGCTGTCCCCTATTAGCAAACCAAGGATTTAGACTGCTTCAAAAATTTCTGTGGTATTTCTGCAGTGCAGACTTCCCTAGGGAAGGTCTTCCATATGCATAAAAGTGGAAAATATTCAGATGCTTTTTATTAAGTAAGAAAACATTTAAAAGAGAATGTGGTGTATCAATGTCATACCTATATCCCTAATTTTGCTGTAATGAGATTAGTTAAAAAATAATTGTGTCCAGGCTCAAATTTCTCCTATTCAATGAAGCACAGATATCATAATTTTTATCCTAACATTTATCTGCTGTTTAATATCAGATGCCAAAACTTCTGTTACTTTTTTGCACTAATATTCCTTTGATTTCATAACTTGACATCCAATGGTATGGATTATCCCTTAGGTCAGCTGGGGTCAACCATCCCAGCTGTATTCCCTTCCATCTTCTTGTGACCTCCCACCCTTCTCACTGTCATGGCTGCATGGGAAACAGAAAAGGCCATGATTCTATAAGCACTGATCAGCAAGAGCTAGAGCAGAACTGGCTAATCAAGGATTTTTTAAACAAAAATCCAAAACAAAGCCCCATACAAGCTACTGTGAAGAAAACTAACTCTAGCCAAACTAGAGTTTGAGTTTGGTGGCCAACACCAGCACACCACTGCATAGCAGGGACAAATATAATGCTGCATTAGCAGAATACAATTTTTGAGTGTACAACATGCATAGGGACTGTTGTCATAGTCTACCAGTAGCCAAGTGTTTCAGACTTACTAACTTTGTTCATCTTCAAACCTGGCTAGATAAACCTAACAAGAGCATCCTTTTTATCTGCTGTACAACTGATAATCTTGGGGAGTGTTTTTATATGTCATTAACATATTTAGACCTATTTAGATAATCCTGACATGAATTTTACAGCAAAAAACAATGAAACTAATTGTTTCATTCTTGCTTTTGTTGAAATAATAAGAATTATACCCAGCAATATTAATACCTCAATTCATAAGTTTTTGCTTTCCAACATACCAACTCATATTTTGGAACATGTAAGTATATAAAAACTGAGTTACACTGCCTCAGTATAATGCAATTCTGGGAAGTCATCCAAATTTGGGAATGTTGTTTTACTACCAGCATATCAAAAATTGACAGATACCTCACCTCATAGTCAATAAGAAAAGAATATAACCAAGGAGCTTGAAGATGAGATTTTGTGTTTTATAAAAATTATGCAAGAGACTTTCCTGTTTCCTTACTAATAGCACCAAAGTTTGCATTCTTTGAAAGACCCTTTTCCACTTAAAGTTGATTTAATAATAGACAATACAGTCTTTTATGCAGCCAAGATTTCCTCTACGCAGATATTAAAGATCTGTGGACAGAAGCAGCACAAGACAGAGTGGTGCTGTCTACAGCTTCAAATTTGCCATAGCAAAGCTGCAATTAAACAATGTCTCATTACTGGCAAAATCTTTCCAGTCTAACAGTCTTTCTGCTTCGGTAGTTTACTGATTTCCTCTTCCTGGAATCCAAAGATTATTTGAAAAGAAGCAGACAGACAATTTGTCTTTGCAGGAGGAGTAGATTAGGGAAACAGTTTAGAAAGGATGAGCTCTGGAAGTGGCAGATTTGAGTGTCTAAAATAATATTGAAAATTGCCTTCCAGTGATGTTTATGTTCTCTGGCTTCAAGAACATGCAGGGTAAGATGATGAGTGTCAGTAAATAAACATGACAGCTCCAAGAGGGAGTCATGAAATGGCAGTAAAAACACCTGGTAATAGCACTCAGAAATCCCAGAACTTCCAAATCATAGATTTGTAACAACTGAGGAAGTAGCAAGATATTGAATGTGCAGCCATTCTTTCACACATCTGTAGCAGGTTACTTGGTACAGGAAATAAGCTGCAAGTCAGGTTATCTTGTTGTTGAGCATTCTGCTTTTGTGATATTTGTGCTTGTACGATACTCAGAACACAGTCCCACATTTCAGGTTACATTACCATTTATGGGGCTTTTATCAATGTATCACCCTAAATAATATACTTAGCTTAAGTACAATGCACACTGATTGCAAATGGTTGTCTTAAAATCTACTGTTCAGCCTTTAAGCTATTTCTTGCAACAGAAAGGGTCATTTCAAGAGTAAGGTTCATTATTACACAGGAAGAAAATAATTTAATCTTCTCAAGTACAATTTGCTCTGTGCAGATCACTGCTGTTGGAAGATGAAATGCAACACATGGTTTTTATTATTTTTTGCTAGCAATTGAGTGATAAAATCCAGACTTTAATCCAGAGAATAAAGTCCTCCAAAACCATAAAGGTAAAAAAGTCACAAGCACTCTATACCTAAAAGTTTTGGAACAATATACTGAACATAATACGCACATGCAAACACAAAATTCAAAATTCAGTAACCTCCAATAGAGATAAAATCTTAAGTCTTTTTTTGGAGGAGTTTAATAGAATAGAAAAGAAAAAAAAATGTTGGATGAACTTGATTCAAAACATCATTCATTTCTTGTCACAGAGTTTAAATTAAATTCAAATCAATTTCTGATCTCATCTTCCCATCACATTCTGTGAAGGCATTTTGAACCTGAGGCTAAAATTGATGGAACCAACAATTTGTAGAACAACTTGCGTTACCTTTAAGAAGGCTCGTGCATATCAAAACAATCAAAAGATAAAAGGCTAGGGACAGAGACAGACAGGAGAAAAAGGTAATAGGGCAAAAAGCTGTCTATTGTCTATTCTTTGGTAACGTGGTTTTTATGTTACATTTCATCTCCCAAAAATAAATGTCATTTAAAATATTGAAATGACAGACAAGTAATGAGAAACTGTTCCCTGAGAATATGACTAAAGCAAGAGGTGAGGTGGGGCAAGACAAAGGGAGGAAGAGAGGGAGAGGGGAGAAGAAGTGTGGGAAGGGAGGAGGGGAGAGGGAAGAGGAAGGGGAAGAGGAGGAAAGGGATGGATTCTTTCTAATTCTGCCTTCTAATTCAGTTTCTAATTCTGCACAAAACAGTGTGCATCTAATAATGTTGTTTCATGTACTGTTTGAGGCTATAGGAGACACTGACCTCTTACAGAGGAAAATCAGGAATAAGAGACCTGTATGGTGCATTTCAAGGTTAAGAAAACTGTAGCAGATGCTGTACAGCATAACATGGATGGAATATCATTTTAGACATATAATTCAAACTGCAGGTATTATAGTCAAATGGGAAGTTAAGTATGCCAGTTACAATTTGAAAGGGACAGAAAGAAGCTGAACCTGAAGACTTTATTTCCACATTAATTTCTGAGGACTTATCTATATACCGCAGCAGCTGTATATGAATACAGGATTCCGAATCCTATGTTATGAATCATTGAATGTTCTGATATGCAAGGTAGAGGTGGTGACTAATTATATAAAAATGCATATGCCTTTTTATTCATTACAAATGTAGAAAATGCATTTATTAATGAAAATAGATGTTGTCATGTGGAAGATATTTACATCACTAAAGGCAATTTATAGTGAAAATTACAGTACAGAAGGAAAACATGACAAGGTATGTGTATCTCAGATATGCACTGCAGAATGAAATAAGGAAGATAGCAAGCGAACTGAATTTCTTAATGGTGAAGACTGTAAGTCACATCCCAGGTGCTATCTTACATGAGGACTCTTCTTTCCCTCTCTCTTCCAAACTTTTCTTTAAAACCACTCATATGTCCATTTCAAGATGCTGAAAGAGGAGTTCCAAACTTTTCTTCTAGGAAAAGACTTCAAGATGCAATTACAGTAGTTAAGATTATTAATTTGTGTAGACTAATCAATATTCCTGAAAAAAACCATTTTTTGGTGTACTGTGTACTTTGCTCTTCTTCAGGAATGTTCTTTTTATGTTAAATAAAATGTTTTTATGTTAAATTTATCTTCCAGAAATGCCATTTACAGTATTAAAATGGTAAACGGGCAAAGACAAACTATTCCCTTTAAATAGGAAATATGGCAAATGCAAAAGAGATAAGATCTCTTTTGGTTGATTTACAGTGCCTAAGTATCTGAGCCAATACAGAAATTTTTGCTTATTTGATTTGGCATTTACTTTTGCCATGAATAAGAAAACATATGGGAAAAAAAAAATTGGAAGTCACCCAGACTCTTGTTTTCTCCAGATGTTGCTCAGGAATGCAGAAGGAAAAGAGAAAGAAATGGTTTGCTAGAAATAAGGAAATAATTTACAAACAAAAGAGCCAAAACCACCATTCCCATAAAACCCTACTGCAGAAGTTTGGCCTGGACACAAACTTCTGGGTAATTTGAGTTTGAACAGTAACTTCAGAAACACAGAAGTAAACATAAAAGTATACTTGAGGTTATAGTGTTAATCATGCTACCAATCTCATTTATATTTTTCTCTTGAAAAAGCTTTAATGGGAATGAAGTTGCTACATTCTAAGAGACACATTTTAGGCAGTAGACTCAAAATCAGATGAGCTTACTCAAAATCACAAAAATGTTTTTCCGTTTTCTGAAAGAAGATGGATTCAATGGGTGTCCTGTTCCCATGTCTTGCAGTTTTGCAATAACTAGTGCTGGAAGACAGAAGGAAATGTGGCTATGAGCAGAAAAGTCTTACACAGGAAAAATCACAGTAGAAGCACTGTCCTAGTTCAGTGCAACCTGTAAAACCAAAGTCTAAAACAAGTAAAGAGATCTGTCTTATGAAAGTGCTTAAAATGATCTAATAACTACGAAAAGTATGAGAAATTATCTCATTCAGATTTTACACAGGATTACCTGAGCTAAATTTGGGGTTCAACCTCAAAATCAACACTTAAAGATGTAATTTGCAACTGAGTTGCATATTTACTTTTTTCTGTCCAGTAGAATCAGAAGATTTCTGTGCAGGCCATTGGTAAAAATGCTTCTTATTGAATCATTCTTTTTTTGCTTATAAGAACGGGCCAAGGTGATGAAAACCTTATGCAGTCCATTTTATGTTCCTAAATTAGGTACTGCCATATTTGAAAAGCAGATGTTAATGTGAGCCGTGGCGATTCTGACAATCTAACTCTTCTGCCTAGGTTTTTCATAAAGTCAATATGGAGAAAAAGTCGCTTTGATGTTTGAATTGATGTTCAATATTTGAATCTAAATTAGATTACTCAAATGGAATAATCTAGGTAAGCACCTCTAAGAGATTAAAATTCAGAAATCCCAGAAGTTCACAAACTGAAATAATATATTTTGGGGAAAAAATTTTTTTGCTTCTTTATGGTTGTAAAAGAGTTTCTTTCATATTAGGAGTTAAAGCATCAGTGAGGGGCATGTTGTTCCTTTATCAAGGTCTGCATCTTGGTCTCCTCTTGATGCTGCAAGTTCTATGTTGTGGGATATATAGGTATGCTGCTTCAGTGCATGGCATGTAAAGGCTACTCTGTTAATTCTCTCGGCCTACAGACTGCTAGTCATGTCATCACCTAAAAAAATCTATGCCTTAGTTTAGTTGAGCACTTCTTATAGTGCCTACAGCAATGAGAGAATTATAAAGCAGACCAGGCTATGTCTCAAAGGTAGACAGTCTGTGTTGTTATTTAGGGCTGAACCTTCTACATTTGACCTCAGCATAGTCAGAACTATTTTACCTGGATCTAGCCTACTGGAATTAATCCATTTGTTAGCAAAGCTATTGAGAGTTCAGAATTCTTCTGCTAATCTGGAGTTGCTCTGAACCTTTTTTAAGATCTTCAGCAATTAACATGAAATCTGATTTGTATTATTTACCTTTTGAGAGACTGGAAGCATAAGCAAAAGAGTAGTCAACGTCTCATTTAGGCCTGATGCTTCTACAGTTGTTTTCCTTACCCGCTGCAACAGGAAAGGGAATAAAATTAAAATCTCCCATGTTTCTCAAAGATTCTTCTTACATGAAAGATGAAATCACACTTATAGGTCAGAAAAGATCTCCAGATGTCAGGTAGTACAACCTCTTATTCAGAGCATATCGAGCAGGTCATGTCCAGCTGATTTTTAAATATCTCTGAAGATGCAGGTTCCACAGTCTCTCTGGGAAGCCTGTTACAGTGCTTGACCACCTTTATGGCATTTTTTCTCACATAGAAAGATTTTATTTCATTTTCTTATGCTGTTTTCCAGCTTGTGTCTGTTTTCTCTTGTTTTCCATCTGCACAGTTGAAAAGTTTGACTCTGTCTTCTCTAGTTTCTTGCATCAGGTACTTGTAGGTCCCCCCATGCCTCTCTTCTCCAGGATCCACACTCCCCATTCTTTCATCATTTCCTCCCATGGTGCACAGATCAACCTCCTCAACAATCTTGGTATCTCCCTGCTGATCTTGCTCTGAAAAGTCTTCACTTTATGTCTTGGACTATTCTGTGTATGCATCTTAATTCAAATAAAAAAATGTTCAGTCTTTTCATCTAAGTCTTGGATTGTTTACCAGAAAGACATTCTGCTCACCACTCCCTCTAACAGAAAAGGGGTTAAGCATGCTTGATTATTACACAGTGAACACATGTCACAGAAACTCTTGGAGAGATTGTCCCATGAAGTATTTTGAACAAATTATGCTGAGTTAGTAAGTACTTGGAATATTGTATGCTTTTATTCTTCTGATTGCTATGTAGATAGAGCAGAATTAATGATTCACTACAAACATACATATATGAACAACTTTAATTTGAATTTTCCTTTAATTTCAGTGCGAGTAAGCTAGAATAGCTCAGACTCCTTGGAGCCAAAGTTTAATGAAGTGCTATAGCTTAGGCTAGTTTCATTATTTCTAAATTTAGCTCTAGTATTAAACACTGAAGCAATGGGGTTTTTTTATAGCATCATATCTTAACTATTACTAAATAAATAATTTGTGCTAGTCTACACAGAATGCAAAACAGAAAACAACTAAAAAAAGGCTCCCTTTTGCAAATCAGAATTAGTTTTAATGGCCCCATTTCTTTAAATCAAGAGTACTTGCATTTTGTAAGATTTCTGGATTGTGAATGTTTGGTGTATTCAACGAGGTATGAGTCTTCATAAATTTTAGAATGGAGTCATACAATCACAGAATGATTTGTGTTGGGAGAGACCTTAAATATTGTCTATTTCAAACCCCCTGCCATGAGCAGGGACATCTTTGAGCAATGTGGTCCAGCGGAAGGTGTCCTTGCCCATGGCAGAGGAGCGGCAAAAAGATTTGTCTTTCAGGCTGCCTCTAATCCAGGCCATTCTATGATCTCTTGTTCTTGTGACAACTTAAGTGAGCAACATACTTAGTTAAAAAATCAGTCTGGTCATCTAGTCTTGCTGTTTGTATGACTTTCCTGTGAACGGTATCACAGTTATCCATTACTCCAGAGAAATATAACAAGAAATCAAGGGGCTTATAAAATAATTTATTGATGTTTTTTAAAATCGTATCTAGATTGTAGACCCTCATAATCATAATAATTTACTAAACAGCTTCTGTTGTCTTACTTATTTTAACTGACTCTACCTCTGCAATGGTTACCTTTGTTAAAGTAAAATTTAAAAATATAAAACCCACAACATTTTGGTAAAATCTGCAAGCAGTTCTATAACTCAGATGATATTCCAATTTGAACAGTGGTTATAATGCAAGCCACTAAGTATTGACTCTGAATTACGTATTGTATTGATAATACTAAATATATGATCTATCATATCAGATCTGCAAAGAGCTCAGACAACTGTAGAAAATTGAAAAGTTTGATTTAGACCTTAATATTAGTTGAGGGTACAAGGTTTTAGTCTTCAGGAATAGGTAACAAAAATGTTTCATCAACAAAACAAAATATGAAAAAATTTAACAAAGATGACAGCATTGTTTACTACATCTGATTCCTATCAAAAAACATTTGTATACTTGATCAAGCTTTTTATAATCTCTAATGGCAACATTTCTTTTCTTCTATGTTACATTCTTTACCAGATAGAAACCCAAGCACTGCCAGGTGGTAACTTGGTCATTTTGTGCAAATGAAATGTCTGTTCAGTCATTTCAGATGGCTAGGCTGAGAAACATCCTGTCTAATTTTGGGGAGATACTCCAGGAGCTCCTTCTTTAGCTTCATGATGATTTTTTCCAAGACTATGCCTGAAGGGAACACAAACCTGGTGCCAAGAGAAAATACTGCCTTTGGCTCTTCTTCAGCTCTCTGGACAGAAAGGGGGAGCCTAGAACACTAAATACACAATGGTATGATCTGTAGGCAAGACTTGGCCAAGAGAGCTCAAGAGAGTTCAATTTCTAGGAAATTAATTTTAAAAACCAATATGAAGTGAAAAAATAAAGAAAATATAAATTTAGTGTTCTGGCACAAGAGCTTGAACTTCAATATTAAAGGACAACTCAACTTTTCTTCAAAAAATTGTTTCAAGAGTGTAGTTCATATAGGAAAACCATGATCTTCAAATGTTCTGCTGGTTGTTAAGGTCAAAATTAAAAAGCCATAACTCAAAGACAAACCAGTATTTCACAAGATCAAGAAATTTTAAAAAGGCATAATAAATAATGGAAACATTTCGTTACGCAGCAGTTTCAAAGCAGTAATTCTCAGACATGAGTCAGAAATCCCTTGGAGAGAAGCAAACTTCATTTTTTAAATCACCTGTTTCTTCATCTCAGATTTTAAAAGGACAGGTCATTAAGCACAGAGGGAATACACTGTATTGCAGCTATTCCACAGGGATTATATTGCAGCTACACTCACCAGAGAAATATCTAAAACCAGTTGCACAGTACTAAAGTTCAATATTTAATCTTTGAAGACCTTAGTTAATTGAAGTCAATGAGGAAGGTGAATGCTAACCATTGAGTTAATGATTCATGGTTGAATATATATATTTAAGTAAATAAATATTGTCCTCTATATATCATACCAATAAAACTATGATAACTGTTGCTGTTAAGGTGCTTAAATAATTATTATTCATACTGAAATAATAATTCATATATCTAATTACTAATAAAGGATAGCCAAAACCCATTCAATTAATAAAACTGCTTTATTTATGAAAAAACCTTTGCGCCCTTTTCTCTGTCACTCTGTTTCAGAGGTTTCATAGAATTTCAATGCTTTTTCTTTTATTGACAGGTGTATTTTGAGATATAATAGGAAAAAGTAAACTAAAGCATTTAAAATTACTAGTATTCTATGGACTATTTACTTGATTTTAGGATATCTATGTCAATTTTATTTAATACAATGTTAGATTACTTTTTTTATTCTGCAGAAACTGCCATCTTATTATTTTCAGGGAAAACATAAGTCAAGAGAGATTTATACCAAGAAGAAAATTTGTAAAAAGTAATTAGGCAAATGAAGTAGTTGTTTGGGTTTTATTCCCATTTCTGTTTCTATAAATATCTGTGTTTTTCAGAGCATTCTATCTTATTACACTACTTGTTTTTTCTTGTGTTTCTGAGCCTTAGAGTGAAGCAAACAAAGAGGACTGAAACCTTTTATTTGAGCTGCTGTCATGTGATAGTCTCCTGTAGACTGCAAGTAGCACTGGTTAAAATCCCACTTCTGCAGGAGGAACAAGAAGGCAGCTTCCAGAATTATCATATAGACATACTATCTTCCCCTTCTCAGGGTTTGCATGAGGCTCTCTAAGCAAGTGTCTCTTATTGGAATATTGAAAGCTTGTAAAATAAATCTCTCTGTAACTGAACATAAACTCGAAGTTCATGATTTCAAATTAAACTAATTCAAATTAATTCTAGGCTAATTTGTTCAAATAAGTATTAGACTATAGTTTCCAACTAAACAGGCCCTTTCAAGAATTTGAGCTTCAGTGGCTAGGTTTTGGCAGAAGAATCACTAATAGAACTTTTCTTTGCTTTAAAACAATGCAAGTAGTTCATATAACACTGCATCCTCTCATCCATTTTAATACACATACTAATCTCAGTTTTACAATTATGTACAACTGTACGTGCTGAGACAAGTCCTATTGATTTCAACTTGTTCTATTTACAGCATGTGACTTAGGTGCAAATGAATATATCCAGCAACAATTTATTTTACTTATAAATTCAGTTTCAGGTGTAATTCAGAAGTTTTCTTCCTACAGCCATTTTCAGAAAACATATATGAAGTCGTCTGAGAGATAGCTGATAAGGAAAGAAGAAGCCAATACAGAATTATCAATTTGACTGAAATATTAAAATTCAATAAAAATAATATCTGCATTATGTGTTCTCTATATATTTTCCCATCTTCAATACTGTAAGCACCCAAGAAAACTTATCATTCAATCAAATATTTGGAGACATTGTTATAGTTACCTTTCCTCTCCTGGTGTGTTTCCTTCTCTTCAAGTATTGGCAGTTCTTAAATTATTGAAAACAGTGTTCACGGCATTGAGTGATCTGAACCTTTAATCATAACTCTGATTGCCCTTCTTACAAGTTATCATTGTTACATCTACAGAAAAAGATTTGCAGTTTCATGCAAGATGAATCTAAGACATTGATTTATCTTTTAAATGCAAAACTCTAACAATCTAAGGCATTCAAAAGCAGGAACATCAGTGATGTCTGCCTTTCCTGTCTGAAAAAAAAATGCAGACATCACTCACACTCCTTTTTAGGACAGACAAGAAGGCAGACTCACTTCAAGACCTGGAAAGGTTATGGGCTAAATTCTCAAGGAAACCTTGGCAAGGCACATGAAGAACAAGGTATCAGGAACAACTCATATGGCTTTACCATGGGCAAACCATGCCTAAGTGTCTGTTTGGCAGGGGTGGGACCAGTAAAAACTCTGTACCTCGTACCTCTCCCCTGCAAACAAGGTGAAAATGGCTGAGTGAGAGCCTTCTGAGGGGCTAAGGTGACAGCCAATTGCCTTTTATTATAGGTAAAATACTTCAACTTTTAGTGTAATATCATATGTTACCATAAGAGACAGGGAAAACAAAAACTTGATTTGCAAGTTTGTATTTCTGGTTTACAAGACCCAGTAACCACAGAGGTCATATTTAAGCTATTTGAGAATATATATAGGAAGACCCCAATCCCTTATATTGATCACTGCACTGATACAATGAACTTCCCCTTTATTAAAACCTGCTAATCATTCAGGGGCTATTTCAGATTCAGAAACAAAGTCCTATCACAAATTTTTTCAAGCTAAAAAATAATAAAATATAAAAGCTTGATTTCCCTCTCTTTTTTCCTGAAGTAGATAGCAAAGCTGAAAGAAAAGCCTATCTTTTTTCTGCTTCATGTTACAAAGCCTCCTACAATATGCTAGTCTCGATGAAAACCTCTTATGCAGAAACATTTTGTGGAAAAATGCAAAAGAAAGTCCTTTTCATCATCTTTCAAGATTAAGCATGTGTTTGAACTAGAATTAAAATGGGGAAAGTTCTTATCAGTGGGCATCATTAACTTTGTGATTTCATCATTAGTCCCTGTAGTTTATCGGTTTCAATTCAGCAGGAATTCCTGACATATTTTGTTTGATCTTCAGAGCTACTGCAAAAGCAAAACCAGTGTTTCAGAAAGTTCCACTTCATTCTGTGAATGAGCTTTTTCAGATAACTTTGGAACAGGTGATCAGAACATAAGACAAATTCCATTCGTTGTATGCCAGGGGTAACTAAAAAAAAATTAAATATTGGTAAGGAAAGATAGTCTTATCTGATAAGGTATTTTTCTAATGGACTTTTGGGATAAAATCATCAGTAACAATTTGGACATTTGAAGATGTATCAGTACCTCAGCTCATTTCAAGAACCTCCTCACCTCCAGAATTAAGCAATCTAGTAGAAATCTCTTTCATACTTCTACTTTCTAAGTAACTCACTAAAATATATATACTTATATATACTTATGTAGTAATTTATCAAATTTTATATAGAATCTGCATAATGCATTAAAGGAAAACAATTTTTTAAAATCATATATAACTCAGCAATGCACCCATGTATAGACCTAATTTTTAAGAAAGTGACACTACAAATAGACTTTGCCTTCTACCTGTATATTTGACTTTTTGGCGCTTTATTCATCTAAGTGCCAAAAATACTTAGTTTGATTATACATCTCAGTGTATTTCAGGTATCAAAAATGTTATGTCTCGTAGCAACTCCACTTGTAGATTTTCCCTTCTGCACATTTTTTAGGCTGGAAAATAAAGCTGACTTACTTCATGCAGACAGAACATCTCAAGTTAGACACCAGAGGCAAATTAATATCTGAAGGTTTCCTGTATCTCATATCTCCCTATGAGATGTTTCCTGCCTTCAGACTCTGCTTGAACTCTGAACATCTGACACATCCGACACATCCTTCTCTGACGCTTTGTGAGGTAGTTGTACATCAGCAGCACGCTCTTATGGGGACTGCTTCCATTCTCATCAATTTCAGGGCCAAGCAGAGCCTTCTGGTGCGCGTGGAGTTACTGGGGTCCTTGACGTGTCCTTGCTCCCATTGCTCCTCCACTCCTCACCAGGCCTCAGTGGCTGTGCTGATACAACAACCAAACATAGTCTGAGCAGTATTAGAATCCTAAAGCTTGGAAGATTATTTGGTCACGTTGGAGGCACAGGGCACTCAGGGTACTGAGGAATATTCTTGGGAGGCTTGGGAGCAGGAAGGGCCGGTGCATCAGCTGTGAGGTAGGAGCAACTCCCATGAAGAAGTGTCTAGCTCATTTTAGAAAAGACCTAAAAGGAAAGAAATTGAAGCAAAGTGCTCTGAACCAAGGGATTCAGGGAAAGAGGATGGCTTCTCAGGGCACATGATGAAGGTGACAGAGGTTGTCACAGCTGGTACAACTGTCTAGAAGGAGCCATTTACCGCTTCTTGACCCCAGACATCTGTCTGAAGAATGGAAACAATAATATTGCAGTATAAAGTTTTGAAAAAAGCAAAATATCTGATAGATACTTGGAAATCATGCTGCTATTGTAACAAAAGAAGAAAGTGTTTCTAATGCTAAACAATGTTCCCTTATCTGGGTTGTCAAAGATATTTAGGTCTCAGGTACGCCAAGTCCTGTGTCTCCTTCTCTGTCTGCGTGTTTGGTTTCCATGTGAAAAACAGCATGAGACAGTGGAGTTTTGGTAAATATATATGACCACTTAGAATGTCAATGGATTTGGAACTGGGAAGGACTCTCCACAGAGAACTTACAGTGTTCTAATCAGGAGCTTAGAATGCTCTTGTACATGGCGTAGGTAATCATATGGCTCAGCTTTCAGATATTTTGGGGAGAAAGTGACAGCCATAGTAAGGCTGGGCTCCACAAGTTACTTTTTTTCCCCTAGCTAGTGGAAAAGAAAGGATAGGAAGCAAGATAATCTTTAACCCAAGTCTTGAAACACCAAGACTTTCAAAGGAACTATGACAATTGTGATGTGTACTGAGAACACACAGTTTTATTTCAATGACTCACTTCCCAACACACTGAAAGAAATTATTTCCTGTCAGGAAAGATGAAACAATTTTTTATAGAGAACTACAGACGGCAAATAAAAAAAAAAATTGTCTAGGAAAATAGTGTATCAGGGTGTTCCTCTCCCCACAGTAGTTAGAAAAGCACTGCAGGAGCCAGGAAGAAAGCACTTGTCTTTAGGGAAAAACAAACAAACAAACAAACAAACATTTTCTTTTTATAATTAAATAATTAAGTAATAATAACTATTCCATGTAAAAATATCATGTTTCCAGTGGATACTTCCCACAAAGTACACTGAGATTTATGAGAAAGTGCTGATGTCTATGTTAATATTGCATATACCAACTCAATGACATAGAAATTCCTTCTTTGCATCTCACAGAACTACTGTATATTGTGACATCTGAAAGAAATATCATAAATGGAATTAGTCACAAACTTTCATGTGAAATTTTTCAATTTAGAAAGTCATGATTTATTGAAACAATCTCAGTAAAATTGTCACTGAATTTTCTGGGTAAAAATAAATTTAAAGTTTTATAGCTTTTTAAAATCTATTTTCTGGTCTTCAGAAGAAAAATACTTTTAATATCAAAACACAAATTAATTTATAAAGTGAGAAATAAATGCCAAAACTGAGAAGAAATGTTTTAGAAATCAGTGAAGCAGAATGTTTTGATTAATCTTTACAGATGTTTTTCTTTCTTGCACTTTCATTATGACATATTCCTCATATGTTTATTTTCCTCAGTATGTTTATATTCCTCCTCAGTGTTTATTTCCAACTCAGAAAAAAGCAATTTGGTTCTTTAAAAGTGGGTGTCTAATGTCATTATAGCTGCACTAATATTTTTCCAGATAGTTGCATGGAGCTAGAATCATTTAAGGAGAGGAGCAGCAGAGCACTTGGAAGAGCTCTGCAAGGCCACATTTAGGAAACTGAATCCTGCTTTTTGAGACCCTGTAAAACAAAATTACTTTATGAACATACATGAGCACATCTTTGCATTCAACTATGCCACTTCTTCTGACTTTTGTTTGCTTCTTCTCAGAAACCAAGTGTAAAGCTCAACTCTCCTTAAGTGTAATGCTAAATAAGCAAGGGAATTTGCATTAAGATTACCTACTTCTACTCTGATCAAGTTAAAAGAATGTTTCAGCTGTTTGATTGTTTTTAAATATTTCATTATTTTGATCCCAGGTTTTGATGGGTAGGATATGCAAAAGGAAACTTTAATATCACTCAGTATTATCCTTTACAAAGTAAGAGAAAAAATCAACAGGAGTTGAGGAGAAAAGCTAAATGCTTCTGAAGAGCGTTGCTCTGAATTTAGATGTCATATCTATCCATAATTTCATATTATTAAATACAAAATTTGAATACACAAGGAAATCAACTATTGGACCTTTCTTTGTTGTTTACAGGAAGAAAAAGCAGTAAAAATATTTGCACTAAATCAAGTAAAAAACAAACAAAACAAAATAACTGGCATTTTTGTGCTTAGTGGTTTGTGTTCTCATCCTCTGTTCGTAAACATTTTCCTTATGAGTATCTGAAATTAAAATTGGAACAGTTTAAAAAACTATTTTATGCTTACATCAATGCTTGCTATGAATCAAGACTGCTTGAGACCAATATTCATATTTCAGCCATAGCAAAGCATAATGGAACACAAATACAACATTAACGGTAGAAACTTGTTTTCATTTTATCGTTAAAGCTACGTTGTTTCTCATAGCTTATCTTTTTAAAAATTTATCTAACCTTAATTTTAAACAGACTCTTTCTTGGCTATATATGTGTCTTAAATACAGATATGGACACACATATACTGAATCAGCAAAACATCTACTGCCAGTGCAATCAGAAAGAGTTAAAAGAGTATCTTCACAATAACTGGATCACTCAGGAGAAAAATGTAATTGTAGAAACCAACATTATAGTTCCTCAGAGCTAGAGAAAATATGAAAACCATGAACAAAATATGAAGAATTTTTAAATATATTTTTCTTCCCATTCCTAGGAGAAAAAAAATTTTGCACCTTTTTTTTTTTCTTGAACAGTTTGAGAAGATCCAGTGAATTATGCACTAAAAATGAAGTGCATCTTCCACATTTGTTTCATTCAAATTAATGATTGCTCATAACTAAAATCCCAGATCTTCTATATTTACCTTCACTTTACACAGAAGTACAACTTGATGATGTATTTTTAATCTCTATCCCAGGTCAACCCAGAGTTCTGTATCTCAGCTTTTAGCAGCTTTGTACGTCTGAGAACACAGCACAACTTTGTAGGGCTACCATCTTTTGCAAACTGTACAATACTGATGTATTCAGATACCTTCACTAGTTTAGAACTAATAACAAAATGAGACACGTATTTCCAAACAAATAAACTTTTTTTGTAGATATAGTGCCTTTCCAGTCAGAAAAGCAAAGTTCCAAGCCTACTAGCATTTATGACTGGTTTGACAGAAATTAAATAACAAAAAATCTTGACTGTGTTTAATAAAAGGGTAAATGCTTGACAATATGCACCATTATATCTATAATGACAAACAAATGCTTCTAAAAATGTACTGGAACTGACCTAACTGGTTGAAGAACTTGAAGGTCAGTTTGAGACAAGGGACTTGGTAAATGAAAGCAGTCACATCACCCACAGAGTTGCCCTGTCATAGGAAGTACGACATGCCAGCACTCAAACACCTCTTTTCCAACAGAATGCATCCTTGATTTGTCAGGAATGTGACACACTCTATTAGAAGAAGATACTGGTAAGTGTCTTCACAGAGCAAGTTCTGCTGTGCAGCCTGCAGAAGTGTCACATTTTGTTAGAACTGCTACCCTGTCCTCACATCTCGTTATGCGTGGAACGCTATACTGGAGGGTATCACTTAATGAAATTAATGCTGAAAAACAAACAAAACCGGAGATGATTGCATGACAATGACACAATACATCTGCCCACCTTAGAACATGTAACAAAATGAAGGTACATCTCTCATCATTTCAACTGGCTTCACTGTATTATAATTGTTTTTGATGTACTTGCAAATCACTTTAAGTGGCTGCAGAAGGAACATCTTACTTTTGTGTTGAATTTACACAAAAATGTCTGAATTTACTATTCTCCTTCCCTTCTCCTTTATATTTCTCTGTCTTTTTAACCTCCTATTGTGACTTTTTAGACAAAGGCTTCTTGCAGTATCTTGCATTCCTTAACTTGTCCCTGCTGGCTTGAATAATCTGTGTCTAAAATGCTTTGGAGCTCACTGCTACTACTCACAATATATTAAAAGGTAACAACAGAAAACAAAAGACAATATAATGCAAAATATAGGAGGGTCCATAATACAGTTCTAGTCACACTACAGTTGTTCTGCCTGAATGTTCTACGTGGCTGTTTCAGAGTTTTTAATTCTTGAAAGAAGGATCTGCCACGGATGTGTCTGCTAGATCATATCTAAGACAACATTCAGGTTAGTTTTAGTAATGTCAGAGTGTATTACTAGAGCTCCTGAACAAAGTGGCCTTCATCAACAACAGCTACTCTTGGCAGCATTTAGGCAAGGAAGTGTCCTCCAGCACTTTTAATGCAACAGAGGGATCCTGGGGGAGTTCAAGGGAATCCACTAGTTGCACAAAATGGGCTGATGTGTATGGTCTTTCTAAATGACAACTCCTACTGGTCTTGGATTAAAACACAGGGCAAAATGAACCATTGGTATCACAGGGCAAATGAACCATTATTTTGACTTGAGAGAGGATTTCTTGTGTTCTTGTGAAACTCAAATTCACCCAAATAATGTCCTCTTTCCTCTACCCTACATTCAATTTAAAAGATTGTAAAGGAAGGACAAGCATAGAGAAGAGTTCCTGTTGAAAAAGCAGCATTCAAATGCTAAGCAAAAGAGATTTGCAAGATAAAAGAGATCTTCAGTTCTCAGTGTAGTGCTTAAAACTCTTTGCCAGGCTGTGAAGTCCTGATTATGCTCCCTGTTTTGTGTTCTACATTTAAGAGTCATTGATTTTAAAACATCCATAGTACTTTAAAGGACTATCTCCCATCTGGGTTTCATAGCCGTTAGGATAGTTAATAATGCTTTGGGGTCTTTAGTTATGAAGAGGGGCAGTGAAGTATTCTGGGACTGTTGTTAAATAACAATATAGGTTCTTTAGGTCTTAGGCTTGGATCTTACATGGCTCAGTCCTACTGAGATAATAATTTATGATAGTCATAATCTTTGTTATTATCATGCAATTCATTTCATTTTCCCCTTAGCTCAGCACTCATGATTATAACTTTTATAAAGTAATTTTAGTCAGTATACTGCAGGACCTTGATTCACAAGGGCATACAGAGATGGGGAAGAGGATATAATATAATACATAAAAATTCCAGCTATATTTTCCTTGGTTGTTTAGCTCACTTGCTTTTCTACTCAGTCAAGATATGTATTCTGCTGGATGTTGTTTTATCTCTTTGTCTTAGGTAACATGGGAGGAAAGTAATTTCACAGTGTACAGCATATTTTCATCTGTTGTTTCTCAGGTAATGAATGAAGTTATGCACACTTGGCATTTATTCAGCTTGCTCATATGTGTTAGATTGTACTGTTTGAATAATTCAGTATGCTCATACTCAGAGTAGGTAAGGGAGTCTGCAGAGAGACGTGCAACTGTCGACAAGTTTCTATCATCTGAGCAGAGGTTATGAACAAAATGGAGCCTCTAGTAAACCAAACATGTAAAAATTGTCCAGAAATGCAAGATATTTCCTATAAAAGCTATACATCAAAGGATTCACAATATAAAAATTTCATTATGCAATTCTCTCAACAGAAAGGTCATAAGAAGTTATAAGATGTCACTACAGAAACACCACACTACAATTGTTAGACCAGTGCCTTTCAAGCACAGCCTTTTTTAATCAGAAAGCTAACTACTGTCCTAAAAATACAAAAATTGTCTTGTGCAATGTTGTAAAAATGGTTTTTGTCTACATCATATGAAAAAAACTAAACTTAGCATGGGATGCTCAAATTTTATTTTTGCATTTTTCCATTTCAGTTGTTTCATTGCCTGTATGTTAACACATAATGTTTTGTGAACCACGTGCTCGGATCCTACAGATCACTGGTAATACAGAGACCATGAGCTGAGAAATAGCCTTAGATTTGCCTACTCCTGCACCTCCTTTGATTACTCCTACTAGATGAAGTGTCACAAGTAAACCTATAGGAGTCATTCTGGTTTTTGCTATAAGCTGTCTGATGAAGCAAAGGACCGAGATCAGTGTTCTGCTAAGCTGTTATTGTGTACTGCTCATCTTCACACAGATACACAAATACACATGCAGATACCTCACAATATTTTCTCTTGAGGTTTGCTGGAAGCTGATCAGTTAAATAGGTTGCTCTTTGTGACTTGGTCCTAAGACATTAATGGTCTCTTGGAAGGTGGTAAGGGTTTAAAAGATCTAAAATGCATCCATATTGTATCACAGCTGATCTCATGTTTAGAAGTGTATTTCTGCAAATATAAATCTGTGATTTTTCTTACAGACTTCATGGAAACTGAACTGTATTCTTATATCAAAGTAAGGAGGGTTAGCAGAAAGATTGACATTCATGTGAATTCATAGATGACTGGAAACTAATAATTATTTCATTATATACTCAATATATTATGAGATGGACTTTTGTACTCTTTTAACCATTGTGCAAGAAATAGCAAGACATGAGGGAAATATTCCCTGTTAAAATCCCCATAGAGCTCATTATAAAGATGAAGCGATTACAATACTGAAAAAAGAATGAAAAATTAGTCTGAAAACAAAAAGTGAATATTATATGGCATTTGGCCTTATGTTTTAGGGCTTCTTTTTAATATGTTTTTGTTTCATTGTATTTTGACATTTTTATTTCTTGGTCATCACTAAAAATTTATTTGTGGTGCCAGAGAAAATTTGGAAAACAGCTGAAGGGTTGAGAGAAGTGTTATAGAACTCAAAGAGTTGAACTGATGTTTTGGGGGAAAGTAGATTTTCATGTTGCTCTTCAGTTAAACTTTTATTTGGTAATTCTATAAAACATGATCCTTACTGCAGTCACAATGTCAAAATATGAGGAAAAAAAAAGAAAAACAAAATAAAAGTCCTACAGAATTTTCCAAACACAAAACTAGATCTCAGGTGGTAAGGGCAAAGTATTTGTAAGATTTTTATTTCTGTTTGTGACTTTGGTTATGAAGTCTTGGACAATTGGCTCTAGGGACCCTGACTGAGCAGGGAGGTTACACAAAATCACCTTCAGAGGCCCCTAATATTTCTGTGATTCTGTGGTTAAGAGCATTAACCACATTTGTGTTTGACACAAATCAATGAACTATAGATTTTTTTATTATTATTTTTTCCCTCTAGTTAACTGTAAGGACAATTCAGAGGGAAGTCAAATTTGTGTCATCCACTCTGTTTCTTCAGAAAAATCTGAGTAGCTGGGGAGTTTAGCTGGACTCATTGTGAAGATGCCTTTCAATTCCGTAAGAAATGGAGCTTGGTATGACACAAAAAAGTGTTTTCACCTCAGCAAAATAGTGAAGTATCGTTCAACAAAGTGAAATGGTGATGAAGTCCAGAATTTCCCTGTCACATTCCCCTGCTTCAAACCCTTATAATGACTTTTACATAAAGTGATTCCTGAATTGCTGCAATGTAGGAGAAAGGAAAAACTGTCTTACAGTCCATTCATAAGATCTTTGGAAGGCAACCACGACCCTCATCTGCCTTCATCTATATTAGTAGATTAGTAGGCCAAATGAATTCACATACTGTTATCATAATGATTTTTCAAGATATTTTCATAGTGAATATATTTATATAAATACACACATATATATAAAAGCATTTAATGACCATGTGAAAAAAGGTAAAAATATTTTGACATAAATTATAAACTATGATAATATTTCACTCATTTTCAAATGCTTTTTATTAATTTCATTTGAAATTCCGTTTATTACAGTGCATTACGTTCACTTGTCTATGAAAGACGATTTTATTATGCTTAGTCACATCTATATCCAAATGTATTTTTTATTTCCTACCAACATTAATTCCCTTTAATCAGTATGGAAAACTGATTTAAACAGTAAACTAATTTAAACAGTATGAAAAAAAATAAATAAGATCAACTTGTATTACCATATTAAGAATATGTTCTGTGTAATGCAGTAGCATATTCAGGCACAGCATCGCCAGCCTATTGAAGGAGCTGATTATCCCAGTCTGCTCTGCCCTGGTGCAGCCTCACCTTGAATATTGTTTTGGGCACCACAATGTAAAAAAGACATTAAGGTCTTGGAGAGTGTCCAAAGGAGGGCAACAAAGGTGGTGAAGGGCCTTGAGGGGAAGCTGTGTGAGGGGCATCTGAGGTCACTTGGTCTGCTCAGCCTGGAGGAGACCGAGGGGGCACGTCACTGGAGTCACAGCTTCCTCGTGAGGGGAAGAGAAAGGGCAGACACTGATCTCTTCTCTGTGGTGGCCAGTGACAGGACCCAAAGGAATGGCCTGGAGTTGTGTCAGGAGAGGTTTAGGTTGGATATTAGGAAAAAAGTTCTTCACCCAGAGGGTGTTTGGGCACTAGAACAGCTCCCCAGGGAAGTGGTCACAGCACCAGCCTGACAGAGTTCAAGGAGCATTTGGACAGTGCTCTCAGGAACATGGTGTGACTCTTGGGGTGTCCTGTGCAGGGCCAGGAGCTGGACCCAATGATCCTTGTGGGTCCCTTTGAATTCAGTAGATTCTGTAATTCTGTAATATTAACTCTAAAATACAAGTATTGAAAGATTTTATGTAAATGCAAACCATATATTTTTAGGGTCAGATTCAGTTGACCAAACAGACTTCAAGTGCCATTTGAGCTTCCTTGGGGTAGTCCTCCTGGTCTACAGATACTTCTTTGAAAGCACATGAGCTATCCATAGATCTCATATCAGCTAGCCCTGTGTAGATAGCACAAGAATATTCAAAATGGTACTTGGTGCCTGTATACAGGCACTCGAATAATAATCTAGAGTTATTACTCACTTCAGCACCTATCTTTCCATTAGAGAGGGAGCTGGTATAATTTCATCAGCTGGATCATTCTGTAGACTATTGGCTGTAAAGCAGTTGAAAAGACATTCATGGCTGACACCATTTGAAATACCATACTTTATTCATCCTTTACTCCTCCTGCAAAGGACATGGGACTTCTGTAGACCTTGTGTAAGATTTATCACTCTGTCTGACATATCAAAAGGCACTGAGAGCCTTTGAGAGGGCATCTGGATCAAAACCAAAATCATCTAAAAATACAGTGGTATCTTGGATACTAGCTTGCAAATGGACACCTAAATGTAGGTGTTTAAATCTTTGCAGCATGTCCACATTGGGAGTTGTCTTATTTTTTCCATAAAGGTGAACACAAAACAGCTGTTTTAAAATTGAAGACATTAAATTTAATGTCCCTACAGTGCAAAGTGTTTGTGTTACTCTTGTGCAGTCATTGGCTAGCAAGTCCCTATGAATTGAAAACAGAGCATCAGCTCACACTACACAAAATTTTCCATAAGACAAATATAGTAGGATGAAAAGCAAAACATAATCAAAACTGTTATTAAAACTATCTCTTTTGCAGAAAATGAGCCTCCTTGTAATGCAATCTAAATTGAGATACTGTTAATTACAGATCCAAGATCACAAGAAGCATTAAACATGGAGACCTTCTCATGTTTAATGTTAAGTGATTGAGAAGTTTAATGTTACATTAAACTTCTCAATCACTTTGCCTGGAACTCCTTATTTGTATCCCATGGCATTTGTGCTTAACAATACCTTGTCTCTGTTGGATTAAAAGCAAAAATACTTCATTCCTTTTTTATTTTAAATTATCAAAATATAAAATTTATTTTATCAATTAATCTTTTTAATTTCTTGTTCAATTTGAAGTAGATAGGAAAGTGAATCTTTTATTCATTATGCTAGATAGTCACCACTTTATATGCACCACAACAACTAAAGTATAGTAAGTACCTGCAGCTGTTATGTAGCAGATGGTTACAGTCAGCATCTGAATTTTTTTAAATGATAGCAAGTGCACAGCACTTGATTCAATGGCCCAATTAAAAAAAAAAAACAAAAACCCACAGACTGTTTTAGAAGATACAGTTTATATTTTCTCTTCTTTCTCCTTATAATTGCCCTATAGCTTCATTCTATTACTTCCTCATCTTAGCTAAGATTTTTTGGCATTGATATTTTTCAAGACTCCTGCTTGATAGTTTTCAAATTAGCATTGTATGTGCCTCCTGCAGACATCCTCTCCTCTGAAGGGAACTTATACTGAGGCCTTAAGACTTCATTTCACAGCTTGAAAAAACTTACAGATGTTTCAATCTTGTTTGGAGAAGAGCTGGGAATCCAGAATACAATAATCATGTTAGATTTTTTCCAAGCATACTATAAATCTAAAAATGATCCCTTTTCAATGAAACACTGGAAAATTAGTCCAAGCTACCTTACTCTTCAATCCCGTTCCACTTGGAAGGAAGGGGGGACTCAGATTATGAGAAGCTGCTCTACAGCCTTCTTAAGAAATAGTCTGTAGTCAGGTGTAGATCAGTAACGAGAAGTAAAGCGGATCAAAACTATATTGTCCTCATAACTGCTTTTTAAAAAAAAGTTTTATACACAACTGCCTAAAAAACTGTGTCTCTTAATTGTACCTCTCTAGTTTCAACAACATCTTTTATAATAATTTTAAAGTTTTTTGAGAATTCAGTTATTCTTTCCCCTCCCACCCAGTAGATAAAAGAAAACAGGGAGAAAGCAAAATCAGGACTCTATTATGGAAGCTGCCGTAATAAATTTGGGAAGAGCTACTTTAAAAAAGAGTTGTCTTACTATCACTTGGGAGAATGTGGTCCTTCTTTGAGTTGGATTTTTGAGAAAATTACCTCCAGAGGTCCTTTCCAAGTAAATAATCTTACGAATCTGTGATTCTAAAGTCTGTTTTATCTTTCAAGGAGTTTGTGGCTTAATTGAACACAAGTCACAAGGGCCCATCCTGGAAATAAAGTAAGGATCAGAGCAAAACAAGACAAATTACATCATGCAGTCCTCACATGCAAATCAGGGAGAATGATTACAAGGGAAGTGAGCTATAAGACTAATTTGTTCAACTGGAAAATTATATCAATAACTGTTCCCTGCTTAATTCAGGGTTTATGCACAGTTGAAAGAAGGGCAGACTTGAGTGCAAAGTCTTGTGACAGGACTACTGAGAGCTGTCAGGCTTGTTACTTCACTGACAAATCCACTGAAACTCAGTACTACTACTTCCAAATATGTAAGTACCCTGGCAGACACCACTGCATTAGCTGGCCTTAGTACACGCTTTTGGTACTTTCTTTAATGTTGCATGGATTAGAAACTGGGCATAATAAAGGGAGATTGTTTTCCCTTCTCTTCATAGCACTCTTTTGTCTTCTTTAATGAAAAGTGGACACTTCAAAAATCCTTCAGACCCAGAAAGTACGACCTAAGTTTAAGTTTAATCTGCCCTTGGAATTTCAAAATATGATGAATGTAATAGAAATATATTTTCCTTTAAAACACCTATCATTTTTATGCTGTTCTAATGTACAGGACATAGTTTACTATCTTACACAACAATACTAAAACCCATTGATCTGCTTGCATTGTATCTTCCCATCACTATCTAGTTAAGAGTAAACCAAATCATTTCATTCGGTACAGGCAGACTTATTTGAACATGCTTCTCTGAAATTGTTATGGGTGCTTGAGTGATAATGATTGGATGACCTACCTACATTCTAATAATGAACAGACTATAGAAAGTAGTACAGCATATTAAACTGAGGATATAAATCTCTTTCTATTACTACTGTCTTCCTCAACACTAATGGAAAGTTCAGCTTTTTATGGCGGCTTAAATAAGAACTGGAAAATGATGGAGCAGGCAAGATTAATTGAATGCCCAGGAGATATGGCTGTTGCTGGTCTATTTCCTCCTGTTGGTCTCCTGGACGCATCTCACAGTACACCTTACAGTCCATTCACCCCTTATTTAAATTGCATATTTGTGGTAGATTTGGATTAAGGTTTTCATGCCTTTTTTGATGAGATTAATTTTCTACAAATATCAGGGCCCATTCTTTTGTTAACATTACATGCTTGTGTGTAAAATTCAGAATTTCCATTTAGAATACTTCCTCACTCTGTAACTATGACAAATCAGCAGTGTCAGACCAAAAGTTTGACAGAAACTTTTGTTTCAGAAAAAAAAGGTTGTGGTGGTTCTGTGTCCACTACAAAATTGTGTCTCAAACTTTTTCTTTAACCTCAGGTGCATAAACTCTCATCAAAACTTAATTTTCTTACATTTACACTGAATAATACCCCATCTGATGGGCATATAACTTAACTGCAAAAAAAAAAAGAAACCAATTTGTGAAGTTTAAAAGAAACAACTATATTCAATACTGTCAGTTTACTGTTTTATAGAAGCCTTTCTGACCTTTTTTTTTTTTTTTTAATTGTCTTTGGTAATATGAAATAAAGGTTTTTGTTGCCTTATTAAACTCTTTTGTTGTAGTTTATTGACTTAAGGTTTCACACCAACAGTCAAGGTAAAAGTTAATTACTATTCAGTACCTTTAATTGCAAGTTACAGTTCAAATACTTCAGGACAAAGTAAAGCCAATAACACTTGTCACCAGTAATTACAGCCAGTTTTCACCACCCTGTCTTGAAGGCACTGAATTGCTGCTTTCTTAAGAGGTCACAAAAGATAAATGACAGAAAAGATAAATGACCAAAAAGATCACACTTCTCAAACATCCAAATTATACTTCACTTTGATAAATCTTTTCTTTATCTGCGATTATGCTTGTGTTCACCATTAAAATTAAGAGAAAAAAAAAATTTGCCTTTCTATTCTTCTGTTGCTGTGCATTCCAAGAAGTCTAAATAATTCATTTTTGCTTACTGTGTAATACTCACATACTTCACCAAGGTCAGAATTTAGGAATAATTTGGTGGTTATGATTTTTATGTTTTTAACAAACTCCCATAAAGATCTAGAAGGAAAGTACACACTTATAAGAAAAATACACAAGAGAAAAATAAGCAGAAAGCTGTATTAAATGAAATGGTCAAAGGGAGACTGGTATAGTTTCTAAAATTCAGAGATATCTCTTTTTCTCCTATGCAGCATATATGAAACACATAAGCAAGTAAATGGAAGAAGAAAATTTACATTAAGCTGTTTTTTAATTGAGCTCTAATGGATCCCCTTTGAGACTCATCATAACAGAGAAATTCATATGTCGTTTGATTTGCATCTGTGCATTGAACTGGCTCACAGGTGTTTACCTTTGCTGTCTAGCAAAAACAGGTAGTTTTTAGGACTGGCTTGCAATCTAAATCTTCCTCTCATCTCTCCTAAGCAACACAGCCCAAAGCTTCAAAAATAAGTTTGCTGATTACTCTCTGTGAAACATATTTCCCTTTAATACCTGCACCTAAGAAGTACAGTTTTTAACCTTTCCTCACAAAATATCTGTGATGTATAGATGAGTTGGATAGTTAAGAGTAGAAAACAGAAAACAAAAAAATATCTCTGCTAAACAGTCTTTACCATCAAGAGCAGCTTTAGCTGCTTACTAGTGATTATAAATTGTCACTGACAGAATTGAGTGTGTGGTTTCAAGGCCAGTGTCCAGTGAAATAGAGAACATTGTAAATTCACATTTTTGTAATATATTTGTCATTTTGTTGCATGTGTGGGTGTGTTTCTTTTGCAGACACAGCAATGTAAATGGTTCTTGAAATAGACTGGTCTGAAAAATGTTCATCCTGTTGAGAGATGAAATACTGCAAACGGGATAGGTAGAGCTGAGATTGTCACTGAAACCCCTCCGTGTCTAAAGAGGATACTTCTGTGTGCTGAACTTCTCTCACCAAATGACCACAAACTACATGAATTGCCTGGAATTACTGGCACCTTCCTATGAGGCTCTTAGCTGACTTTGTTCAGATCATTTAAGTAAGGCATGGTCTGCTAGGACAAGCTCTTAAATGCTGCTATACATAAAAAGAAACCTGCCTAGCTTTTGGGCTGCTCAGTGCTCATTCCCCTGGGTCATTTCTCTCCCTTGAACTTTCACTGGCCCCTACTGCTCAGCTGTACTGAGAGGAGTTGATGCAAACCAGTTTAAAAGAAGTAGCAGGACACATTGGCAGCTTTAGAACCAAAATGTCCTCTTCTTATATGAGGTCTATTGAGTGCTTTTCTTCAAGTTTCATCTCTAATTTTATTTTGAGATGATTCAGGTACCTGAGAGGTTCAAATCTACAGTTAATATTTTGTTTGAAAGGAACAAATTTTAGTCAATTAAATAATCCCCATGAAAGTCTTTTCGATGCAAACATAAATTGAATGTTCAGAAGAATTGCTACATTTAAATTAATTTCATAAATGTAGGACTAACAGTGATTTGGGGTTGTGGAGCTCATCAAATTTGTATATATATAATCTTAAATATGTAATATCTGTATATTCTTTTGATTTTCTCAAAGTTTTCTACCAAAAAAAAAAAAAAGAAAAATTGTGCAGAATTGTCTGGGGTCAGATTCCTGGGGAAGAACACACGTGAAAGTGTGGAGAGAAAGGGAATGTCTGTTTACCTAGGCATTTCAACTGTGTCTTTGTCATAGATGCAGAAGATGCTTGTATGTCAAGCAGGAAGTATTTAAACTAATCAGTTTATTAAAAGAGTTTTCTTCTAATGGATTGTCAAAAGCAAATAATGATGTGTTTTAACTGCAGTGGACAGCTAGCATAGTTTCCTGTGAGGTCTGGAGACCCCAAGTATTGAATCCCATGAACAGTTTTCATTTAAGTAAAAAGAAAATCACAGAAATAGACATGGAAGCCAGAAGTTTGAAGCTAAATTACGTGACTGCAAGAATTTTGAGAGCTTGTTTTCAACACAAATAAATGAAGGTGCTGAAGGTGCTAGCCCCAAGTCCTGGTAGTAATCAAAATAGAATGTGTTTCAGGTACTGCTAAGGATGTATTATAATGCCTCTGCCAATCCTTAGATAAAAGGATATTTATTGTTTTCTTAGTGACTAAAGTACATTAAAAAAGACAACTTTAACTTTCAATAATGTGTACCACAAACATGTTTTTAGAGACCTAAAAGTATCTTGTATCTTGTATCTTTCATCTTCCTGGCTTTTTATATAGACACAATCATGCATAAATTGTCCAATGACTTGGACATAGATTAAGAAAATGAAGAGATCCTTGGAAAATAACAAGATTTAGGATAGCAAGGTAGTCTCAAACTATATCTTAATTTTTATATCCTGTGAGTTTCTCTGCTTCACCTTTGTTATGTGAGACTCTTCAGCATCCACAGCAGATTAAAACTTACGTGGTGCTGACTGTACATCAAATGTGAGCAGAGGAGCGATATCAACAAATCTGAGCTGATGCCTTCAATCACTGCTTTGGTTACACCAAGTGCTTTGTCAGCAGAGCCCCCAGCGTACACACAGAGCATGGCAGCAGAAAGTGCTTTTCTGCCATCATAGTCTCACTAATCCTTTCGGTGACACAAACTAAGTATGACAACGACTCTGTCAGCATAAATGTCTCTGCATAAGGTATTTTTTCTAGCATTACAGTGTCGGTAAGGAGTGAGTTTTTTTTCACATCCTCAGCTATGATTAAAATTTTGAGTGTAATTTCAACTGAGACACAAGACCAAGAAATCAACCTTAAAACGTCTAAGAACACTTTCTCCCTTCCATTTGCCCAGGGAAAAAGCTGAGATGGCAGGAGAAGGATTTGTGAGCCGCAGAAGGATCAAGATGAATTTTCTGTGGGGCTGTAAAATTACATGGTCATGTCACCCGCCTTTGAAGATGATGTCAAGGAGTTTGGGTAGAATTAAGTAGTGTTTGGGGACTGTAGTGATGTTAATCTGTGATGTGGTTATCAAGATGCCCTTTTCTGTACCTTGATATACTGGAAAGTTGTTTTTAGGAAACTGTCCATATAATGTAAGCTCTTTTCCATTTCTCTCTATAGGACACCTCTGGGTCTGTTGCCATTGCTCTAAGTAGACTGTCAGTAAGTGCTCTGTAGTATAAACTGAATTTATTGTTAATAGTAAGAAGAAATTATTGTAATGAATTACATAAGAAATTATAATATTTCATATCTTTCCATTCTCAGTTACCAAAAGTGTGTACCTTACTTGGTGCATGACAATATGGGCAAATAATGTGCATTATATGACATGCATACAGGTACATAGAGACACAGACACACTACAAACTTCTATATTATATATAGTATATGTAAAGATGGGTATGTATATATATATGTATATATGTATCTCTAAATGATGCCCCGAGATACTAAGATTTAGATGAATTTTTAAACTAATTTGGGTAAACATAAAATGCAATTTTTTCTGGAAAAATCCTGATGTTCTACTCCCTTGAGTGACAGATTCTGATGCCATTAGAGATACTCTAAAGTCTGATCCACAAAATTTGCGCATGTCAGTTAGTGAAGTGTTTGTTTATATTTACCATTATACTTGGATATACAGCCTTGTACCAGTATATTCAAGAAAATACAATTTCTTCACAAACAGCTTCTTTGCGTATGCTACATTTAATTTTAAAGCTGTAAAGTATCC
The DNA here is from genome assembly GCA_013399835.1 of Leptocoma aspasia. Classification (NCBI taxonomy): domain Eukaryota; kingdom Metazoa; phylum Chordata; class Aves; order Passeriformes; family Nectariniidae; genus Leptocoma; species Leptocoma aspasia. Next base: position 71,510 of record VXAX01004897.1, on the reverse strand, counting down.
TGCTAAGATGCAATTGTGAGATACCTCTGCCCAAATTAAGGGGCAAACCAGGCTATATGCTGAAGCTAATAGTATGGATTTTATTTAACAGTAAATGTGAGGTAGAGAGATAGAAAGAAATATAAAATTAGAAGGGGTGGTGGCGGGGAGAGAGAGAAAGACAGAGAGGCTGGGGAGAGAGAGAGAGAGAGGGAGGGGGAGAGAGAGAGAGAGAGAGATCAAGCAGCAGATGGTTGGCTGTTCTTCACGCTGGGCTTCCTGGTAGCGATGGTCCTAAGGCAGTTCAAAACTTTTCACTATTTATACATTTTTGAAAACAAAGGAATTAACAGCCAAACATTTCTCTTATTCTATTGGCTGAATGATTCCCTCACTTCTATTGCTAATTAACCCCCATGCTCAATTTTTCTCTTCTCATGAGCCAGTGGGTTTCTGAGTCAGTGGGTCTGTGCTCATGGTCATGATCTACTCCTGGTGAATTACCTTTTACCCAGCCTGAGCTCATTTCAGCACTCAGTTGCTGAGCTGGCTTTCCTTGTGGCCCGTAAATTCTGCATTCTTTATATCCATTGTCAGTGATACAATCTTCTCTCCCACATCTGTTAACCTTCCTCTAGGTCTGAGATAAACACTTGGACAACAGTGTCACCTTTATCTTATCTCAATTTCCCATCATGGTGACTGAACTGACAGCCCAAGTTCTAGGCATCCACGGAGGCATATTCAGTTGGGGAGGCTTCAGTGGTAGCATTTGCCATCTGTCCCATAACTTGGTGTAATCTTTTTTTGACTGGTGATATGCATGTGAGCAGCTGCTGCTTTACACATTTTGCCACAGTGGAAATTTTTGCCAGGAAGCATTACCCAGGATGTGCCAGTCAGACCTTGCCCCAACCAGGCCCGGAGTTAGTGCCATCCAGTCACCCCATTCTGTGCTTATCTCATGGCAAAGTTCTTCCACTGTGTTAACAGTGTTTGAGAGAGGCAACTCTGCTCTGTAAGTCTTTACTTACCTGGAATAATTCTAGCAAAGTTCAAGCATTTTGCCCTCATTGTCTGCAATTACAGTTCACATTTAATGGTTCTGTTAAAAGGCATTGCTTTATTCATAGCATTCACTCTGATTTTCAATTTTCTGCCTGTTTGCCTTTGACTTCAGGTGCTTTGTATTAACTATTTGTATTTATTTAACTTGGCATGGTTGTTTTATCTGCAATTCATATACACTTAATTACTGCAATTAGGTAATTGAACTTATGAACTTGAATGTATCACTTGGGTAGTAAGTAACAGATTTTCTGGCTTGAGTGTTTTCTTCTTTGTGTATTTTCTTCTAGACTGCATATTTATTGCCTGAGAAGTGGTTACATTCATTGTTATTCTCTTGAGAGTCTTCTGACACTACTGCCGCAGGTTCAGTCACATGCAGATCTGGCTTCTGATGCCTGTTCATTAAGGACTCTTCATTTCAGACAGTGTCCAGTAGTATAGAAGCTGCTAAAACACTCAGACCATACAACCAGTTATTCTCTCCTTGCTGCTCATCTCTGGCTCAATGTCTCTTGTATCGCAGGTTACTAAGGTAAAGAGGTTTTCAAAAGTAGAGCAGGAAAGTTTGGTCTTCAAAATACTCTACTACTTAAGGTACTGCCTTAGGAGGGGGAAGAAGAGACTGAGACTCCTCCAGGGAAAGCTGATATACCAAACGTGGAAACTTAGAACCTTTGTGAGTTATTTCAGACACTTATTCACTAGAGCATGAATAGTAGAGAATAGACTAGACTAGACTAGACTGGACCAGACTAAGCTAGAATGGAAATAGAACAGATTGGGTTGGAAGGAATCTTAAGATCATCAAGTTTAACCCCCTTGCCACGGTCAGGGACACCTTCCACTAGACTAAGTTGCTCAAAGCCCCATCCAACCTGGCCTTGATCACTGCCAGGGGTGGGGCATCCACAGCTTTTCTGGGCAATCTGTTCCAGTGCTTCACCACTCTTATACTTAATCTGGGATAAGCCAGTCCTTTCTGTTGGGGGCAGAAGGTCCTTCCTCAGCTGGAGGATTTGCAGCATCCTCCAGAGGAAGCTACCTGATTTCTCCCTGGCCTAAAGATGATAGTCTCAATACCAAACCTCTGAGGTCTAAATCATCACCTAGTGACAGATTCCTCATGAATATGTCTAGTTAGATAAATGAATCTCACCTTTGGCTGATAGAATATACAATAGACTGTCATTTAATGAGGCACTTAACTGTAGTATTCATCCAGTTAAATTAATATATTGTTGTCAAGAAATTATTGCCTTTAATGAAAAAATGTATCATCTTGAATATAATACATAGAAGTCTTTAGTAAAGTTTTTATTTTACTGCTGCAAATATTCAATTCTGTAACTTATCTTACATTTTTTTCATGTTGTATTTATTGATTAAAAAATGGGGCTTTTTTTAGTTCTCCTCTATACTTAAACAGTGTAGTAGTTTATATAATACTGCTTTTATTGTTAGAATATAGAATTATGGAATGCTTATCAACACCCTTAAATTAGCAAAGGCTTTGTACTTACAAAGTTCAAATCTTACTTCATAGATGTATAGGTGCTTTGTTTTCATTAGGTTTATCAATGATTTTAACATCAATTTAATCCCAAGTGCACCAAGATTTACACTAAGTTGCTGTGGGCTGCATTTCAGATCCAGATTTGAAATTACTGTAAAAGACAACAAGGACTGAGTTAGTAATTTTAGAACCTGGGGACAAAAGGAAAAGAGAAGGGCTGTCCTTAGGTCAGCTACTCCTGGTGTTTGAAGTCTGTGGAAACTTCTGCTACAGCTTTAAAGCACATGAGCACAAAGAGTATATACTGTATATTATTCATCTTCTGAAACAGAGCTGAACAAAAGTGTCCTCCTGAAGAGCTCCTCACATGAGAACGCATAATTTATATTTGCACAACACAGCACAGTACAATGCCAGGCAGAGGCTGTATCCCAGCTAGCTCTGAAGCTGGAGGCACCTTGGTGCTGTGTCTATGCCTGCCAGGGGTTACCTCAGTGTACTTATGCTGCTTCCAAGGTCTAACATAGCATAAATCTGCATTCAGAGTATGGTACTGCTCTGTGCAGTCACATTGCATCATTTAGAGCTAGCTGAGGTGTTCATAACACTGGGTATTACTTCTTGTAAGCCTGTCTTTAAAGCCCTGGAAGCTTAGACTGAAGTCAATTCATCTGAGATGCTTGACACCTCTATTGGTTACAATGACAATGTTATGCCATAGTGTAATAGCATTGCTGAATGCAATTTCTTCCTAGAAAGTAGAAATGTCAATTCTGTGGATGGACATTGCTCTTGGCTCCCTAATATGCCACATTAAGGAGAATCTTGAAAATCAAGGACTGTTAGTGCAAGTGTGGCTTCCAGACTCTGCAATGAGAATTTGAAAAGCTCATCTAATAGCTCCCCTATGAATACAATCAAGAAGATTTTTAATTATGCTTCAGTAATTTCTCAAGGATATTGTAGATTGTTTCTTTTTCATGTGCCTGTAGCTGTAAGATCACCATTCCATCAGCATATTTTATATTATATTTGATAGACCTTATTAGAATCCATTATCTGTCTGTTCCAACCAGTTACAATGCCAGCCTTGCATGAGTGTTTTGATTTGTATCTTCTAATCACAGTTTTCTGCATGGAGTCCTTGTTACAATCTCTGTACATGAGATAGTCTGTCAGTATTTTCTTGAATTGCAACAGTAAAATTTCACAATTCACTTTCAATACTCTCTCATTTCTCATAACAATTACTTAAATAAATATTTCATATATAAACTATGGGGTTATTATTTTTTTTCATCCTGAGAGCATTGTTCTCATTCCACTAGTGTTGGAAACATTGTTCACAACTTTTTGCTCCAGCAACTGGAATCTCTACATATAATCTAAAAATGTCATACTGATGATCTATGTAATAGATTTTTGCATGCATTATTTCAGGTAATAAATAGCTTAGCAGCTACTGAAATCTTTTTCAGTTTCCCAATTCTTTCTTGGAATACCATGCGGTATCACTTTTAAATTAATATTTTTCAGGAACCCAAATCTCTTTCAATATGTCTAAACATCAACAACTGTTATCACTTGAGACTACATTTGCACAGAGTTGGCAGACAAATATGAAGGTAGAGGATGTGTGCAGACCTGTGCCTCTGGAGTGGCAACAGCAGGCTGGGCATCATGCCCCCTGATTAAAAAAATTACATACTTTAAAGCACCTGAAGCATCCCCTAGCTGCTGTTTTGCCATGCACTTAAAATATTTGAATAACTGTGGTTTCAAAACAAGATTTAAGACCTTAAATCCTTTAAAATTTCATACATTGAAAAGCATTACCATAAAAGAAATTTTATGGGCATTTTACATTAAACATTTATCTTTTTTTTCCCTAGGATTTCATTCAAATATGCAGGGCAACGTGTAGCAGGGTCTTGTATAAGTATATGTGTTAGCCACTTCATGGAAAAACATGCACAGATTATTTCTGCAGTAAAAAAATTTACACATCTGAAAAAAAAAATGTACACACCTTTGAAAATTAGAGGTAAAAATTATGTATCAAACAGTAACCATTTAAGCCTGTGCAACTCCACTTGTACAGGGACGACTGAGAACAAAGTCTTTCTTGTGAATGTTAGTTGGAAGGTGATGTGTTATGGATTAAATAATTATAATTAACATCTTCCAACAATTATAAGTCCTCAGAACAACAACAACAAATTCTTTACTACAATAAATTCAGTACTTGATCCTGGTGTCCCAATTCTGCACTGAATTAAACTTATTGTTCACTTAGCACTTCTGAAATGAACCATTTAAACCTGCAACAATGGTCTGTAATTAAACTATTCCATGATCTCTACTATCTGCCTTCCAGAAAGGTTCAGGAGAGTAATTAACACTCTTCACAACAGCAAAAAGAGTTATTAATCAACACTAAAATAAATGGAAAATCAAAACTAAAAACATGGAAACAATTGTAAATTAATAGATTTAAAAATTAATAGCTACGTAACATGAAGACAAGACTTCTTCTTTTTACCCTTTTACCCTTTATTAAAGATCTGTACTTGTTTTCTCACCTCAGGATAAAACAATCTGTTACTGTTGTTGGTGTGGTGTTGTCATCCTCTGGCATTCGAAAATCATTCTGAATCACAAGGTAAAAGCAGCTCTGTTAGTTCTGCTTTTGCCTTCAGTCCTCTTGATTTATGTAGCTTTTCTATCCAATAATTTTTTAATTTCATGTTTTCTTGCCTCTTTTTGGTTAGAAACTCACATTCTTAGGTAATAATACAGAAGTGAGAACATAGGAAATGAAAATAATTGATTTTATGAAATCAAGTGAGTCTGAGTAATGGTTTCATGGACTTTGTTGGTGTAGCAAGTTTGGAAAAATCTTTTACCCAGAATTATACAATGCTTCCCCATCTCATCAATGTCATATTGTTAACATTAANATATAATCTGTGTGACCAGTATTCCTAATGTTCGTTGATCTCTTTAATTTACTTTTATTACAGGAGAAGTTGCTTTGTTACAATAAAAAAGGTTAGGGATAATTTAATCTCTTCTTTTACCTGGATATTTTTAATGATTTACTTTCTTGAAAAACAGTGGATGACAGTAGATACAAAGGAAAACCATTAATCTCTGTATAATGCATGCTGAGTTTGGACTGTATCCAGGAAGCATCATACTTAAATATACTGGTCAAGACAAAAATTTTTGAAAATTACTCTTACTAAGGTTTGAATACAATAAAATAAGAAGCAGCTGTCCCGTTACTACAAGTTACAGAAGATGTGTCAAGTTACAGAGAAGATGTGTCTTTCCAAAATCTTCATGTCTAAATTCAGGTTTAAGCTTTATATGTTGATAACTTTCCACTTTACCCTAATTGTCTTGCTTTCATAAAAAATGGATGGGTAAACAGTTAACATAAGTAGCAACCAAGATCAAAACAAGTACAGCAGATCCAGAAATGCTCATTGTTGCAAATAATCAACATCTGGATGATTGCATTGAGACTTCTCTATTTCCTGCATGATACATAAGTCTATTGAATAGACCTGCACTTGAATAAGGTGTTTGTGGGGATTTTGGGATTGGGTCTTTTGATTTGTTTTCTTGGTTGTTTTGTTTGTTTGCTTTTTGTTTGGGATTGGTTTTTTTTTTTAGATTTTAAAATTTTTTTTCAGTAGCTCCTCTCCTAACTCTGTAGATCGATGTAAGTTATCTGTTGCCAAATATCTCACGTTTACCTTATAGATACCTGATTTTTGTTATCTTATAGGTACTTGATTTTTAGGGTCCCATGACTAAAAATGATTAAGTGTTTCTGACTTTAGACATAGCATCTTTGGCTTTGACTTTGTGCATGGGCCCTCACATTTCCATGTGCTGTTCAACAAGTGTTTTATGCTGTCTGCCTAAGAGCAAATGCAGGGGGGCAGTATATGGGCTTTGGCCTGTGCTGATGCAGTTGGACTGCTTCTGGTGTATGAGGTAGGTCTTTCAAGCTGGGTTAGGTTTGGGGTTTTTTTTTTTGTTGGTTTGGTTTGGTTTGTTTTCTTTTTTAATTCATGGATATTTATAAAACTAAAATTGCCTTGGGGTTTTGTTCTTATTCNCATTCAGCTCAAACAAGGGTTGATACTGCAAATGATTCTGTATTTCTCTGAAATTTTTTGAAGCCAAATCAGCTGAGTAGACAATGTTTATGCGGACCAGCTAATGATGCTGGTACAAGGGAACATGTTTTTCCTTTCAACCTCACCTCACACATGACTTAGCAGCAGCTCTGTTAGTCAAGGCAAATGTAAAAATATAAATATAAATATAAATAT
>VXAX01004897.1:12327-64421 GCA_013399835.1 Leptocoma aspasia | reverse complement strand
ATTGAGACTTCTCTATTTCCTGCATGATACATAAGTCTATTGAATAGACCTGCACTTGAATAAGGTGTTTGTGGGGATTTTGGGATTGGGTTTTTTGATTTGTTTTCTTGGTTGTTTTGTTTGTTTGCTTTTTTGTTTGGGATTGGTTTTTTTTTTTAGATTTTAAAAATTTTTTTTCAGTAGCTCCTCTCCTAACTCTGTAGATCGATGTAAGTTATCTGTTGCCAAATATCTCACGTTTACCTTATAGATACCTGATTTTTGTTATCTTATAGGTACTTGATTTTTAGGGTCCCATGACTAAAAATGATTAAGTGTTTCTGACTTTAGACATAGCATCTTTGGCTTTGACTTTGTGCATGGGCCCTCACATTTCCATGTGCTGTTCAACAAGTGTTTTATGCTGTCTGCCTAAGAGCAAATGCAGGGGGCCAGTATATGGGCTTTGGCCTGTGCTGATGCAGTTGGACTGCTTCTGGTGTATGAGGTAGGTCTTTCAAGCTGGGTTAGGTTTGGGGTTTTTTTTTTGTTGGTTTGGTTTGGTTTGTTTTCTTTTTTAATTCATGGATATTTATAAAACTAAAATGGCCTTGGGGTTTTGTTCTTATTCCGTTTGCAGCAGTTTAACTTGGATTTACAGCAGAAAATTTATACCTACACGTACTACTTTTCTTTCCTAGCTAGTGTTTTCTTCCTTCCTCCTTCTAAGTGTACTCCTGACAGCCTTACAGTTGATTTTTCAGTGAGAAAAGGCCATAATGCTTTTCCACAAATTTTTTCCAGGACTTTGATAATTTTTTTTGAATGTGAAGGAGTCCCAGAATTTCTGTGAATCGTTACACTTAGTTCCTCCATTAGCATCACTAACTCCCTAAATTCACTGAAATGTGATCACTTCAAACTAAAACCATTTGGTAACACTTACAGAACTCCTTTTTTATTCATATAATTAATTTAAATAGAATTTTTTAAGGTTATTCTCTATTAAATCCTTACAAGGATATCTAGATCAGTATAAACTCTTGATTTTTAATGACTTAGCAATGAAATCTTCCAGCTGTCAGAAATCTGAATAGCCAAGGCTATTCAATATTAATACCATTATCAGTTGCATTTGTTCTCCAACACTCTGTTTAGTAAGTTAAATACTTCTGTAATGATACTGTTCTCAATTCACCATCTGTTGAATTATGATAGGTCTTTATACAACACAACAAAAATTAATATTGAAGTCTTCTGCGGTGATTAAAAAATTGCTGGTTTTTGAGACATCAGCTATACAGTTTCACAAACATGTCTTTAGAAAGATAAGAGGGAGAAAACAGCCAAAAACGCTTTGAGAAGATTGTAAACAAATCAGACGCTACTGTAGAAAATGTAAATCAGGAAATGCTGGTGAAAAAAGCTAGAAGACACAGCCTAAAAAATAAAGAAACTTAGTAGGATTGTCCAAAATCCCAATAACAGAGAAGTAGGATTCATATTCTTGTAAGAGCAAGTTGGATGCTTCAGCTTAAACATGTTAGAAAGAAAATGAGAGACAGCGCACATTCCTAAATTAGCTAAGAGACAGTGAGGAACTTCAGGAAATACTTCAAGGATTATCTGCTTTTGCATTTTCTTGCCTTAAAGTTTCTTTTGTAATATTTTCTTTAACCTAGTGGTATTTTTAATTTTAATCCCCGCCCGGCACAGAGCAATTTTTTTGAGATCTGACAACATCATATGGGTAAATAAAAATGGTGGCTGGCTAAGCAGTGAACTCATTCTCCAGCTGAGGACTGATACACTGCTCAAGAGTCTTCGCCTAATTAATGTCTTTGTGTGCTCTCAGGCTTATATGAGAAAGGAGGGTTCTAGAGACCTGACACGTCTGCCTCCAGTTACAAAGGATAATTTTGGAGTGGGACTTCCCAAAGGTCTAAGTTGTGGAGGGCTTTTGTATGTTATTTTGACAGACAAAAAGAGTCTCAAAATGACTGAGATGTATCCAGTTCAATGGACGTAAGCAGACTCACAAAACAAAACAGTAAAATCTCCTTCACTATTTTTTATTTTTTTGTCCCCAAAAGATTGTCCACTATTCTCATACTCTGTGTGACAATGCTTCTAAAGCAAGTAGGATTCTTTCAAGAGAGTTTCTGATAAAATGAAATGTTTAACAGAGGCATCAATTGGAATGAGTGATAAAGGAACATCCACATTTTCAAGAGCTAAGTCTTTTGAGATCAAAATTCCTGAAACAAGCTAATTTGTCTTCAAAATATGCATAAAACATAAGCCTGTACTATTTTCAGGACTCAACCTCTGTGTCAGACATAGATTTCCTAACCTGCTGTGATAAAGCAATTACCTCAGGCTTTGAAGTCAGCTATGAGAAAATTTTTAAGGATTCCATAGTCTGGTGGAGACATCTGGCTGGAAACACAGAAATTAGTGCAAATTTATTGCACTAAGCTGAGAAATATTTGAACCAACAGCCTCAACAAAACGACTGATAATTTTTAAGGCTGAAAATATATTTTAGAAAAATGGAATGTCTGTAAATACAGTGGATGTTTAGACCCTAAAAATAAATGAAATTATTTACTTCTTTTGAGTTGTCTAAACCACCTTCTGTTAGGCTACAAAGCCACCAAGAATAACTCTTCAGTAAAATGTAAATATTATTTCTTCAATTTGTCTTTTACCTGTTGCATTTGGTCTGACAGATGGAGTTAATTTTCCCCACAGCAGCCCACATCCTGCTGTGCTTTGGGGCAGTAGCTGGAAAGGTGTTGGTAACACACACCAGTGTTTTGGCTTTGGCTGAGCAGTGCTTGCACAGCATCAAGGCTGTATCTCCAACCTTACTCTCTCTCTCTCCAGGAGGCTGGGAGTGGGCAACATCTTAGGAGGGGACGCAGCCAGGACATCTGATCCCAGCTGGCTGAAGAGTTATTCTATACCATATGGTGTTTGCTCAGCAATAAAAACTAGGAGAAGAGAAACTGGGAGGAAGGGGGGTGTCATTTGCTGTTATGACAATTTACTTCCAGGACAAGTGTTATGTGCATTGAAGCCCTGATTGCAGGGAAGTGGCTGGACATCACCTGATGTTGGGAAGAAGAGAATAAATAATTTGGGTGGGTTTTTTTTTTTTTTTTTTCTTCCACACACAGCCTTCATTTTTTCTTTATTTATCTGACTTTATCTGGAACCATGAGGATTTTCCCATGTTATTTTCTCCTCCACCCTGCCCTGATGAGGAAGGCAGTGACAGCGCATGTTAGTGGTGCAGCCAAAATCAACATACCACAGTCCTTTTTGACTCACAAACAGGGACATGAGGAATCTCAGATAAGATGGAGGCAAAGGGTGGAATGTATCTGGGTTTTGTGGCAGGGTGTTGGTAGCAGGGGGCATTCTGTGAGAAGCTGCTTGAAGCTTCCCCTACGTTTGACAGAACCAATGTCAACCAGCCCCAAGACAGACCCACTGCTGGCCAAGGCCGAGCCCATCAGCAGTGCTGGGATGACATATCTAAGAAGAGGAAAAACCCTTCAGCCAGAGGAGTGAGAGCATGTGAGACCAACAGCCCTGCAGACAGCAAGGCCAGAGAAAAGGGTTGGGCAGGAAGTGCTCCAGGTACCTGAGCCGATCCCCCCACAGCCCGTGCAGCTGTGCCCCAGTGGCCCATTTCATTATCACACTCTGATTTCATTGACAGTAAATTAAACTAATTTCTCCAAGTCAAGTCTTCTTTGCCTGTGACAGTAACTGGTGAGAGATCTCTCCTTGTCCTTATCTCAATCCATGAGCTCTGTGTTATGTTTTCTTTCCCTTTTCCAGCTGAGAAGGGGAGTGATAGAGCTGCTTTGGTGAGCACCTGGCATCCAGACACCTGAAATCGTTCTTCCTTTATGTTTATTAAAAACAGACCAAATATATTCATAACAACATGAAAAACCTCCTGATTCAATGATTTTCAGATACACTAGGTGGGGTACATAAATCTGGATGATCTCTCTGTGCCTCACTTATGAATTTAAACCTTCATATACAGTTCAAAATAAATAAACCCCCATTTTCAGGGGGTTAAAACTCAGTGAGACAGGTTTTACCTTTACTGATTAATTTGATACTTGTAAATTTTTCCAATCTTTCTTTTACATTTCTATTAACATTTTTGTCATGGTGCTTAAAACAATGTATCTTGATTTCTTTCTTTCAAAGAAAATTAAGAGTCAGATGATGCCATCTGTAGAAGGTAATTTTCATAATCTGCAACACCCTTATTTACTAAAAATATATTACAAACTATGTAAAGGCACCAAAAAAACCCCACAATACCAAACTCCGCATAAACCCAAAACAAAAGAAAACAAAAAAAAAAGCCCACAATTATTTTCTTAATCTGAACATACACTTTTACAGAAAAGTGAAAGGTTTTCCTGCCTTCACTAACTGAGAAATCAACCATTTTATCAGAGCAAATGTATGGGAAAGATGATGTAATCTGAAGGATTTTCTCTTTACCTTCAGATTTGAAACCTTCTTCAGTCCTTGGCTTAATCCTAAAGTTATACCCTTTTTAGCATTCATTTTCCATATTTTTTTGACTTGACCCATCTTTTTCTCACCATGAATGACTCCTAAAATAAATGTTACTATTTTTTCTTTTAAGTTATCTAACCCATTTCCCTTCTAAAGTTTCTATGGCACTCAGTGATTGTGACAGGACTATACTAGAACCTTCAAAGAGATTATTTCATTTGGGTGGTTACCTTTTCAGAAGCAGAATAGCTGAAATTTTTACTTTTTAATTTATTGATTAACTAAATAAGAGAGAAGGGGTTTTAAAGGTTGATTCAAAGTCTTGGAGTTGGTTCTATTTCCATCAAAAAAATTGTACCAATGAATAATTATTTATTAAATTACACAGTTTTCACAGTTTTGATGGAAAGCATTTTTTCTTAAGGCAAAAAATCTAGTAATTTAATTAAACGATAATATTCATAAGGTGCTTGTTTAAAATCTATATTTGGTGTGACATGCCAGTTAGGTGAGACTGGCATATTATGTGTGCTTCTTTCTTTCATATAAAAACTACTCAATGGACTTCTCTAGTGGAAATTTAGGTCATCTATTTTTCCTTTAATCTCCATTTACACAGTCTCTGCTGGCAGAGAGAGGAGTTGATATGCAATTAGCTGTTCACTTAGAGCACCTTTGAACTTATCACCTTGCTATCTTAAGAAAAACAACATGATAATAAAAAAGTGGCATTCTCTTCATGCTGTGCATAACTGATAGTTACAAGAGAGGTGCACAGGCTAACAACTCTGAAAGAATCCTTATTTTCTGAAGTGGCTCTGTTGACCTTGAAATACGGTGAACTATTTCTAAAAAGCATTATGGACATTTAGAATAAATGTTATTCACTTCTGAAAAATCTGTGCATAATTTTGAAGTGACTAACGTGTTTTCTTGAAATTAAAACTTTTAGCTCTCTCTAATTTTTAACTGTGGATACTGTGTCAGCTTTTAGTCTAAATGATTCAAATGCCAGTACCAGGCTGAAAAATACAAATAATCTAATATAATTTGATCTTTTAAAAGCACTATTCATTTTTAGATTAAAAAGAGTTATGTATTTCCGTCAATTGTAGAGGCAGAATGTTATAAATTTCTGACATTTGTAAAAAAAATTGTATTCATCTGATTATTGGGAAGACCAGAAATAATTTTAAAAAATGTACTTTGGAGCTAAGGAATTGACATCTGGTTTGAACTAAAACCATATAGGTTTTGACTCTGCAGTAATTTTTAACGAGAAATTATATCTAAGTAGTCTGCTTTTAGACTTGCCCAAAAAAAATTAAAAAAAGAAGAAAGAAGATAAACAACCTTGACAAGGAGATGAACCCAAGATGGTTTAGTAACACTAGCTTGCTTACATGGTGAGCTGGTCCTACTGTATGAAAATCCTTTTGCCAAGGAAGGGAGTGGGCTAAGATGGTTGATAATTTTCCAGAATAAACTAATTCTTTTCCTCTCTTAAATGATTTTTTTCCCTTAATTGCCCTAAATTTGAATGATTCTCTCCAGTAAAAAGTTGACACCTTTTTGTACCAAAAGAATGAATATGTACAGCGATGATACAAGCAACTTTTACTGTCAGACCTGGAGGTAATATGTCACAGAACAAGAGGTGAAGAGAGAAAAGCTTGAAGTGTATATAAAGACTGGAATCAGGGGAAGGTTTTTGACAAGTCTTACATATTTTACTGTGTGCTCACTTTTGTTAAAAGGCAAGTCTTTGGGGAATGTCTCAGTAGTGCTAACAAAGTCCAGTCCCTTGTATAATTGATTGAGGGAAAGGCAGGATCCTGCTTTGAATCATCCTCTGTAAGAACCCAACTTTATAGACTAAATTAGCAGCTGAGAAGCCTTTGCCTCTCTTCATTGACTATTAAAGAAGAAGTGAAGATCAGTGTCTCTAAGCACAAATTAATCCTTAAGAAGACCTTTCACTTAATTGAACCCTGACTCTAGATGATGTCACATCGTGGGATGGTTCTTCAGGAGTTCCAGAGTCCAGAGTGCAGGCAGCCCTGTGTGACAGCAGCTTCTAGGGACAGAGCTGCAAAGGGAGGGAAAAGGTAGCAGGCTATGTCATGGACTGAAAGGAAAGGATAAATGCAGGGTATTTCAAAATTATGAGAACAGAGTGCTTTGGAAAACAAGACGCATTCAGAAGCACAGGAATTTTCTTGCTTCAGATTGTCAACTGTTTCTGCTTGTTTATTCCAGTCATGTAGAGAGAAACAGGACTGTGAACATATTTTTTCTAAATAACCAGTATTGTACTGAAAAAATGCACAGCTTCCACTTCCAGAAGATCCAATCAAATGTAAATTAATTGCATATGCTTATGGCAAATATTTTCAAGACAGCTGATAATCTAAAATTTGTGTTCAACATGATTCTGTGAACTTAGAGCTGCATTGAATGTTTTCCTTCATGACTGGAAAGATTGAAAAGCTCTGCTTTGGATGTTGTTTTCTTCTGAGACAGTTGGAATAAGATGCATTTCTAGTCAGTGATACAGGTATTTGGAACTGCACTGAATATGCATTCCATTGCACATAGAGAAGTGAAGGCTGCTTTCAGATGGAAGCGATTTTTCTCCAGTGGCACTCAATTCTGCATTTATATGAAAATACAGGGGTGAATGTATGATGCCTATAAGCAGTCTTAATAATCCATGTCTCTGGTACAGATACAAAGATTTTTATACATATTTTTCCTGCTAGTATATTCTGTCAAGACACTCACTAATTACTTTCAGAAAATAAGCATTTCACTAAGAGCAAGGTCACTTGCATAGAATTTTTCATATTTGGTTATATCTATGCATGTGCAGGCAGGCAATAATACATGACAAATTCACCAGGTCACTGTATCCATGATTCACCAACAAAAATACCTGTCCTGTGGAACTGTATCCTTACTGGCAAAATCTGGGAAGTTTTGCTTGCCAGACAGACACTCTAACCAGACAGGTTATAATCACGTCCATATCAGGTTATGGCTTCCAGGCACCTGCTGTGGGAAGCAGAAGCAAAATGTCAAGCCTGCAGCAGTCAAGGACTTAGCTTTAAGCTCCTAGTTCTGCATCAACTAGGACTCCCTGCTGCCCAGAAGTGAGCTTCTTTTTCTGACTGGAAACAGAATTGCATTCTGACATCCTGAAGGTGCTCCTATTGCACATTTTTGCTCAGCTCTATTAGCAAGGTGATTTTGTGCCAACAGAATAAACTCTTACAATATAAATACATTATATTCTATTTAGAACACCTTTATACCTATTTAAACTCTTAATTGCACAGAAATAATATACATTACAAAATTACGATCCTTTTGATATCATCTAATAAAATACCAAGTAAATCACATTTCAGTCGTAAGATGTGTAAAGGATATAATTAATGGTGCTAAAAGTTAATTACAATTATTTCATTGGTGTAGAACTACTTATATTATGCAGCTCTTTATGTTCCTCAATTTTTTTATAATAGGATGTTTGTACCTTTACCAGTAGGAGAACACTGTAGTAAGCAACAAAGTCATGTTTTTAAAATGAATTTTTTTTGTCAGGAATATTAAAACAGACATTATTCTGTTCTAACACAATTCTTTAAATGATGTATGTGTGTATTTGTGTGTGTGTGTGTGTCTGTGTCTGTGTCTGTGTATGTTATTTAGCCCAACAGTAAACATATTCTTATAAAGTATCTCAAGTGATAATTTCAGTTATTAGTAATACTTATATTTTATGACAGTATTGTGAACTTTATTAACGTCTCAATTTGACTGGAGTTGATCTGTTAATCTGAGTGTGTAACGATGGATAATACTGGGAAGCCTTGCACATCAAAAAATGGCCTTTCTCTAAAGAGATAATGCTCATGAGTAACTAAGATCAATTAATTGAAATGTAGCACAATGACATTTTCTCTATTTATTAATGAACATTGATTTGTTTAGTGGCTTCAAACATCTAATGGCCAGTCAGTTTCTATGTAATTAAACAGCATTTGAATAAAGGAAAGAATTTTTAGACTATGAAAAGAAAAACAATGGACTAAATTCTCTGCATATGTTTGTATGACTGTAACTGGGAAAAAATAAGACCATAAAGTTAGGAATAATGTATATGGAAAGGAGAAATGTGATATATGATTCTTGGGTGTTTTATCACCCTATATCCTTAAGCCAAAGTCAGCTATATCCCTAAGTCAAAACAAGAGCTGTGAAAATGAACATATTAAAAGTAGCAGTCTGTCCCATATGTAAATTCCTATGTTAACATTTGTGTCAGAGACAATCACTTTATTTCTAAATAATAAATTTTTACAAACTTTAAAAAGACTATATATCAAAGCTCTTTCTGGACTATCTTTGCTTTTCACTGCAGCCAAAAGGCACACTTTTTAAGAATTTATCAGCAGAAAAGAAAAGAAATACAATAAAACCTCAGCATGTCTCAGTGGAGATGAGTAAAAGTTAAGTTAATACAACAAACATTACATTGAAGTACAAATTCAAGTCATTGCATGCTGGAAACACTTGAAGATATGCATGAGAAGCACTTCAGTCTCCACTGAACTACCTCCATATTTCAGTCTCTTTGAACTACCCGTGACAATGGTGGAGACATTGGCCCAAATGTGGGCAGCACCAATTCACACACCAAGGAGAGGTATTTCTATTTTTCATTCTAGTTGGCACAAAGCTGGGTGGTAACCAACAAATGGCTAACTTACCTATCATCAAAACATTACACTATTCATACACTTTAACAAACAAATGCATCAGCATTTATTGGTTGCAGGGTACATCACTGTTATTGATGAGTCCTCAAACCCCTATTTGCTAGCCACATCTCTCACTTCTCATGCTAATTAGTCCTCATGTGCAGTTCTTTCTTCCACTTGAGTCTGGAGTCCATTTTGGGTTGGCAGTCAATAAGTCAGTGGCTGCAAACTCACCCTACCAAGCTTACCTTTCCCTCAGCTACTGAACAGTTCTGCTCCACACTGCACCGCACACTCCTGGTGGCTCTCACCCAGACAGCCCATGCATCTCAGGATTGTCTTCACTCTTCCTTAAAACAAAAGATTAGCTGAGCACACAGTGTTCACAGTGCAATTGTTTTATCATAACAGCTCATCTATGGCTATTGATTAACAACTAAAAAAAACCTGCCAAGTTTGATCCAAATCTTTAGAGGCTCAAATCTTGGGGGCCTCGATATCAGAGATACTCACTTTGCTACTGCTGCTGGGTATTAATTCTCATAAAGTTGAAGTCAAAATAATCAGGACTGTTGCTCACCTGAAGATAACCTCCTTGCAAGCAGCCATTGCAATGCACATTGAATAAGGTTCTTATAAGGGAAGACAATAAAATGGCACATATCTACCTGTTCTCATCTCTGTGCTGTGATTCAATTCATCCTATATAAGTGTCAAAACCAGATTAATTCTTCCTAAAAGTGTTCAGCTTGAACTTAGACATCCAAAATTAAGAATATATCTCATCCTGTGTGAGTTTGAAACAAGTTCTGTTTAGGCTGTTCCTCTTGCTGAGTATCTACCAGCAAGGAAGTTTTTCAGTAGTGAAGTGTTTTGTCCTGGTGGGTAGGATATATCTCACTTAAATTTAGACAACTACAATTGAAGTAGTTTGCAATGCTTACTTAAGAGTTAATAGAGATAAATAGGCATCTTGAATCAGACTCCTTGCCTATGAAGACAGTCTGGACAAATAATCAAATGTAGACATCCTAATTCACTTATTTGGATTTGAAATGCATTCCTGATTGCAGGACAATGTTTGCCATGACAAACAAAGGCATCTCTCTTTTCTTTTTCTCTCTCTCCTCACAAATTCTTATTCCTCACTATATTATGAAGATACTTTGCAGTCCTATTAAGAGTGATTAAATACTTGTTTATGTAGATAATCAATGTCTGCTAAGACAGATTACCTTATTGAAGAGAAATTTAATTTTAGCCATCTCCAAAAACTGGGACATAGTACAGAATAAAAACCCAGGGAAGCCATCAGGGTCACAGTCAGAATGAAATGCATCAGTTCAAGTGTAAGCAGAAATAACTACACACAAACAGCCCAAGTAAAAGTAAAAAGCACAGACATGGGGGTAATTTATGTCTCAACACAGGCAGAACAGGACTATGTTTTATGAATCTCTTATTTAACTTTAAGTGACCTCTTCGCTCTGCAATTAAATTATCCAGAAAGGAAGAACATTTAATTCATTATAAGAGGGAACGGGTTTTTTTTCGTTATGCTAACGACAAGGCTTGTACTGAGACATAATCAGTTACTTCAGCTGACTGCTTAAATTCCAAGTATTTTCTTTCTCTCTGAGTAATGGAAGTTACATTTTTTTCTTTTTTTTTTGTGTCTTCAGACATCATCTGGTATGTTTCTTTAATGATGCCAAATTCATATGACATTCTGCTCCCTCTTACATACAGGTGGCTCCCAAAGAAAACTTTTTCATGAACCCTATTCTGTGTTTAAAAAGCAAACACCAAATGATGGGTAAGAATTTGTGTACCATGAAACTGGACAAAGCCTAACATTTTCTTTGTTCACAATCCTTTTGTATATTAATAATACCTTGATAAGGGCTGGCTGTAGGGGCTAACTTGAAAGTCATAGCTGCCCAGACAGTATCCTCCTTGATTTTAAGGGTCCAAAGGAAAGGATTGGATCACAGAGGATGCACCAGAAACTCAACTCCCAGCTGATCAGCTGGGGGCCGTTGGCAGGTCTTTGCCTCTTAGCCTGTCTGAGACCTCCTCAAGGGCCAAGAACTTCTGCAGAGAGAAGATACAAGATCATATAGTCATAGATTCATACAATCATAGAATCATTTACATTGAAAAAGACCTCCAAGATTGAGTCCAACTGCTGACATAACACTGCCAAGTTTACCCTGAAACCATGTCTCTAAATGCCACATCTCCACGTCTTTTAAATACCTCCAGGGATGGTGACTTCCCTGGGCAGCCTGTTCCAATGCTTGGCAAACCTTTCAGAGAAGAAGTTTTACCCTATATCCAATATAAAGCTCCCCTGGTGCAACCTGAGGCTGTTTCCTCTCATTCTATCACTTGAGTCTTGGGAGAAGAGACCGACACCCAGTTATAGTTATCACTATAACTTCCTTTCAGGTTGTTGTAAAGAGCAATAGGGTCTCCCCTGAGCCTCTTTTCCCCAGGGAGTTTTTTTGAATTGATCATGACTCTGCATTCAGTACCTTAAAATTTTACTTCCCCAAATTCAGATCTCCTGTATACCTCATAGCCTTGTAAGTTCTATATCTGCAAATGGGCCTGGCAGCAAATGAAGGAACAAAAATCAGGAAAGGTATTTGTGTCTTTCCACCCATGCACCACATAAGATTATCATGTCTTTAAAGCTTTCCATGGAGAGTGTTCAGGGGTAGTTGGAGAAGGGAACACATCTCACAGGGCAGGATAGCATCATCACTAAACCACTGGCTTCCATAGGCTACCTGCAAACTGATAGTGCTTAAAGTTTAGAAATAAGAAGACTGTTTTTCTTAAGACAAGGGATGGCATACATGACCAAAAATTTTAGTCCACAGCTTCCCCACATATTTTGGCATAGATTGCCACAGCCTCTGACACTTAAATGAACTAAGGCAATGTTACAAAAATACATCTTTTGTCTCTGATCTTTGTATAATCAAGGTCATTCTAGAACATGGGTAGAAATTTTTAAAGGCTGACAGATAGAACAGATACAATTTTTTGTACCTGTCTGCTGCTCCTATTACTTATTTCCATAGGGAGATGTATCCTACCCATGCCTCCATCTGCAGAACTACCACCTTTACACTGATTTCTGTGATAGAGAACTCTGATAACTGGCAGATCTATTTTCTTTCAATCACATGTCCAGATGGGACAGAAACTTTTCTTTTTTAGGCTTAATGCTTGGAATAATAATCTTTTATTTGAATCATACCAGTTTCACAGAATAATATGGCTATATATGCACTAGAGTACTGGTATCTCCTTCTACTTCTCCCTCACACTCAGTATCTCCCTCTTTTTTTAAATATATTTTAGTTATGTTGTTAAGAAGACACAGACTGTGTCTGCTTTTATTAGGCAGAGAATGGGAGAGGAGGAAAAGACTCTATTTCTACAACAAACCGGCATACAGAATGATTTTTCATGAAGTTATCAAAAGGAAATATTTGAACAGATTTTGGTATCATTTATGAGTAAAAGCATGTTGAGCAATAGACAACTGTGATCTGTTGTCCAACAAGTGAATAAGATAGAGGCAGATGGCAGTACATTAACTCTAACGTGTTTGTTCCAAGGTGCCCAGTGCCAGCTGCGCTCACCAGAACTTCCCAGGATTAACTTCCTTCTCCTTCATTGCCACATGCCACCTAGCGACTTAACGCTGAATCACAGCTTTAAAGCTATTAACGCTGAGAATTACAGCGTGCCACGAGGACACGTGCATGTTTCTGAGTGCTTAAGGGTGTAAAACTGGCCATGGAAAAAGCCAAGTGCAGAGCATGAAACACAGCTTTACTCTGAGAGCAATTTCTCTCCCAGACCCCCAAGGACAACGAAGAAAAACAAAAAATCCAGTGTACCTGAATGATGCAAATTTTTGTCTTCCAATACTTCTGCCTGTGGAGCACTAAAACAGAGATCAGGTCGTTCAGCCACTAAAACAACAACAAAAAAAGCCACACAGCATATCTGCTTAAACAAAAGGAATAAATTCAGTCAATGTCTAAAAATAACAAACATTCCCTTCTCACTTAAACTCCCTAAGTATTTTAGTTAGCTTTCTTCTTAATCTCCATATATTTTAAACTTTTAAAAGTTGTGGTTTTAGTCATATGAGTTCTGGGTTTGGTTTGGTTTTTTTTTTTTACATTCTCAGAGAACACAAAAAATGGTGAAGGGCACTTCTTCCTGACTCCAATCTAAGGCCATGTTACAGATATGTTTCTCTCTTTGAACACATTATCACATTTCTTACAAAGAATAGGAGAGTATGTTTTTTGTTGGATAAAATTAGAGGTGTTTAAATAATTATTTTAACAGCTTTACGAGTAACAGCAGCCCTAGAAACTCACCTAATGATTTCATTGTAACAGCTTTAAACTCAAAACTTTTGTGTTTGAGCAGGTAGTTCTAAGAAGAAGAGATGTGGTGATCTCTGGATTCTTCCTGCTTAGGAAACAAAAAAAGCCAAACAAAATAACACTATAGGGTACTTGTGATGCTTATCAACATACTGTGTCTGCTTTCTCTCAAGTGTATTTTGATTGAACACTGTCTGAGAGGTTCTTCATTACACAGACAGTCCAGACATTAGAGATTCAGCATGACTTTATGTAATGCAGATCAGAAAGCATTTGATGGCAACTTAATATTTGAAATGCAATGAATAATTCACTATGTGGATCCAGAACACCATTTTCTAACTTGCTACGTTAATAAAATTAAACTGCAAAGAATTATTATCTCAAGACAAAACAGTCTACCAGACCAAATGGAAATGACATTTATCATACACAACTGTTAAGAGATCTTGTAAATGAATACTGCAATATATTCTCCTTTGAGGGCACGTTACGGTATGACTGGTTACATAATATTATTCCGTGTTTGTGTATGATATTTTTTCATCTGAAACATCCTGGCCTGCTACCCTAGAAGAAACTTCCCTAATCAGCATCAGGGAAGCTGAGGTCAAAAGAAACAAAGAATCTGTTAATTATTTCCCTCTTGTCTGATTCACCTGCAACTGCATAATATTCAAACCAGCCTGTATTACAACAAGATTTAGAAATTCAAATCTGAAATATTTTTTCCCGCCCTGTGGATTTTTTAAGGTTCATACATACCATGACTCCACAGTTTTAATGATGCAAGATATTTTCTTGACAAGCAGTTGAATGCTTACAGATGTTCCAGGCAGCACTCCATGAACAGCAGTATCCATAATCCTATGTCCTGCCAAGAGCAAGTGTAACTGCATTTTAGAATTTGACCACTTGGTCTTATTTGCACTGGATAGGACTGACCAAAATTCCTTTCATTACAGTATTTAAGCTCAAGTCTTCCTCTTCTATGAAGTCTAATGTTTACAAATGTACCTAAGATGTAATTCTGAGAGTAGATAAAAAAATTCTTGAATATCTAAACAGAAAGCAAGTTTGTAATACTCAAAACAAACCTGAATTGGTGCTACAGACTTAGGCTGGTGCTTTATTAGCACCAAAAGAAAGAGTGGTGGAAAGGCAGTTTTTTGAAGCTTAGGCACTGATGGCAAACATTCAAAATATTCGTTTAATTCAGAGGCTAAATATTGTCCCACAACTGTTGGTTTTCCTTCAGCCTGTCATGGGTATCAGCCTTGATAAATGGGAGGATAGGAGTGATTCATCCTTCCTAATGCTGTGCTCTACAGCTGACCTCAGCCTCTCCTGAGAGTTCCCAGAGTCTGCTGAACTTACTGGTATAACCTATGGTTCATTACTAAAATTTTGAAATTTTTTTTTGCTGCAACTTAAATATGTTATATATATGTATCTCAGTGAAGTGATATCAGAGAGGCTAATGAGGGTAACAAACACTGTGTTGTGAAGGGAATCTGCCCCTGAAATTCTGTTTGTTCATTTGGTGTTTAAAAACCATCTGTTTTACAGGAGAAGGCAGCAGTACCCAGTGTAATACACCACAGGCTGTCAGTTCTGTATTTACTAGACAAGGACAATACCAGTCTAATTTTAATGATAAGCTATTCTGGTTGAAACTAGATGGAACAGCTTCCTCCAGCTTCTTTGCAGGTGTGGCACTTTGGAGAAAATCTCCCAGGGTTAGACAAACTAACAGAGCTTTTAATATCTTCCAGAAACCTCACAGAGAAAAAGGAGAAGGAGAAGAAGGAGAAAGAGGAAGAGAGAGGCTCCGTGCTTTCATTACCAACTCTGGCAGGAGAATATGGTCCTGAGCTCCTTGAAGTCTATTTACCTAAACATATGAGAGTTTTGCCAAATTATAAACACTGTGGCAACTCTTGCTTGGGATCTGTTATTTTTTGGTTCATGGCAGCAGCATTATGTCGCACTTAGGCCCGCAGAGGGATGAAAGGTAATAAGCCCTATAACAATGTGAAAGTGCATGTCAGAGCTACCAGGGAATCACTTTATTTGCCTAAAGGCAAAGTTCAGACCTTTTTACAAAAAGTAGTAGGTTAATAGCATGATTCAGGCCACCTATTTTTTCCTGAATCATAAAGAACATGTTGTCTATACTGGAAAGCACAAGAGGCTAGAGAGCAAACTCAAGCACTCTCTCATGATTATCCCACCACACAATCAAAACACCCCACTAGCTCACTATTCAACTGTACCAGTCAGCTTTTTTCCAAGATTCAACCGGAGCTGGAGGAGGGATGTAGTCAATTTTCAAAAATATAAGGACAAACCTGTACTAGGATTGGTTTCCTCCCCTCTTCACGTCCTCCAACACAATCTAAGGACACCTTGCAGTCTCAAACACACCTGAAAGCCCTTATCCCTTCCCCAAGGCATGCAACCAACACTGTTAGTTTCTCACTAAGACACCACTCTGGTGAGCTGCATCACAGCCCTACATTAATCCAGACACTCCTGGTGGAAACAGAAAGGTGGGCAGTGCAGACTCTAGGTGTATACTGTATGTAAACTCTGCAGGACCTTATAGGGCAGTCCAGTCTTCCCTTTCATAACACTACCCATGTCCAGGACATTTAAATCAAATTTATCATGGCGTACTTAAGGAAAATTATCTTGCTTGAGCTATGTTGCAGTTCAGTGATGGAAGTGGAGGAGCCTAAATTGCTTTTCAGTCTCTGGTGCTTAGGGTAAAACTGGCAGGCTCAAAGCAAGTTCACATGAAGTCTGACACAGCCAAGGAGCACAAAATACACAGTTGATACTGAGTAAACAGCATCAGAGCAGTGTGAAGAAGGCACGTCCTAACAATCTAAACTTTGTTCAGGTAGCAAGCTTGGAGTTATGGAATAATGCACTCTACCACAAGAGACTAGTTACATAAAGCTTGTATATGAAACTTTAGCAGGCTGTGTGCTAAACAAAGTATGAATTGAAAACATGGGTTGTGTACAATGCAGAGTATTAAATTACCTATTTTTAGGCTGACTCATTATTAATACTCATTGTTATATCACTACTATGTATCACTGTACATACACATTAGTAATCTAACACTAAACAAATTAATATATATCAGTTAAGAACTTTAAATGAAATCAACATAACTCAACCATTAATATGAGTGTTTTCTTTTTTAAATACAGTAGTTTAATGCAGTTCAGGCAGAGAAAATTGAACAGTAAAACATAGCAAGGAAATAGTGTATTAATTATGCATTTACAACCTATGATGCTTACTATATCAAAACAGCAGATTTCAAAGCACAGTAAAGCGCTTATATAAATGAACAAGTTGTGGTGCTACAGTTTCACCCATCTCACCTGATTTGTGGTAGCTGCTTGTATAGAGGCTCTTAGCTTATGCTGAAGTAACTCTAGCTATCTTAGCCTTGTTTCATTAACTTTGTACACAGTGGGAACTGTTGAGGTGTCGCCCAGGCGCCAAGCTGTCCTAGAAGCCTCTTCAGGCTGTTCTGAGATCCAGTTAGGGCTCAGTTCGGTGGCAGGATCGAGTCTGCCGCATGTTGGGCGCCGCTTTGTTGAGGTGTCGCCCAATAAACCGAGATGGGGGCTCACCCAGACTTGCTCTTATCCAGATGCTGGCCAAGTGGCTGCTGCTGGGGGTTTTGTCCTCAGAGGAACCACGGCCAGCTGAGTGCAGCTGCTCGGCAGCCACGTGGAGGCAAGTCCAAGCTAGTCTGGAGCCCTGGGAAAGCGGAGAGATGGAGCTGCCCCTGCAGGGGATCCACACCTCAGTTTACCTCAGCTGAGACCTCTAGACTGGTGAAGAATGAGTCAGATCCAGGGAGAGGTTTTTCAGTCTTTATTCCAGTTCCATGTGGTGTCTCCTACCAGCCTCTCCCTGATGACTCTTGGTGATGTCTCTCCTGATGACTCTGGATAACTCTCTGGATGACTCTCCCGACCATGTGGTCACCCAGTTTTTTATACTGGGGAAGGGGCTTGGGGAAGGCACAGGTAACTACGCAACCAGGTGCAGACAAGGGTGGGCTTTAGGGGAAGAGGGACACCTGAGGAGCCCTGTCTCTTTTGGAGCATTCTTTGAAACCTGACCAATTAGATAATGCCTTTCTGGAATGTCCTCCAGATAAGAGAACAATAGCTGAGATAGGCCTGCTACCTGGGTGGGAAGAGGGGGAAGGGGAAAACCACACATTACAACGGGGAACTTTCTTCATGTATCTGAACTTTCCCCTGACACCTAACTTTCCCCTGACACCTAAGGTTAATGCACAAAACTGAAACACCACAGACAGAGAGTTGCAAAAGCCTACCCAGATTTGAAAACATTAACATTATTTTACCTATACTGATGGAAAGAAGATCTCATGGGATCACACAATTTTCTGTTTATCTGGGGGAAGAAATCCAACCATATAACAAAGAACGTGAAAAAAAAAATCAAAAGTAAAGTGAAAATACGCTGCACATATTTTACTAAACCAAGGGATATATTGGTAAGAGCAGTGCTCTCTAACACTGTTAAAACTCCTTCAGCTTATGTAGCTGTCTTCAAGGACACAACAGAAGGACAGGATGCTGTCTAGAGGGACAAACTTGAGAGGTGAGCCCTCAACAATCTCATGAAGTTCAGTGTGTCTAAATACAAGATGCTGCACTGGGTTGGTACAGTCTCAGATATGAGTACAGATTGGGAGAATAAGTGATTGGGAAGGGCCATGAAGATGATCAGAGGGATGAAGCACTTCTCTTGTGTAAATAGATTGAGAGAGTTCTGGTTGTTCAGCCTGAAGAAAAGGAAGGAGAAACCTCATTGCTACTTCCCAGTACCTTAAGTGGGTCTTCAGGGGTAAGCATTTTGTAATTCATATAGTCTCAGTACTTTAAATAGCCCATTGTTTTTATCATTTTTTAAAAATTTATTTAGACAAGGCACCCAGTTATCTTTTATACTGATCTCTATAGCTTCACTTTCTTCTCCCGTACATGAAGCCTCTTTTTCTTTTTCCTGCCAAAGTACTGCATCTGAAAATTTCCAATATATGGCACCTTCCTCTTAGTATCTCTAAATCAAGATGCAAACCATCTTCAGATCATATTTTGAAAGGGTATTCTCTCTGCAATAATCCTTAACTGGCATCTATTAACTACCCAGAGAAGTTTTGAATTTTCCCAACAAAGCTAAACTATTAAAAGATGTGGTTTAGAACTAAACTAACTATATTTTAAATATGCATTATTTAAACTAATTCCTGTTATGATATCAAAAATATTTTTCAAAGACAACAGCACTTCGGTTTTACCTCTGTAGAACATTTCTGTATCTGTTCCTTTAAGTAAAGGGGACATGGACCAAATGAAAATATTTATGTCTAAACAGAAACACGCAAAAATATTTTATATATGACTAGGAAAAGAAAAATGAGAAGGGCTTGGAAGAATAGCAGCAACAAGAGATATCACTATCAGAAATAAAATTAAATGTAGACAGGAGCATCAAACAAGAATGTTGTATTATAAATAACCATGTCCCTAGCTGAATTCATAAATCAGACTTTACTTATCTTTAATCTCTCTCTTGAGCATTGTAGATGTAGCATCAGCTGCCTAACTACAGCCCTGACTGGCATTTGATCCCTAGGACGGTCTGGTCAGCCTTGAAGCTATGCATTCTTCCTCACATTAATCCACACCCTGGACCAGATTGAGGCTTCATTCCTACTCTAAGCCATATCTCTTCCCAGGCTGCTTTCAAATGACTTTCCCGGTTCACCTCGAGAAAAATTTTGAGACTGTGCATTCTGTACAGTTCCTCGGCAATTGTCATGCAGCCAGCGCCGTCCACCCTGGCACCGGCCCATTAAGGCTCCAGTCGTGCCTCCAAGGTCTGCCCCTGTCGGCATTTCATCTTCAGCTCCCACTTCAGCCCAACTTCCTCTGCCAGTTCCATGAGCCTTGAAGGTCACTTGGTCAATAAAAAGATCAAAAGCGAATAATGAAGCCTAAATGTACAAAAAGGCAGCGGAAGAAAGCAATACAATTGTAGGACAGGAAATAACTGACACAACTTTTGCCAGAGAAGTGGTTATAATGTCAGTTATAGCTAATAAATAGACAGCTGCCTTTATTACTTACAGATTTCTTATGCATAATGTTTCTTTACTTAGCTTTCCTTATCCATCTGCAAAACAAAACAAGTAAACAACTTGATTTCATTTTTTTCATCTCTCACTTTCATTAACGATCTTTTTTTTTACCTTGAAAATGGCAGTATTGGCGAAAAATATCCATTCTAAGTGCTCTTGAAAATCCCCTGCTTCTCTGAGTTCTGATTTCTGACTGCCCATTCTTAGCTCAAATATAAACTATTTGTCTTTCAGAGAAACAATAAATGTACACTGAACTGCATTTTGTGACATCTTGAATACCTAGCCATCAATACATTCAGGCAACCCCCACTAAACTGTTCAAAACATCTCTATTTCTTAGCATTGTTAGGAATGTTTGTTTCAAATTGCCTATAACTGTTAATTATTGTTGAAATACAACTAATTCAAAAATGAATGATAGAAATAAAGGAAAGCTGGAGCACAACAGAGCTGAAGAAAAATCAAACCCAAAGATTTGTCTCACGATATGCATTACCTATTTTAAAAACAAACAACACTGACATGCCTTCTTTACATAAAAAAAGCCTTTGGTGCAAAATTAATTGAACTAATTGCACCACAACTTTAATAATACTACACCTTTAAATAACCACATTAAAATTACATTAAATGAAATATTTTTAAAAATTCTGATTTATTAGGTCTCTAAGTAGTGAACTGCTATAAAGTCATAGAATAGAAACAGTGATCAAGCTAATAAGTAAAAATGAAGTATGAAAGACAGGATTAAATATAAAATGAAGGAAAGGATTAACTGTAAGATTAAATATACTCCATCTAGGTTCATTAATTCTTAATTTAAATTGATAAATACAGTATGTGCAGATTTAAAACAATAATTGCCCCCAGTATACCAAAAAATCTAGGTGCAAAAGTTATGCACCTCTATCCTTTTTTAAAGACTCCTCTCTAATCCTGCCTAATCTGCAGAGTCATTGGAATGAAAGTTCAAAAAATACAAGGAGTTCCTGGAGCAGGAGGCCACAATGATGCTGAGAGGTCTGGAGCATCTCTCTTATGAGAGGACACTGCTGAATCTGGGCCTGTTCAGTCTAGAGAAGAGAAGGGTGAGAGGGGATCTCATCAATGCACATCAATATCTCAAAGTTGTGTGCCAAAAGGATGGTGCCAGACTCTTTTCAGAGGTGCCCAGAGACAGGATGAGGAGCAATGGCCATGAATTAAAACAGAGGAAATTTCACCTCAAATGAGGAAGAACCTCTTTACACTGAGGGTGGCAGAGCACTGGAACTGACTATAGATTAGTCAGATTAGCATAGCTCCCAACCCTGGACTGCCAAGGGTGGGTCACAGAGACCCTCTCTGAACACAGTCAAAACCCACCTGAACACGTTCCTATGTAACCTGCTCTAGGTGACCCTGCCTAGTCAGGGGCATTGGTCTAGATGATCTCCAGAGGTCCTTTTCAACCCTAAAAATCCTGTGCTTCTGTGATTCTGTGAATGAGGCAACAGAAGGTAATAAATATTAAATCAAGGTATTAGGTTTTGAGGAATGTTGTCAGCAGAAATCATACGAAGAGCGTGACATGTCAATGGAAGAATTTCAGAAACAGATGTAAAGAAGAGTGACATTTTTTATCAAATCTTATAATGTTGTGGATTGAAGAAAAAACTATATACAACTACGCTTAAAATCTCTTAGTTTTGTCAAACCAAGTGCAAATGAGGAAAAGACAAATCATAATAGATGCATGCTTCAGCTACATGTATCAAGAAAGAAATCCAGCATCAGGATTCCCCTGTGAATCATCACATTTTATGACTTTTGGGGATTCTATTTAATTTTATTCTGAAGTTAACTTAGCTATTTGCTTTCCTAAATAAAGTTGTACCTGTGTTTTGTGTATCTTCCACATAACAGAAGACAAAGATGCACTTTCCTGGTGTGTTTCATTATTATTAACAAACGTATTTTTCATCAGTTTGTGATTAACAAACATACTCAGTGATCAGTTTTCTGCATTTTTTCCTAAAGTAATGTAGTGAGAAAGGCTGCCAGCAATTAAAGTACTTCATCATTAGTAGTTGGTTTTAAATAAACGAGCACAGGAATAAGCTCTTGATGCAACTGAATACTTAGGGCTGGACACAATCTCAAAGTGAAGTGGAAGAATTATTTCAGGAAGCTAAGTGTCCATTAAGGACACTTTGAGAGCAAGAATGTGAATATTTGCTAAATATGTAAAATGAATCTTCACTTGTCACACACTCTATGCAACAGATGACTTCGCTCTAAAAGACTGAGTATTATGTCAGTGAAAATAAAACAGACTGGTCATCTGCAGCTCTATTCCTATCTTTTGCAAAATATTTTTCTGCCTAAACACAAGTAGAACAATAATTATTTTTTAAATTTTACTTTATTAGTGGGAAGCCTTAAATTGCTATTTGAGACAACAAACATCAAGAATATTTAAGCCAACCAAATTGCCATATCAGAGAACTGCAAGAGTTAATCCCATAATGAAAATGTGTATGTAGAATTAAAGCAAGATTGTACCAAGTTATTTAACAAGTGAACAAGGGTCAACTCCTGAACTTGGAACTCGAGTAATGTATTTTCTGTCTGGGCCTTAACATCCATGACTGCTGAGTGCTCATTCAGTTCATTTCAGAAAATTCATGACAAAAGACTAATTCAGTTCTCTTACAGTCACTTTTGATAGATGAATAGGTTTTATTCTGACACAGCCATTAAAATCAACTTGGAAAATTGAAAAAAAGAGTGCTTTTGACTATCATATAGACAGTTGTTCTCTGATAGTTCCAATTCCAATTTGCAAACGTCTTTATTGCAGACCTTCAGTCTCCTTGCCATTTTATTTTGAAGATTAATTAACAAACACACATAATGAATGCATAATTAACAGACGCATTTGCTTTTATGTTACTGTAGATATGAAACTCGAGGAGAAAACCATAAGCTTATTGTAAATGTTATGGAACAAAAGGGTAAGCACATACTTAAATGTCAAAAATTATTCTCAGTGTGTCTCAAGGCAGTTTTAAATGCCTGGTTTTGTTAATGTGATTAATGTGCTACCTTTGAAAAGATATTCACAGACAAAAAGTGGGGCAATAAATTTGGTTACAAGTATCTAGAAATATTTCTGCTTCTCTTCTTGATTTCTGTTAACTCTACCTATAATCCTGGACCAATATTTGTCCTTTAAAAGTTCCAGAATGCAGATTCTGTCGTTTCCTCAGTGTTTAAATTGGGACATTTTCATATTGTAAAGTAAATCTCTTAAATTAAAATGAAACCCCACACAGTCTGGGTATTAAACAGATGGAAAATGTTTTTCTTCACATCTAGCACTCGCAATTGTACCTTAGCATGCTTGCACTGCATTACGGGAGAATTTCATTGAAGGATCATTACAACTGCAGCCTTCTGGACTCTCTCTGCCTGGTGTTTATCTACTCTACAATGCAGGTGAAAGCATTTCTGCCACGACCACACAGAAAGGAGCTCTACCAGAAAAACAAAAATGGGTACATCCTGTGCCATTGGGACAGTTTTCCTATTTATATTTCCTGATAATAAATGATAATTACATTTACTGCAATTGCATGACATTAGTCACTGTTGTTTAGCTTCAATCCTGATACATTTTTGCATAATGCTACCAAGGCTATCATTCTTATTTTGGTGAAGTAATGCAGAATTTGGAGAACTGTGCCCTGTTTGAATTCAGGATCAGTTTCCAGATTATTTATGCCGTTTATCAAAAAATTAAGGGTTTAAATCTTATCCAACAGTGTGCTTTGAGAAACTCCTAGGTGATAAATATATATTCTCCTCTATCATGAAGTGTTTCAAGACATTCAAATTTAAACACTTAGAATTTATTTTTCCAAAATGAAATATTTAGACAATATTTTAAATAAGGGAGATAAAAAAATAACTTTTCTGAAATAGCGAATTAATATGTTGATCAATGTCAGTGCCCAATACTTAATTCAGCAAGTGACACTTTGGAGTAGTCAAAATAATTTGCTAATTAAGACTAATTTAAATAAAAAACCTTAAAAGATGTATTTTCAGAATGAGTTGTTCTGTCTTCAAACCAATATATGTCATATTTTAAATTAAGAGTTTTAACATATTGTTTCTTTTGAATATTTATCTCCATTAAAACCAGAAAGAACTCAATAACTTGAAAATGAAACTAATATTTTCATATGACAAAAAGAAAGTATAGATTAGTCAGATTAGCATAGTTATCATGTTTCGGAAAGAAAAGGGAGGAAACATAGCAGTCTGACCCGTGAGGAAACCCACAGCTTCCCACGGCTATTTGAAGAAACGTTTAGTATTAAACCAACATTTAAAAAATCCTGTCATTTATCTTAGATATTATATTTTCAATGTCACATCATAGTGTTGAAATCAGAAAATTTCCATTCACATTTTTTAAATACTGGTAATTGTAAAATTAGTATTTTAAGAGTTAAATACTTGGACAGAAACCATGCCAGATATTTTAAATAATATTTTTAATAATACAGTTCAATTCTAGGATGAAAGATTAAGGCAGACATAACTAAGATAATCCTTCATTTTCTTCCTCTCTGTTCTCCCAAAAAATATTCTGCTACTGCTACCTCAGGATAAATGTCATAGTTAGCCAAATAAATGTATAAACTATTTTATTGGAATAAACTGAAAAACAATATAATAAAATCAGCCCATGTGCAAACACTGCTGCACCTTTTGTGGCAAGTCTTATTTAATTATGGACTGACTGTTAAATTTGGGAGAGTGATAAACAACAGCCAATTCACCACAGCGGTAGCTAATTCCTCATTCCATCATCCATTCCTTTCATTCCATTTGCTTTGGTCCGAGAACTCGCCTGAACACGCAAGCAAATATCTCTCCTTCCACTATGACCACTAGAGAAGCCAGGGCTCTTTGGCAAGTGGCAACAGAGCTTTTCCCCCCCACAAGCCGTGTCAGAGCAGTGACACAGCCATGCAGGTGGGAATGCTGCTGAGAGACCCAGGGGTCCAGCACCTTCCAGCTGCATGTCTGGGAAGGCGGGAGGCACCTTCATGGCCCTTACAATTGCCATTGGGCAACCATCTTTTGCTACCACAGGTGCAAAAAAGGAGACTTCAGCGTGTTCTAACAGTTCTTTTGGTGAGAGACTTGAACTGCAAAATGACCTGGGGAGCTACACATCGTTCAAAAGCAGACACAGACAATGCAGTCAGCACAATAATTTATGCATTTTAGTTTAATAATTTCAAGACAGCGTTATGAACTGGCAGCAGAGTTTTTTCTGCATTTAATAGTTTCAGATGTTTGCAAGATGACTGCAGTCATTTGGTTACAGTGAAGAGAGGAGGACTGTAGGAGCACTAGCCAGTAATATAACAATTATCTACAACTGAAATATTTGCCACAATTAGTTGTGTCGTAAGAGCAGATATTTATCAATATTTTAGGAGACAAGTCCTAACATAAAAAAAACCAAAAACGCTTGAGTACAGGTCTTCATCGCGACAACGAAGGCTTAGCCTTGACCTGGGACTGTACATTTACTGTAAAATAGACAGGTAATATGTGGTTATTCCTGGGAGGAGTAATATGGGAGCTTAGAAACATACTGTACCTTTGTGTGGGAATTAATTCAGCTAAAGTCTTGTTAAATTGATGTGCTGTTCTTTCCTGAGTACTGCTGATACTGACTGCTTTGAGTTGTTCTAAGGAAAAGACAAAGGACCATTTATAATTAACCACCTATGGAAATGAACACTGTGAAATCATGAAATTAATTGCTGAATTCCTACATTTCACTTCTTACATTTCAACGGCACCTTCCCTTGAAGATACCATGAGCTATGTAAGAATTTGTAGCTATTATCAACAGATCTTATTCCCATATAAAAGCAGAGCTATTTCCCATTATGATTTCCTCCTGGAAATACTCCCTGCAGGAGGATAAACATATGGTAAATGTGAAAAAGTTAATTGCCTATATATTGGCTGTAAAAGTTAATTAGCTGCATAGTCTTCCATATATTGGTATTTTAACAATTTACCTTCAGATGTCAAAACTGATGCTTTCATTTTCCTAGGTCTGTTACCTCAAAATTAGCTTTCAAGAAAGTTCAATGCAACAAACAGCTCTTTCTGTCCAGAGACTGCATGTACCTTACAGAGCAGTTATACTCTTTTTGTCAGTCATCCCAGTGAAAATAAGTTCATCGTTGGGATTCTTGCCATCTGATTGTGAATTGTCAGTCAAAAGCTAACCTGGAAAAAATATTTTTAAGCCAAGTTAGTTACCTGAAGAAATTGCTTGTCTGGCCATATAAGCATAAGAGCTCAAGAAAAAAAGGGGTGAAAATAGTGTCAGACACGATTTGTGTGGCCCTAGTCTGCCAAGAAGCCACATCTTAATTCTCATATTCTGCTGTTATGACTACCTGTGCTTAAGTTTAAATTAGTCTTGTATCCAGGCTTTGAGCAAGCACCAAAACATGGAGTGTGTGGGAGAGAGGAGAGTTTCAGCTCCAAAGACCCCTTAGGATAGTGCATCAAAGACCAAACTGAGATATGCAGACACCTGGAAAGGGCCACAGCCACACTCATTTTCTCCAGTTCTCATGCTGTCTACAGATCCAACACATGGCTAACATCAGGCAGAAAACTTTCACTCTTCTTTATTAGAGGCCCAGTCGGACAAACCAGATTTTTGAAATTCTGGATAGCTGAACAGAAACTGTCTGTAGCCCCAGGCCTTTTGAGAGTCCTTTAGTTATGCTTTTGGGAAGGTTTGCTTATGTAGGAGGATCTGGATCCCACTGAACATGCCAGATACTTGAAAATGAGGTGCTAAATTGTCTAACACTGTACCTTCTATTTGGTTTAGGCCCTACCATTGTCCAGAGTCCAAATTCTTATACAAAGTTGGTGCTTTTAAGTTTGGCACCATTCTGATCGTCACACTGGTCAAAATTCTGGGCAATGCCAGCAAACACTCTCAGGACAGAACTTAGAACTTAACTCTTGATCATCTGTGGTGCTTGTGTTTTAAACCATTCCTTCATGTCTTTTATGGACTGCTCCAGCTAGCTCTGCAGCTTGTTTCCAAGACAAAACTGCTTTAGAGAGATAGAATCAAGAAGTCTGGAGGCAAGACAGTCTGCATCACTTGTGTCTGATGTTCTCTTTAAATATTATAATAACTTATTATAACAATGTAATAATCATTTTTTTTCTCTTTTACTTACTAGAGCCTCTGGACCTGTCAGTGAGACCCCTGAGATCTTTAATTAACAAGAAATGGATGGCCTAGAGGAAGCCTGGTAAAATTAGGTCTGTGGGAAGGTTCTTAACTTCTCTCTTTTGGAAAAAGTGGAGGTAGAAAGGGCACTGTAATGGAAAAAAAAATTCTGCATTTACAGTGTTTTTTATGCAAAAATCTTACAGTACTTATGAATTTCATGCACTCGTGCAACTTACATGTGGAAGTTCACATTTCCTTTGTGGCTAAGGGCTTAGTCAATGGCAGGACATGCTCCAGATCACCACACACTCCTCTTGATGTCAGCTAACTAATTATTTCAGATGGAATAAAAAAGACTGGGAGGTACAAATTCTTAATTTGGATTTGACCTAAACTTTCATCAAAGATGGAACTTCATTTGTAATAAAATTTGTAAGAGTAGGAATTCCCTTCATAATTTCTTCAACTTCACATGTATGATTTTTTTATACTATTGATAAATGCTCCTGCAGTTACTTTTCAAATGAAAACATCATCCCATCAGAATCTGAAAACTCAAAGACTGAACATCTTTTCCATTCAATTAGATGCCTTTGTTATCATGAAACTGAGAAAAATAAATTACTATACGTAAATGATTATCACTGACTACCCATCTCTTAACACCACTGCCTCTAGTCTGACTTAACTGGCTAGCAATTGCATGATGATTGCTTTCTGCAGATTTTAATTCCTTCTTTCTATGCAGATTATTCCCAAAGAAAGAGTAAAATTTTCTAAAGCACGTTAACTCTGTTTATTTCTGCATATTTGAAACAATTCTCATTGGATCTTATATGCAATTCAGGTAAGCTTTTAAGGAATTTACACAGTCGAGAAAATTGTCCTTTTTTCTACTCCATTGGCAAATCTGAAGTAGTGTAAAATGATCTTGTGACAGTCAAACAAAGCACTGACCTATTTGTTCCATATGTGTTTGTCTTTGACAAAGACGTGCTGGACTAGAAACAGTTGAGTAGGAAGACAAATCTGGACCAGCATCAAGAAAGGCTTATTCTTCTTAAATCAGTATAAGGCAAATTTAAATGCCCAGGTGCAAAATTAAGAGTTGGCCACCTCTACAAGCACCTACAGCTGGGCACACTTTATCAACATCTGAGGGTTTCACCATCAAGTTGGCTTTGCAGCAGCGGTAGCATTTGAGATCCCTGCAAGCCCAATGAAGAAGTTGTGCTTTAAACACATCTTGTACACAGATCTTATCAAAGGCAAATTATTTTCTTTTAAAAATTCGAAGGATGAATACATCCACTAGCTTACCAAACAGATGTAGGTGATCTCGTCCTTCAAACTAAGAAGTGATAAATCCACATCTTAAAGCCACTATTAAAGCACCGAGAGAGAAACTAGTTTTCATTCTATACAATGAGGCTGTGGCAGTATAGAATATAAAGTTGAAGAGGCTGTGGCAGTTTAAGAATATAAAATTCCAGGGTGCAGAAAACAAGTTAATCAATGTATTCACTGTGAGATGATGCTCTGATTTCATTTTATCTGGGCAGGGAATAGAATCCAGGCTTTTTATTTTGTGGTTGAATGGTTTAATTATTTTGTGAATAAAAGTCCTGAAAAGTGGAAAGTGTGTCACTGCCATGTTCTCCTGATCCTTCATTAGGATCCTCCAGCTCACTGGAGTCTTTCAGTCTGCCAACAAGAAGTCTAGTTAGACAAGAAGTCTCGTTAGGACCTTAACAAAAAACTGATTAAAAAACCAAACCAAAACAAAAAATCCAAACAACCACCAAAAATGCCAGTCCCTATATCCTGAGATGCTGTATGTAAACACAAAGCCCCTTATTTTCAGTAAAAACTACCTGTCCTACAGGGAATCTGTACATCATCCTCTGATTAATTGCTCGTCACAAATGCACTTGAAGGAGCCTCCAAAACACTTAAAACCACAATGCTTAGGATTATCTTGTATCTGTATGTGTCAAAGCTTTTTTTGAGAAATGGGGGCTAGTTCTATCTTTCCCATGAGTGATGTAAAAGATCTTGGGGGTTTGCCAAGTCAATCAGGCCGCCTCCAACATGAAGGAAGGCTCTCCTTCTACTGCCCGGATGAAGTCCTCCGGTTCTATCATTTGTAGAGATTTGTGACAGATGTCAGGGTCTCAGGAGAGAGACCCTGGCATGTCTGGGTCTCTCTCCTGAGAAATGAGAAGCTTTGTGGCACCTCACAGGAGACAATCAATGTTAGCAATCTTGCCTCAGCTGGTACACATTTACAGAGGGCTACTGAAGCCTCATCACCAAATCAGGCAGGCAGGTAGGGCAGGTAGCCACAAGACTACCTAAAAGCCCACTATCAAAAATCATAGAGGATACTAGACTGGGCAGAATGGGAGAGAGATACAGATCAGAAATGTTGCCTGAAGAAACCAGAAGCTGGGTCATAAGGGAATTATTAATAAGCATTTATATATTATTTTGTTTTCCTGGAACATAGCTGAAGTTAGTAACATTATATACAGCTGGTCTAGTGCTTGGACACTTCAACACTGTGAACTTCAGAAAGCTGCCACTGGACTCTGGGTCTGGTATTTATTTCCATGCCTCTAGTCTGAGTATAATAGAGCTATTGATTCTTGCTGGTTTTGCATATTATGGATAAACATGATCTTATTATAAACTGCAATTTATTTGGTTTAGCTGTCCTTCCAGAGTGGAGGCTGAACTTTGCTTTTGATATGCTTTCCCTGTTCATACTTCTGTATGCCACGTGAGTTGGACAATATGATGTAGAGTACTTGAGTTATTGAAAGGCAGTCAAATACTCTTATCCCAAGTCATCCAGCTGTAAATCTGAAAATATAACTTGTATTTATGTTGAGAAACACTTGCATATTCTTACATCTGAGAGCTTTAATTGCTGTAGTATTATTACTGCCATGTTGCCTTTTTAACTCCTATTTGTTGTTTTATTGGTAGACAGTAGTGAAATGGTTAGCAGCATTGAACAGAAGTTCCTAATGCTTGCATCCCATAATTACTACAGAAAACCTATTTAGATCTGATTCTCTTCCTTATTCTCTTTTTGCCTGTCGTGTCTTTCAAAGCAGCTATGTTTTCCAAAGACATATGTAAGTATAATGGCAGTAATATTGATCCTCTGCTCCAAATTCTTAAGTACCATAATCATTATAAGAAATATGTTTAGATAGGAAAGGATCTCTGCCACCTCCAATTTGATTTGGGCAGGTAGTCTGGGATTGTTTTGCAGTTCAAGATGAAAAGAAAATAATATCTGAAATAGCAACATTTCACGGATGTCTAAATAAAACACTCTTGCTCTAAAAATAGAATGTGCATATGCAGACTGCACACAAAAAAAGAAAATTATTTCAATTCTTGTTAGGTTGACAAACTACAAATAAGTCACTCTCAAGCTAAAATTGCTTAAGTATTAGTTAGGGGTAAAATCAATGCTGGACTGTGAGTAGCAAAACCCCAGAAACTCAGAACAAATTTGTTTTCCAGAGTCGAGGAAAATGGAAAACTGAAATAAGGTGTAGTTTATCATAGGTACAAATTTGTTTTTAATTTTTTTTATTATTTTCCTTTTACTGAGATGTACAACTTTTCCACTCTATATTAAACCTGCAAACTTTAGAAGCTTGCAGAATTATTACAGCAGATACTTTTTTTTTTGCTAATACTGTTTGAAGTAACTTTTGGACAAGAAAGTCATATCCACTGATACCACTAGGGCTCTAATTGGAAATATAAAACTGTCAGATATAGGAAGGAACAAATTTCTTGTTGGTGTACTGGTTTATCATTCCTTCTATTTATAGCTTTGTGAAAAACTCATGCTATTTGCTCATAGAAAAATGAAAATAAAATTCCTAGGTTACATCTATGAGATTACACGTTTGACATGAAGGGGATCAAGCTGTGCTTTGCCCTTTTCTTGTTGAAGAGTTTTGGCAGTTCTCACAGTTAGGATCAACTATTTTTCCAAAACCAGCTACTGGCACTCAGACTGAATTTCACAATTCATTGCTGGCACACTGCTGATGCAAGTTTGTGTGGCTCATTGATTGTTCCCTGTGTTAAACATACTTGGGCATGCTGATTTTTTCTCAGCTCCTTCAAATTATGATGTGATGTATTTACTCCTGTATATTTCATCTTTTTATTTTATGAATTATGATGACTAGGGTAGTTATAAAACTAAAATAATAGACATAGGAAAGCAAGTTTGATTTGGAAGGTCAATCATATGGTCATTTCAATTTTCAATAATATGTCTTAATTTTGAGGTTTTGATTCAAATCTTGAAAGGAATGAAGATTTTGTCATTTCTGAAGGACAGTCAGTTTATAGGAAGTTCAAGATTCAGCAGCAAGACCATTACTCTTTACACAATTTAACACATATGCATAAAAATTCATAGTTGAGTAAAATGTTATCTCCCAGTTTTTCTGCACTTCTACCTAAAGGAAATGAATGAGAAAATAAGCTGACAAACTTTTGTGAATATTTCCTGATATAACAGAACTGAGCTTGTTCTGTTAAACCATAAAATTATTTCAATATATATATTTTTTCATATTTTTGTTGAGAAAGGAGGATATTACTACATACTGAACTCAGAATTCAGATGACTTCTAGCTCCTGTAAAGATTTGGTTTATATTATTTAAAGAGTAAACTGTGCTTATTCTTTGGAAGATGGGTTTTGTAAAAGAATTTCCAATGATTCAAAATCAATTCCAAATGAGAAATAAACAAATATTTAAAATTACGTTATGATTACCTTTCTGTATATACTATCCCCACATATTACAAGAGAAAATAATTCTCATTTCTTTTAGTATAGAGTGAATGTTTTTAATGATGTTTTCTGCTTTCTAAAGATAGAATCAGGCTAATCAGCTTGCTGAAGTTTAATTTATAATCTGGTGATGTCCATTTTGCATATTTGGATACTATTTGCATAAACAATGTAGCTCCTATTATCAGCTTTTCCCAAAAGATTACAAAAATACTAATTAATCAAATTTACATAAGGATAGTTACCTAAGCGTATTTTCTATTTTTTCTCCTTTTTTTAACCACAGTAAAATGCCTTTTTCTTTTTTTTAAAGATTCACACTGTACCCTTACAGAATTGTGTTCTAATAAGCATTGTTGTTTGAAGTTTTCAAAGATAGGGCTCAATTCCCTCAAAATGGATTATTCTGTGATTATATTCCCTTGATATTGACTGATATGAGGCACCCATTCAGACGAAAATGAAATCTTGGAGTCCTGAGCACTCTTGGCGCTATAAATAGCCTCCTTTTGGTCTTATATTCTGACATGCTCATAAATGAGAAATTCGAGGAACAGGTTAACCCCACTGCTGTGTTTGCCTTTCAAAACTGAATTTCTCTTTTTTTTTTTTTTTTTGCTTCTGGATATCTCTATATTCATGTTTTTCAAAAAGGAAGTGCAAGGCTGTATTAAAATTTGTGTGAATGAAAAAGTGGGGTTTGATAGATTTCAATCCCTGGGTGATTGACAGGTACCATCTTCGCATTCAGCATCACTGCAGTCAGTGAGCTAGAGGGTTTCAGAGAGAGTGAAAACAAAGATCATACCCAAAGGATTGCTTCTCCCAGTACTAGCAATAATAACCCTGAATTTTGTCCTCAGGCAACACACATGAAAACAAAAACAAAAATAAAAAGGAGTACATAAATTATGTACAACTATTAAACATTAAAACAGCAAAGGGTTTTTTTTTCAGAGGATTTGATGTGTCAATAAAATAACAAAAAAGGAGTAACAGCCTACTTTGCTGTATTCTCCTATTGACATCCAAATTGAAGGGAAAATGGCAAGGACAGAATTTCTATAGATTGTGTGTAGTTACTTGAGTTAAAAATGTGGGTGCAAATTGATATAACTCAATTCTTCTGTTACATGTGGTGCAACCTTTTTCCATTGGTACACAGGTCACATTGTCGTGTGGGTTTATGGGATCTCTCACTGCTTTCCCAGGTATAATAGAATCGCTATGTCTGAATAAGTAACTTTTCCTGGTTTTTGATTCCTGCGTCTCACAGATATGAAGCAACTAGCAATTTTATCGTGCTGCAGAGATGGAACACTTAGTGCATGGGGCTAAGCTGCATCCAGTACTGTTTGCAGTGGCACCAGCTATACATCCCTTAGTGTCGAGTTTCATGTTTTTGCCTACCTGGACAAGATGTCACAGTTCTGTTATTTTTGAGTCAGACCTTCTGTACTGCCTCTTGTACTGAACTGTACATCCTCGTTACTGTGATGGTCTGGAGCTGGCCCCTGAGATCCCGCAAGGATGCTGGAGCAGACTGGTGAGACAACTTTCCTAATGCCAGCAGAAACAAGGTTTTCTAAGGATGTGAAAAGAAGGCAAACATGCATGTCTACATTATCTTCCCTTAAAGGGAACTTATTCTTTAGACAATGTACCTTTTTGCCCAGTCTAGTTCATATGGCATTCTGCATAATTAAGCATGAATCTTCTCTGTCTTTGACTTATTTCTTGCCTTTAAAAACATCAAAAGTGTTTTTCTGTACAGCTTTTTTCAACCTGCAGTTTATAATTCCTATTGCTTCCCTGAAAATTCCATGGGCTCCTTCCAATGCCATCTGCAGTACCATGGCATTTCAGTCGTGGTCCTTCAGAGGTGCTGTGCTCTTCTACCTGTTTCTTCTTCCCTTGCCCCAGATTTTCACAGACTGCTTCGTTTTGCTGGCATTTTTTCAGAAGGAAAGTGAGGTGACAAGTTTTCAGCAGGAATAGGTCACTGAATAAAAAGGTATGCTGCATTGTTTCTGATGAACTAATACTCAGAGGGGTAGGACGTGATGGAAGAATGATCAGGTTTTGGCAATTATGTGGCAAATAAACTGGTTTTCTAGTTAATAATTTTTCCATGTGGAATTGTGGAATAACTCCGGGTTTATAAAGAAGCAATTATCTTGTCTTATCAGTGTAATTTACTAATGATTTTTCATTTAGTTTAATATTGAATGAAAAAAAGCTAAAACCTCTTTTGTTTAG
Organism: Leptocoma aspasia; assembly: GCA_013399835.1. Lineage (NCBI taxonomy): Eukaryota > Metazoa > Chordata > Aves > Passeriformes > Nectariniidae > Leptocoma > Leptocoma aspasia. The sequence goes on along the minus strand of VXAX01004897.1, from coordinate 30,104 downwards.
AATAAATAGAGATCGTTTTATTGGAATAAAATTGCAGCATGGATTTTAAGATGTCCTAAGGTTAGCTTTATTAATAAGAAATGCCTTTTCATGCAGCAGATATATTTTACATTCATCTGTTGTGTAAAGACTTATCTCTGGAGAATTGTCTCAGCTTGCTTATTGGTCTGCCACTTGTCTTGTGTCTTAAGTAGCGTCCTGATTTCATCCAAGGACAGAGTGAATTTTTTGCAGTAGCTGTGAGGGGGCGGGGGCTGGAGCTGTGTGGGAATGGCCGAGACCCTACTGTTATTTGGTATCACCTTATGTCATTGTCAGGGGTGGGGAAAGGCACCCTCTGTCCCTTCCAAGAAGAACATTCCTTCCCAGTGAAGCAAGCGGGGTGAACAGAGTGGTGGGGTAACACTGGTCCTGACTGGAGGGAATGGTTTGGGTGGCATGGCTGTGGTAGGGTCAAGCTCCACACTCCTTCTTTTGTACACTTTTGTTATTAATATTGTTGCTGTCACTGTTCGTTTTCCTGTCTTATCGCTGTTTCCAGTACACTCATCTTCTCTCAACCTGTGATCTTTGCATTTTGTGTTTCCAGCTGGAGCAGTAGGGGAAGTGAGTGGTGGTGTGGGGTTTTTCTTAGCAGGACTACTAAGTTGGAGAATGCCATTCCTAACCTACAACTACCTCTGTGAAGCTTCAGCCTGGACTACAAGGAAAAAGAACCAAAGCATTTGAAGCCAGAATAAAAAGATGAATAGCATATTGTCAAATACCAACAGGGCAGAATAAGATTCATCTTCAGTAAGATTAATCTTTTCCTGTTATTTTTAACTGTAGTTTTAGTCATGGCTAAGTTTATTAGAAATTTAATCTTTTGGTCCTTTTCTATGTTGTATGCTAAAATAAAGCACCAAAAGGAAGAATTTTACATTTGTCATGATTTTTACCGATGAAAATATCCAACCAAATCACATCCCCATGACTCCTTGGAGGAACTACAAATATCTTAGTCATGTAGTTTTAGTTTGGTTTTTTTTAGTGATAAATTATAATGCTTTCTGAGTTTTGTCCTGTTTCGAGCCTTAAGTTGCTCCAGGATAGTACACAGCAGCATGGTAACCAAGCCAGGCTGGACCTTCAGTTGGTTCTCTAAAACTCTCCCTGACAATCCTGGTGTTGCCAGGCATTCCTGGGAATTTGTCATTTCCCATTTCGGTTGGACTGCAAATGCTCTCAAGAGTACAAGTCCATTATGCCAGCAAACAATGCTCTGCTTTTGAGTGTGGACAGTAGAGTCATGAGCGTCCCTGAGCAGCAGCTCCAAGGAGAATTTCTAGAAGGCTTTGAGATAGTGAAACTCCTAGGAATGAAACAGGCACTACGTGTCTGAAAGCCAGAAAAAATGCTTTGGTCCTTGAATGAGAAGCATGGTCAAAACTAATAAAGCAAGAACAATAGTGTTAATTTCACATTTTATATTGCCTTAATTTTCGTTTCATTTACTCAAAAGAAAAATAAAAGAACAAGTGAGAAAATTCAAATGAATTGTATAAAACTTGAAGGCTGCTTAGACCATGTGAAATAATGTACATGTAAGCTTTTCAAGCACATATATTAAGTGTTTTTTAAGATAAAAAGACAAAAGAGATACAATATTAATTTTTTGAGTCGTTTCCAGTCTTAAAAACATGAGGCACCCATTAGTACCTTATTTCCTTATTTCAGTGTGATAATTTCATGCATGCACTGTGTGGCTTGTACACAGGCATTTACTTGGGATTTAGGCAGAAATCGTGTTGTCAACTTGTTGACAAGTTATTTCCTACGACTTTGTTATGTTGGGAAGGCTGCAAGTGTGACAGCCAGAGTGAACCTTGAGCTTTAGAAAAATCATTGGTATGTTTGATTCACAAAGTTTGAGAGGCTTTACTTGGTGTAATGAGATGGTTTAGTAATGTATGTTTGCAATTATAAGCACAAAAAACATAGCTCGGTGTTTCCAGGTTTCCTATCTGTCCCAATGAAAAATCAATTCCTTGGTTTTACTCATTACAGACCCTGTGTATTTTTACAGAATTTGCATTATGCAAGTAGGTCACCAACAACCTCAAAGTTTCTGTGCTGTTTGAATCCTGTTCTGTGAATGGAAAATGGAAATTCATTTGAAGATATGTGATTTGCTAAAGGGGTTTGGAAAAATCATGAAATTATGCTGAAGTTTTGTGCTGTACTGCATCCTTTTTTTATTCTTTCTCTCCTTTACTGAAATAAGCTTGAATGGTCAACATGGTAAATTATCTGAATCAGCTAATATTAAATTTCTGTTAATTAAACTACTCCATAACTTTACCTACTGATTTTTATTAAGGTCAGCTCACATTTTTCATTGTTGCTTGATTAACATTCCATCTCCCCATTTACTAGATCAACTCTGAACTGTCAGTAAAAGGAAGTATTTCAAAGTATCCTGGTTATATCTTTTCAATCCCCACAGTCTGTTTAACCGAATCCACAACGTATTTTATGTCAATAAGTGATAGTCTTTACAACCTCACAGTACAGTCAAGGATAAAAAGTTACATGGATATGAAATAAATTGATTTGAAATATTGTTCTGTTATGGCAAGAACGAGTTGCTGGTGTTTCTCTCAAGGGTTTGCTTCTGTGTGTTGTCTTATGCTACCAGTGTATTTTTACATTATGTACTGCCCAGTGAGTTGTTTTCTGTTATCTTCTTATTACTGACTGAAACATAGCAAGTGCTCAGTTAAAATTTTATCATGTCAGACTGCGTCAGGTAAATTAATAGTCTCTCTGTTGGTTTTGTCGTACTGACCACATATTTGAACCCCAAATTGTAAGAATAAGATAAAGAAATCCCAGCCTCAAAAAATATTGAATATTGTCTGGAAAAAGTGTTGTCTCAAAAATCAGAGAACCTCAGGCTGACCAGGTGGTTCAAGTCTGTCTCTTCTCAGCAGACAAAAGGCAAGTATTGCTATTTAAGGATAATAAGAAATAGGTATGGAAAGATGTATAACAAGTTTTTTGATTTGGGATCGCTGGTCTCTCTAAAAAATCTTTCCTGTACGTTTTTAATGCACTGATTATCACGCTTCTCTTCAGCTACTGGATTGCTTTGCAAAACCATATTTCATAAACTGATTAATCTGATAAAATCTGTTTTGTAAAGCATAAGTACTCTATCTTTTAGCCTATTTTAACTATTATCTTTAAATCTGAAAGGGTTAGTACATTAATATGTGACACATTAATACAACCTGGTACTGCAAGCTGCAGCCACTGAGGTTATAGGAGGGACACATGTTGCCTTGTGGGGAAAAGTTTAGGGAGGGAGTGTTTCCATGTCAAGAGGATGCCCCCTTTGCCAGACCACTGAGGGGAGGAGAAGGAAATGTGATACAGAGCTGGGTGGGAAGAGGAATTGTTCCCTCTCCCATTATAATGGCTACTGGCTACCATGTTTTGCTACTCCTTGGCATCTGTTGACAAAAGAGGAGCTTGGACTTGCTGGCTGTGTGTGGAAGTCCAGCTTGCTTTAATTAGGATGCATTCCTTTCAGTGGGGCATATGCATTTTCATTCAAGTTTTTCTGGGTAGAAAAATGGGTTGCAGGCCCACCACCTGCTATCTTAGTAGTCCTTTTCCTTGTTTTTACATTGTTGGGTTTCCATCACTTCTTTTTCCCAAAGCATGATCAAAGTTTGTTTTGTGACATTATGGAACTGCAGAAGGACATCAGCTGGGAGAGCAACGTATGCTGGTGATCCACAGAGTGGAAAGAGCATGAAAGTGAATGGCGTGGAAGTAATGAAAAAACCTTTGATTAATCTTCACCTTGAGACAGAGTGAGATATATGATTACATCCTCAGGAAGGATGAAGAAGAGACATTTAAGAAAGATTTAAATATCTAAAAACCCATACCTAGCAGAATTTGTCCAAATTCTCTAAAGTGTACACAGTATGAAGAAAATAAAAACCACCTCTTGTAAAAGACTTTAAAAAGTGAGACATCTCCCAGAACAAACCGTACTATGTCTGCCAGGCAAAAATATGATAGGAGAAAAGACAATGAACCCTTTTTTTTTGCATGACAATCACTTCATATCATGCTGGATTGAACAGGAACAAAAAACAGTGCCAAGAGTGTTCTACTGCTGCGGAAATGTTTCCAGTCACTGATGCACTCACCTGCTTGCTGTGAGCATGTCAGAAGACTTCACTGCACCAGGGAGAGAGAAGGAGCTTACATCCACCCTGATAGTTCGCATGAAAATGAGAAATTCTGTTTTCTGTCTATAAAGAGGACTGCTACCGCTGGCAGTTTCTGCCTCAGCTCAGTTATATGCAAATAAAGGCTTAAAAAAAGTGAAAGCAGAAAGAGTGCTGCCAATGTAAAATTTACGTTCTGTGTCTCCTGTATCACAGAGATGGGATGTAATCATTGACACTTGCTCCTGTGTTGGAACTCTGAATGATTTGTAAGTTGGGATTTGGTGTACTAAACAACCTCAGATGAGTAATAAAATTGAGATGATTTAATACTATGTACTTTTGTTGGCTGCTTTAAATAGGTAAATATTTGTCAGTAAAACTGTCCTTTTCCAGCATCTGCAGAAATATGCTGTGACTCAAATGGCATTATTCTACCACCCACAGAATGTTTTTTCTCAGAGACCACAGAGATTAAGATGATAAAAACATATTCTAGTAATAAATATGTTAGAGGAACATTCCTATTGCACAGATGCTAAAAGTTGAATCAAAAGAATGTCTACCTTAAGCACTGTTTTTTTTTTAAAAAAAGATTATCTCCTTCTTTGTTTTTTTTTATGAAGGTTTAGTAAAGGAAAGGATTTATTCATCTTGTATTGTATTACTTCTGAGGAATAAATATTTTTTCTCCATTTTCCTCCTGTTATCCAAGGTTTTGATCTCTTGCTGTGAATACTCATTTTATGTATTTTCAATTTTAATAGTAAAATGAATATTGTTATTAATTTGTCAACATTTCATTTCATCAGCATACTCCTTACTGAGAAGTAGCATCTTGAATGAATTTAAGACAGTTAGTTTTAGAAGGATTTTTAGTTCCTGAAAAGAAAAGCTATTTTTTTAAGCTGATGTTGGTTAAACGGGTGTGCTCTGTACGTTATGTTTTGTGGCATTCACAGAATACCATATATAAGAAAACCAGAAAAGGAGATAACTCTGATACGATGAAGGGTTGTCCCCCAGGAGGAATATTAGTTTCACATACATTACATGCAGCCTTTTCCTTCACAAAGTACAAGATTGGATAACAGATACTGGGAACTTTATACAATGAAAGACTTATCAGTTTATATTTTTTGGGATGATTTAGGTGAAAATGTCTGGCTTCACTCAACAGCTAAAATCACTAACATTCCGGATTTGACCATTTGGAGATTTAGATGTATTTTGTGACTTAATAGATAAAGTGAAGTGGAAATATGTGGGGTCACAGTGTGGGGTTGTAGAATATGTCTCTAAAGTTTTGTTAGCAATCATTTAAACTGAGGTCACTGTCTTCCTTTAGTTACTTTGTAAGCATCATCCTCCCTATTGACCTTAAATATCCTAGTTCCTTTGGAAAGTAACTATCCTCTAAAATTCCCAAGTGCTAATTCTTTAGGCAAGATTTGCTAGCTGCAGAACATCTCACATACTGCTAAACTAATACCTTCATAAATATTTCCTTGGTACTGGGCTGATGGTTATTTTACACTGAAAATATTTTTGCAGTGATCACTGTCAGGAGAGATAAGGTCTGATTAACACTGGTCACCTTTGCCAGCTGGATCTTTAATCACAGACTCTGCAATGAACAGAGAAATGTAATCAATAAAATTGCAGATACTATGAAGAAATATAGGTGGGGACTAAAAGTCTATTGATAAAATCTGGTGATTATTTTTCATCAAGAATTTAGGCTGTTATCTTCTTTACCTGTAGCACTACCTAGCAGAACTGAGTGGCCAATTATTAATAAACATTGCAAAGAAAAAAACCTAATGAAATAGATCCTCTAAGCTATGTTTTTTAAAACTTACTTTTATTTACTTGATGCATCTTTTTTTCTGTATGTATTTCTTCTGCTTCTTACCATGGGATCATTCTGTAGACAAATGAGTTATGCACACTAATTTGAAATTTGCACATTCCTCACTTTATTTTACTTTATTGTAACTTAACATTTCAGGTAACCACATAACTTAAAGCCTTCTAGAAAGTGATTAATTACTTTCATTTAACAAAGATATTGTGTATTTGTTTTGCTTTTCAATTAATAATTTTTTTTTTATCCTGTTACAGTACATAAACCTTATAAAAAACCACAATTCCCCACAATTTATAAAGTCGTCTAACTTCCCTATGTTTTCTTAAGCTAAAATTTCTTTTTCCTCCCTCATTTTTTTTAAGTCTTGGAGATAAGAAACCCCAATCCCAGACAACAACAACAAAATCAAATAAAACTCCCATGTATTCAATGTGGTAAATGAGATTTTGACTTACAACTCTTCAGAAGTTGCATGCAACTGTCAAGGATTTTCAGGGGAAGAAAAATGGATACATGTCTTAAGTTGGACTTTTTTATTAGCCAAAAATTTAGTAATAAATCTCTCTATGTAACAAATGCCCAAACTCAGATCACAATACAAAGTATACATGCATCATGTATAGAATACATGTTTGAAAACTCTAAACCTAAAGCATCATTTTAAAGAAGTAAGTTTATCATTCAAATCACCTTTTAAGCCAAGAACGGCACCATTTCTCTTGACGATTTGGAATATATTTTCTTGATTTTTTTTTATCAAATAGAATAAAAATATGATAATTATGTCTATCGCTTCATAAATTCATGGTAAACTGTCATTCTTTCTGAAAACAATTTATCATTGATAATCTAAACTAGCAATTTGAGCATAAGCTACTTAGGGTTGAGCATAGTTTCTATAAAGACAGCTACAGGCATATTTGCAGTATTCAAGGCAGTATTCAATACTTTGTCCCTTATCTTTAAAACAATATTCTATGTAGAAACCTGACACTTTCTCTGCAGGTCCAAAGCAGAATTCTTTCTCGTGTTATCTGTGCTTACTTCCACATACACTTCAAAAATATTAAGTAAGTTGTGGTTTTCAAATTCAGATGATCTGCTACTTTTATGAGAGCACATAAGCATATTTCTAGAAGCTCTGCAAATGCATTTCAGGGATGAATTCAGGATGACAATACAGTTAGTGAGTGAAATTTTTCTTACCCACCACAGCAGAAAATGTACACTGCATGGTATTCATCATGCTCATTTTCACTCCAGTAATCACCCCGTATTTCAAAATGCCAGTGTAACTTTATTACCAACTGACAAAAAAAAAAAAAGAGAAGATCATGTGGTGGACAGATAGCATAAGGGGTATGGAAATGTGCTCTTCAGCTAAATACTTGCATGTACCTTACACATCCCTGGTGTTTTGACTTACGTTATTAAGTCTCTTGCTTAATCCCTGCATTTTTGCAAGATGTGCGTGGTTTGGTATTCAAGTGATGTTCAGACTTGTAGATTACAGATATAATGCAGCAAAGCTCTGCCCTAAGCTTCTCTGACAAGATAGTATGAAGTTTTTAGGTTGCATGCAGATTTAGTCCTTGAGTTGATGCACAGAGGGGAATTACTAGGACTCAGACAGGACACAGACAAACACAGCTTCAGGGGCTCCTCAAAGCTCTTGGCTGTAGCCCTGTGGGTTAAGGGCATGACACTTCTTCCCTACCAGAAACAAGGGCTGGACTGGTTTGGAACACTGGTTTCAAATAATCTGAAAGAGTGCACAGATTCATTAGGAAGAAGAATGTGCAAATTCTAGCAATAACAAGGAATCTTTTTGCATTTTCCTCCATTTTCGTTCTTCACATATTTTGTTCTATTATCTGGTTAGATATTGAAGGTGCATTAGTCCATTCTATACATGTCAACTGTTCTAGTTGTTACAATCCATTGTTTGGTGATATGTTTTTGCCTGTTATTACTTATCTGAGTTTTCTCTGGCTATTGATCTGGAATTTTTCAGCAGCTGGAGCCATAAGACTTCAGTAAACCTAAACTGAGATCCAGACAAAAGGACTCTGCACGTGGATGGTTTATGTATGCCCAAACGCGATCTACTGCACATGGCTACACTAACTATGCAGCATTTAGCATATTCATTTAAACATATGCAATTTGCATACATCTAGTAAATTACGAGCAGGGACAGTATCTGTGAGGAAATCAATTGCCATAGTTTTACTGAGATTAGAGTATTTTGATTTTTTTTTAAACTCATGGTTTCTGGAAAAGTTTTGCTTGGTTTTCCAAGCTTTGCTTGGGTTTTTTTTTTTAACTTTGCATTTAAAGAAAAGGTATATGATGTAGGAAACGCATCATAAGACTATTCTGTAAGACTTCACTGGAAATAACAAATTTACAATAGGATTTACATAGTATATCTGCCAAGATACCAAGGCTCATTTACCTAAACTGACATTAAGATACCTGTGGTTTCTAAGGAGGTCTCCAAAGGCACTCTTAAGAATTGTAAGTTTTGTCAGCTGTGTATTTTGCAAATATTTATTGTGGTAGGATTTATACTCATTTTAACTTGAAAGCAAGCAGCAGGAAGCCTTTTTAGGTATACAGAAGAACATACTTATTAAGGAAGTGTAAGAAGGTTATGAGCTAAAGCTTTTTCTTGAATCAAGAAGAGTCCATTCACTACATGTGCACCGAAAGGCAACAGGATTCAATAAAGAAGTCCAGAAAGAAAAAACAATACAGAAGACTGGATTCTAGGTGTAGACATCACAGCACTGTTCTTCTGCTCAACCTCAAAAAAAGAATGTACCAGTATCAGTCATCCCAAGGCAGTTTCATTGTTCAGTTTCACAAGCCCCAAGAAAAGAGACATTGCTGTCATGCTCGTGACTCCTATAGCCAACACCTATGCTATGGAAAAACAAAGAAATATGGAGCTGGGTGCCAAGCTCTTTTCAGAAATTTTCATAATTTTTTTCTTTGTACAGCTTTATTTCTCACCCAGGAATTAGAATATCAGATTGAGAGTATATTATATAGAATAATATATGTTACGAGGGATTCCAGAAAGTCATCTGGCCCTACCCCTACTGAAAATAGCAATACTAAAGTGTAAGAATCCCAATTTTTTTTTTCTAACAATCACAGAAAACAATAGAAATAGGCTTAATGACTTTCTGCATATTCATCCATCTTCATATACAAAACTCGCACTGGAATTACAGATAACACAGAAAAACCTCTTTTCTATTTTTTTTCTGTTTCGTCTTAAGGAATTGATACCTGACTTTCTGACTGCAGAGAAGCTTATCTTCAAAGATTTGAGGCTGAAAGCGACTCCACAGCCACAAATTTCCAGGCTCTCTCTTCAGCACCTTCTCTTTAGCAGGGAACCAAGGGTGCAACCCTGTTGTCTTCACAAAGACACAACCCTAAGACTTTGTCAGATAACTGAAGTGGGTTAATCAATTATCTGTGCCTTGTCAGGTTAGGCAAATGGTCTTTCAAAGGCTGCCTGGAGGCAACTGGCCACCTGTCATGCTGCCTTACATGCCCACCAAGTCTTATGCTCCTCAGGTGTCTCCAGGGAACAAACCATCCATACGAAGTAGGTAGATTGATGGCTCCTATACAAATATTCATCCCTTTATCTGCTGGGTTCCCACAATCTCTCTACTGTGTTTTATCTGCTTTGGAACTGATGTATTTTTAAGGGTCACAATTTTATACTTGCCGCAGAGGAAACTGCAGTGGGAAATCAAAGTGTCTCTGTATCTCTTTTTTTTTTTTTTTTTTCCCTCTTGCTTTCTGCAAATAAACTCCTGCCCTTCCCACTCTTAGCACTTTTTTGAAATTTTAACATTAAGACACTGAGTTCTGGAAAAAAAAAGGGTGGTGATATGGTTATACTAATGATAATTTTGCTGACAGAGGTGAAAATTATCAAAGGAAGATAAGCTGTAGCATTTCCATGAAAGGTTCATGTAAGGATAATGAAAATAATCTCCAGAGGAAAAGGCATTCTCCTAAAACCTGTGAGCCTGGAAATAAAAATAAAGCATCTGAGTTGTTTAACAAATACACATTTTATAATTAAAGCCAGCTACTGTCTGAAGATTGGAGGCAGGCTGAATACCTAAGTTTCACAGAAGAGTTAAAGGTAATGCTGAGAGTTACAAAGCAGTGTTGAAGCAGTACAGGAAAAGCTAGCTGCCACTAAATTAACCAACAAAGAATTGAATAAGGACAGATCAATACCCATAACTGATTTTTCTGTATCAGAACTGTAAATCAACAGAACTCCCTGAACATGAGCATTGTTAAGAGAATAAAGTCCTTTTCTTTGTAATACCTGCAAAAAGTTTTCTGAAGGAAGTGGGGTAAATTTTGCATGAAATTTTTTTTCCCCTCCCTAAGATTGGATTTGTAGCTTGCTGAACAGGAACATAAAGTTATTTATCTGAACAGTGTGCAGGTAAATATAAAAGAGAGTTTCTGTGAGGTTACCTTAGGAGAAGCAGTTCTTTTATTTAATTACATATGTGGGATTTAGTGTCCTGAGGACAGAAAAAACCCCAGAAAACTAAGACTTATACACTGATATTAATAAAACCTTCTGAGTTTTGCCATTTAAAGGTCAAACAGACATGAGCTGTGTTGAATCAAAGTACAAAATACTTCTGGGACTTAGGAAAGTCTCCCTTCCATGGAATACTACTCAGTAACAAGTCAGAGGGACTTGAAAAGGAGGGATGATGAACTGTGCTTTCCCATGAAGCAAAACATGCTTTTAGAAAGAAGTGACTATTGAGCCAGGGATCTTGTAGAATATGGTAATTCCTGTGCACTGCCCTGACTGTGGGAAGTGGAAAAAAAGATGGGTTTTGACAATCTCTGTAACATTTGCAGGTTGTAGTTGGTAAACTGGAGGTCTATGAGGAATTTACAAGGTATGCACGTTCAGTGGAGCTCTGCACTTCTTCCTGCTGGAGGTCTGAAATCATTGAAGGCACTTTATAAACTGGTACATTTTTCCAGATCCAAAGATATAAGCCTTTACTTTATATTTAGGTTATCTTGTGTTCTAGGTATCTAGGATCAAAACCAAATTAAGAATGTAACATTTGAATAGTTGTATTGGCTCTGACCAGAGGGTAGACCCAACAGGCTATTTCTTCTCCAACAATGGCCCAAAGCACATGCCAATGGAAAGTACAGGAAAGGGCAAATTTCTACAGATAATCTCTCATTTTGACCATTTGATTGCTGAAGTTATTCCTGAGCCAGAAGTTGGCTGTGTATTTAGCAATTCTTAGATCACTTCTTTTCCATTGCTTTGTCTAATCTCGCCATGGACCCATGTAAATCTGTATTAAACATCCACAGGAAAGAGACCATAGCAGATATTCTTTCACATGCTATACGATATTCTATTTTGATTATGCCATGTCATGCCTAACGCATGACAACAAGGTGATGGAATAATTCCATTTAGAGTACTAAGGAAAGTGAAATTATATTACTGTGCCTGAAGAAACAGTTGTATCTTCCTTTAATCCTCATGTTTCTTGCCTGTCTTTACCTAAGAATGTGGCTTTTCTTCTCTCACAGCCTTTCACAACACGTGTGTGTACAGGAATGAATGCACCATTGCAACCTCCTCCCACCCCTCATTTGCTGATATTCCTAAAATATATTTTGGTTTAGAAAACTAAAAAACCCAAGAAGACTGACAAGGTAAGCATGCCAAGAAATAAAAGAAAATTTACTCTCCAGTATAACTGCAGCTATTATCATAATGCATATTCCAAGTCAAGTCTAAGATGTCCCGTATTTTTGCTGAATGTATCAGCTTGTGTGACTCGTTAGGCTCCCATTCATTATGGAAATAGACCAGTAAATTACAGCTTTTGCAAATGCAATCATTATAGCTGTAACTTACAAAATATATTAAGCCCTTTGATCTTTGTCAGAGAACATATCATATACTTTTAAACACATTGCTCGGAAATGGTAATTTAAAAACTATAAACCTTACATTCACAGCTTTAATGCATATATTATACTGTACATTTGTATCAGAAATAATGTCCATATTCTGTCTATTGCAAATTATTGCCTTAAATTTCAGCTGAACAGAAAAAAAAAAGATACTGCAAACTGATAAAATATGAATGAAAATTGTCACCAATGAATACCTATGGGTTTTTGCATTACTCAGGACTACGATCTAAATAAAGCTAACTTTTTTCTAGTGATAACATATTGCAAATTAAATATTTTCACTCTGTGATTTTGTGATTACAGATCAGTGTACTCTGTAGTTCAGTATTTTATATATCCAGGTTTAGGCAGATTAAATGGCACTACCTTAAATAAGTAGATAGGAAAAAATATTTTAAAAAAATTATTACTATGAACAACAGCCCTGGATTGTTTTCTGTAATCCCTACCTGAAAGGAGCAATGGCTCTGTCCAGATATTTTGACTTACCCATTCAGTTGCTGTGCATGAACTTCTAGTATTTGTTCACAAAAGGTTTCATAAAATGAACAGCTAATATAAAAAGCTGCTATTTTCCCAAAATAGCATAGCCTGCAAATTTCAAGAGCAACCACTACTGCTTATTGCTTATAATTAATATGACATCACTGATTACCACTTATAAACCTTTTTTATGGGAGCCGAAGCCTCCTATATTATACACAACTGAGCATATGGAATCTTAGATCATTTTTTGCCTTCTGTCTCTGAAAATTTTCAGAAGAAAGAAAACTAGTCATATTTCATTATTCTGTATATGTAGCAGGTCTGTTTTCTTGGCCAGGAATCTGAAAGCCTTTTCTAAGAGGACTTACCTAGCAGCTGTGTTGACAATTCTATTTTTGAGTGCAACTTCTAGAGAAAGATGAGTTTTTCACACCTGTGCCTCTGGAGCTCACTTTTTGGAAACAACTGGGCTTTGCATTAATTTTGCAGCAAATACCATTCAGTACAAAGAAAAAACCCAAAGTTTTCCCTTCTAGCACAGACTGCTAAGGAAGAGCAGTCTGTGCTATGTGGAGAAAGCTTTTCTATGAAGGCTCTGGACAGAACCTGAAAAATCAGTTAAAAGGCACCTTTTGATGCTGCAATGTATGCCTTCACTGAACTGCACTTTGGAAAGTTTTTTTGGGACAAGCTCATAGCTCAGTTTCAATCAAAGTGTTACTTCATTACTATGCAGTTAACCATTTCTGGACTTTTGAAGAACACCCTTTTGGTGTGCAGAGCCTGGAGCGTGAGTGACTTGGTCCTCAATATCAAGGATGTGTTCTGTACTCTAAATGCTTCGGCAACCTGTGGATGGATCTTCCCCTAAAATTAAGGCAAGTTCCTAAAAGCCCTCCCACACCCAGAGCATCTGCCATGGTTCAGGGGCTGGTGGTGTGTACAGAGGCAGCTGTCTGCCTGCAGAAGTAGCTGGAATGCCAGAGCCACTTCACCAACAGAAATTCTATCAGACATCTGAGAATCTTAGTGATTATTTCCTCAACCGGTGAAACATTCTTGCTAGAAATCCATTACGTGAAAGCTGCAAATCTACAGAGTGCGTGGGTTTAATGGAGAATCTAGAAGTCAGCTTCTCTGTTTTGTGAAGCTGAGTTATAGAGCGTTTTGACATTTGCCAAAGCTTTATTGTCAAGTCAGGTGAAAGATGCTTTTGTCTATGCAGTCCCCTTAATACCCATGACATAAAGGGGAGTTTTTTGATAACACCTGAAAATAAATCAGTGTATCTTTCAAAGTAACATCATTTATCCTGTTTCTAAAGGGAAATAACTCAAAAACATGAAAAAAGGAGCAAAAATTCCTTGTACAATCTCAATCTCATGCCTATGTACTACACACTATAATGTTTAAGATCTATAATCATGTTTTTTCACCATGTCCTTGAATTGTTCAGAGCTCAGGATGATGACTGCTTTGTAAATGATGCAGCAATTCAATATTTTTTTTTCCCTTATTGTTTAGAGAGTCCATAAGTCCTTTACTGCACACCATGAAACTGTCTCAGCCATGTGAGATAAAGTGGATAAAGAAAATAATTCTGGCAACTGCTCCACTTTCAATTGATGTTTTTATTATGATTGGGTGTGAATAATTAGTTTTAATTCATTTTTAATAGGAAAATGGATTTGGAAACAAAGAATAAAAACCATGTCTTCTACATTCTTTGCAGATCTTTAGGAAAAACTTTGCAAAAAAATCAATCAGTAAAACTTGAAATGAATGAACACCTATTTGGAATAACTTGAGGAAAAAAAAGCCCACTTGTGGTAAACATGGCCAGCAGATGCACTGCAAAGTCTTCATTCTAAGCAATCATCTGTGTTACTATATTGAATGTGTTTGATGAAGGGGGCTCTCCAAGAGGGTAAAAGGTTGATTTTCAGTCTGACTGCCAAGTATGAAAAACATTAAAAATTTATTTTAAAGTGCTATTATATCTTCCCAGAGAAATACAAAAGACATGGAAACTTTTCCTGGCGATCAAAATATTCATATAACTGAAATAAAACATTTCATTTTCATGCTTATGCAAATGAATTGAGTTGTTGAAAAGTGTTCCTACCCGAAATTAATGTAGGAAAAGCCAGCATTTTACCCAATATCTTAGCAGTCCAAGCTTCTTCACTAATGCACTCCAACTCAAGATCAAGCCCATCTTTGCCAGAGAACGCTTTAAGTTGGAAGACACTAATCACCATGTCAAGGAGATGGAATGAAGGCTTTGAAATAAAGTTAGAGGTCTTGTCATGAGTTGTGAAACACACCAGTTTTATGGTTTTATTTCTATGGTTCAGCTGGAAAAGGATGGGTATGATGTGACCACCTCAAACAGCCTCCTAGTGTGAGTCCTGAAACAGGAGAGCTTTTAGCCCATGCCTATGATCTGCCTGGCAGAAGTTGTTATGTTTCTCAGGGATTGCTAAAGCCACTGGCTTAGAGCGCGTTCCGACCTGGGCTTTCTCTGGAGCTCTTCCACTTTGTAGAAAATTAATTACATGCATACTGAGAAGACACAATGATTCTCCCATGTGATGAGTAGGAGATTTGTTGAAGCCATAAAAATACCTGTGTTTAAATGTGAGCTCCTGGGAGAGTCAGGCATTCAGGACTACAACACAACTGGCTGTCTAGGCCACTTGCATCTGAGGCAGGATTCAAAGGTGGAACTGAGCCTAACTTTCCCTTAGCAAGTTTCCCATATTATATAAAGGTTGTACCATGCTGTCATTGTCTTATGTAAAAGTGCTAATTATACTAACAATGGCATGAATTCAGCTGGTATTTGAAAAAAATGCAGGAGTGAACATGCTCCATTTTTTTCTGGCAGATATACATTTTTCTTAAAAAATAATTACCTAGAGGCACCCCTAAATTAATCACAGGATCTCTTTTGCTCTTTTACGATGATTTGTGCACTTCAAAACAGTTTGCTGATTTTCTTATTTGCATATTTGAATCTGTGTCAACTAACTTTTGTGTGGGTTGGAGAAACGCTGAAGAAGATTGGATTGTGGGGGAGTGTGTCATGTTCAATATGTGGTAAACTAATGCTCGGCTTTGACCACCGCATAGAAGACAGTTGGAGCAATCCAGAAGAAATAAGGTATGCATAACATTTGTAACACCCTCCTGATCCTATCTCGGGGTGAACTGAGTGTATTTTTCATGTATCTCACACACCCTGAGACCTTACACACAGATCTGTCAAAAGCTTTCCGCACAGTAAATATACAAACCCTGTCTAACTTTTCACTAATACTAATACTTTTCACTAACATGTACTAACAGCTTGTTATTTGTAGTGGGCTGGTAATACACTGAGTTTTCTATTTGTAGGTTGTTAGAGGGGTATAGAGGGGTCTACTTGCATCCTGTCCTCTGGCGGAAGAGGCTGGGTGATAGCACTTGACCCTGTTGACACAATACACACAAACACTGCTCACCTGCTGTGTGCAGAAGCAGTGTCAGAGGATCGTCATTCAGTCAGGGGATGTGGGGGAAAAGGAGAGGGAAGAAGGAATGACAGTGTCGGAGAGGTAAAACAGGAGGGGAGGCTAGAGGAACACACAATGCTGGGTGTGACCAGGCTGTGTACACTGGCCCAGGCCCAGAACTAACACTGCAGCTAATGTGACACCACAGCAGTATTGGCACCTAATAATTTCTATCTAAATTTGAAAGTATCTTGAATTAGGATAGTGTCATGATACTGCTCTGTGGCTCCTCACTGATAAGTCAATCTGCATGTTCATGGTCTTCTGTTTCTTCTGTTGGGCCTTCTTCACTTCATCCTGTGTCTGACATCTCTCTCTCTATCCTTTGGACAAGCTATCACACTTCTCTACAGCACTCATAAAAAGCACTGCGATATCTTTTAAAACTCTAAGTTTGGATTTTGCTATCAAATACTTTACAGAATATTTTTCTCTCTCCCTAACCCAAGACCAACTCACCTTGCAAGAATTTTCTTCACTTCCCCCATTCAGTTTTTTGCAGATGCTCATTTGCAGGAAGGAAATTTATGGTTTTGTTCTCCTGCTCTCCTCTCCTAGGTTGGCAGGAATTATCCAGGTCAAGGACTATCTTTCTTGTTTTCTCATTCTTTGTGTGATGCACAGAAACATATTTCCTTTTCTCTTTCCTTCAGATGATGGACTAATCCTCATTCTATCTAGTCAGCTCAGGTTTTTATGTGTGCAACAAATAATAATTAATGGGGAAAAAGTATTTAAGGGGCCCAGTCCAACCCTGGTACTACAGAGAGCAATACTGCCGAGGAGTAGTACCTTTTTGACGTCTCGCTAGCAGGCAATTTGTAATTATGGGTCTAGGAGCAGCTGGATTTGTGGTGAGGAGGAAGTTTTCGGGGCTGAGAGTGCTTTTCCTTCCTTCTGCCAGCAAACAGCGATCCACGCCAGGATTTGCTTTCTGCTCCTGTATTCAGTATTTCGGCGATGCAATGTGTAGCACGTTTCGCTCTGTGAGTGTGTGTGTGTGTGTGTGTGTGAGTGTGTGTGTGTGTGTATGTGTGTGTGTGTGTGTATGTGCGGCTCTCCCGCGCTGTGTGTTGTCTCCAGGATTTCTCCCTGCCTGCTCCGGAGGCTGCTCCAGCGTTGCGTGGAGCAGAGGTTTCCCCGGCTCCCGTAAATACAGGCACACGCATCCAGTGCACCACACGCACGCACACCACACACACACACACACACACACAGAGGCACACAGGCACGCTCCGAGCCGCTGTCCAGTCCATCCCCACGCCGGCTGCTTTCCCCACCGTCTCCATCCAGCCTGGCAGAGGCGGCAGGCACAGCTCCGCGGCGGATCGCGCTGACGCTGCCCCGGGACTCCGCTCGCAGCAACGCGCCCGCGGTTTCAATCTTCACAAGCTACAGCCAGATTTTCAGCCTCTTTTTTTCCTTTGCCTTTTTTCATTTTTTCTTTTGGTTGTGGGGTATCTGCTTGTGGGTTTTAAAAAAAATTTTTAAGGTTTTTTTTTTTTTTTAATTTTGGCGTGCGGCGAGAGCTCTGCGTTTGGAGAAGGAGCCGGAGGGACAAGGCTACCGCTCTCCTGCCCCCGCCGTGCGCGCATGTGTGTGTGTGCGCGCCCA
>VXAX01004897.1:0-12113 GCA_013399835.1 Leptocoma aspasia | reverse complement strand
TGCCGCCCTGCGCGGGGCAAAAAACTTTGCCCTCTGCCCGCGGGCACAGGGCGTGAAGGAGGCGGCGGAGGAGGAGGAGGAGGAGGGCGAGCAGGGCAGTCCTGCTCCGCTCCGAACCCCTCCGCACCCCGGGCCGGGCGGGTCGCCCCTTGGAGGCGCCGCCGGGCGCCTCCGCCGCAGCACGGATGGAGCAGAGGCACCGGCTGCCGGGGAGAGGCACCCACACACATCCACACACATCCACACACACCCGCCCGGCAGCCCCGGCAGCCTGTTACTTGGCTCTTCCGTCTGTTGAAACATGCCTACAACAGGTTATATCGCAATCCGCCCACGAAGGTGTTGGGAACGGTTTTTTGTTATAATTCTGTTTCCCTACTTTTCCATACAACCTTATCAGTATTGCATCTTTAAGACTGAATGAATAAAAAATACGTTTGGGGCTGAAATTCATTTAGAAATCAGAGAGCACCACAAAAAGAGAGCTATTATACGCGAAGATATGAGCCGGGGCTGTTTAAATCCGACTGCTTGAACCCTCAAAAAAGGTTTATGCTTTGCCACTGGCACTTTGCTGTTAGGTCCTGCTATTTGTAGAGTGAATTAGATGCTCCTCGGTTTGCTCGCTTCCTCTTGAAAGTTGGAAGCAGTAGATTTATCTTCCTTCGGGTGAAATAATGCCACAGTTACTCACTGTGCAACATTTAGCACTTTACATGAGGAATGATAAATGTAGAAAATCTCAGGACAGCGAGGCTGTAGTTCAAAAAGATACAGGGAAGGTTGTTCCATGTTGCACCTTCATCCCTCAGGCTTACTGATTCTCCGGTCTTTCTGTGCTTTTTCCTGTAATTTATATTCAGGTTGCTCATCAGTTATATGAAATCATGAAATCTCTCCTGTGAGCCACAGACCCTTTGAATATGCAGTCAAGCTTTCCCTTTGCTCACTGTTACACCAGCTGCTTTCAGACAGAATGGCAGGATATCCTCTGTTCCATTAAAAAAAGAAATTTTAGTAAATTTCAGACTTCTAATAACTTTGGATAAACACTTGTTGCTTTCAGCTCACAGAGAAGTTTTATTGTTTCATATATTTTCTGAGGGTACAGTGCAAAGTTGACATGCAATTTTTAAGTAAATCCAGCATTTACAAGTTTCTGTTGACATGTGTCAGTACAGAAAGACCCAGAGTAATTAAATATTTAGTAGTAGTTCAATCCAAAATTGCTCCACAGTTTCCTGCTAAGTTTCATAAGTAAATCTGCTTTTATGATTAAGTACATGATTTATGGGCGTATGAGTTATTTTTTCTGAGCTTCCTGTTGAAATAGTTTTTTTTGTGGCTTAACTTTCTTTTTGCTAGTTGGTGTATCAACTTTTGAGCAGTTCTGTTTGTAGCTGCTCAAGTGAGTTGTTGTAAGGCTAGGATTGCTTTAAAGTGTGTGTCAAAGTGTGCTGTTCTTGTACAGTGCTGCAAGGTGGGGTAATAGCTGTTCATGCAGCATGGGCTCTTGTTAATGTTAAAGCTCTATATTTGCTACCTGGTGCGATGTTGGAAGTGTAGTTAAAGCAATCAATGTACAGGTTTTAGAAGCTTTTTTCTTTTTTTTTTTTTTTCATTCTGTCTTTTTTCCATCATTCTGACTCGGTTAAGGAAGCAATTTGTTGGTGTTCCAGAAGTGTAGTTTGTCAAAGGCCTCATGTTTTAAGGAGTTCAAAGAACTTTATTACAGTCATATTTCTGAACAAACATTGTGTTTTCAAAAGATTTTGCACCAATGTCTTGATAATATGATGATAAATAGTAATACACTGTGGTTTATGTTTTTTGATTTAACAGTAGTCATGTTTTTTCTTGTTGTTTGTTTAAAAGCTATTTTCTAGCTACGACTGTTGAAATGGTAAGCTGAAGACAGTGTGTATGTACTGAGGCAAAGTGTAAAAAAGTGATGTAAAGAGCTGTGAAGAATCTGTTTAAATGATAGAGGCTGTGAACATAGAGGGATCTCTCTCTGTTGAATGGAACAGCAATGCAAGAGACTTGTTAGATAACTTCTGTAACACTATTTATACTGTCACTCACTTTTTGCACAGAGACGGTAGAAGTTACAGATTAAAAAAGTTGTCAGTTTTTGCTCTGTAAGGAAGGGTTTTCCCACAGTATTTTGTTCCACGTGAAATATGTTGAAGTTGGCAGTAATGTGACTACAGTTGTTCACTGTACTTTTACAACAATGCTAAATTGTTCTATGTGATTGTATAGGACATATTTGCAGTCACCCTTCTGTTTCTGACGTCTTGTCTAATAACAGCATTCTGGGGCTGTGACCTTCACAGGAGTACAGCACATAAAGTTGGTTTCTGACATAGTTTAGCAAAGTAAGTCCTCAATAAAGGAACTTTACCTGGGAATTGGGGGCAGAGGAAGAAAATTTGAAGTATACTTGATATGTTGGTGTGGGCTTAATTCTGTGCATTGGTCACATGCAGGGCGGGGTAGCAGGAGCTTGCAGTGTGTGCTGGGTTGTCCTTGAAAAGGGCTCCTCTCCGAGAGCTGCTGCGGAGTATCCTGTGTGTTAAAAAGAGTTCTACTGTGAGACTCAGGTTGCCATGACCCAGCATTCATGAGTGTTAGTGGAGCTCCTGAGGACTTTGCAGGAAATGTTTTGCTGTAGGAAAACCTGTCATTTGAAAGTCAACACACACGAGAAAAATCATAGAACATATCTTTTGGCAATACTTGTTTGACTCCAACTGTGCCTTTAGAAACTTACATGGTCTTAGAGGAAGCCATGAAAATGAAATGTCAAAGTTAAAGTTGGATTGTGCCTTTGTCTCAGAATTTTCTGAATGAAAGTGAATATCTGACTGTTTAAAGTAGTGGATGTGTCTGCTTTGTGCCTTTCCACTTCCAAGGTGAAGGGTGTGGGGGTTTTGTGTGTTGTGGTTTTGCTTGGGATTTGGTTTTTTGTTTTGTTTGGGGTTTTTTTACTATTTGCTGAATAATAGTTTATTTAGATAAAGACTAGAACTGTTCTGGTAAAGCATCCAACAGTAAAGAAGTTGAATTCTAAATGCCACATAAGAATTATGTGCACAGATGATGGACGAGGTGAGATTCCGGCAGAACAGTCACCATAGTCAAAGTAACCAAAATGAAAGCAGAAGCAAACCCGTCATTTTGAAGGTCAGGAGTCACTTGAAATTGTGCTTTGATGAATAGGCTTTATACTGGCATAATACAGAGGCATTGACTGAAGCGAGCAAGCGTACGTAACACAGTTACTTGTAGCTCCTAAGTGGTAATAATAACAACTATAATAATAATAATAGTAATAATAATAATAATAATAATCATCATCATCATCATACCTCAGTAGTCACCCATGCAATGGAGTTATTAGTCCATGTCAGATGTTCCCAAGATACTCTTTCTGAATGTTTTGCTTTTGTACTCTAAAATGCAGTAACAGACTGACAGAATAGGAAAAATCCTGTATCCATGTACTTGTTCATTATTACCTTCTTTTACTGTTCCTCTGCTGCTCTCACTGAGAGCTGTGTGAAGAAAGTGCCTATAGACCAGGAGGTAGATGGGGATTCACAGACACCTGGTGTGGTTGACTCAGCAGTGTTAAAAAAGAAATAGCCTTACTAAAATAAATAATATATTTGGTGCAAATTTGTGAAATCTGTTTTGGGCCATTAGACATTAATTCACTTGCTGATTTCCATTATGGCAGTGAAGATGGACGTGGAATTTCATGTAAAGCTTATACTTCCTTTTTTGTTTTAGCACTTCTTTTTGTTTTTGCCTCCACATTGTGAGTCAGCCCCTCTCACCTCTGTTTGTAGTTGCAGTAATTGCAGCATCAAGAGTCCCTCTGGTCGCCCCTCCTTATGGCCTCCCTTATTTTCCAGTTGTGAGTGCATGGTGCACGTTAATAAATTGGCATGTGCATGTAGGTAGGAGGAAGTGCAGCTTTCCGAAGACCTATCTTTGCTGTCACTTCTGTACATATTTATTGGTTTGTATGTGACTGATGCCATTAAAGGGAATACAACTTATGTATGCACATCTAAAACCTAAAGGTGATGTTTGTAAGATCAGGGCCTTTGAGAAGAAATAGCGTGTTTTTAATGCTTATAAATAATTCAATTCTGAATGAGAATTTTAAATCTCAGCATCTGGAGTTTCCCAGTGTGACTTTATGCTATAGTATCTTGGAAAGAGGGACTTTAAAATAGAAAAGGCAATGCTTTAATAATTAATGTAATGATGAACTTCAGTGTATTGTCTCTAATCATCTCTTTTCTTTCTGTTGTCAGTCTGATTTATAATCAAAAAACCTACCTAAAGCTATAATATTTTCAACACTTCTAAGTGGCAATGTGTTAAACTGCTCTAAAGCTCTATTAGTACTTGTTTCATCATATGCTGTTGTGAAATACTCCTGAGATTAGGTGGTGTTCAGACACTAGAGGTCAAGCACTATGTTAAAAGCTAAGACCATTCTTTTTTATATTACTGCAATAAAGAATATATTCATTTCATTTATATTACCACTTGGCTCTCATAAAAGGTCAGTTTCAGCTGAATGTACAATTACTTGCAAATGGCAAATCTTATAACAAGCGATCAACAATAAAAGCTTTTCTGGGTAATTTGTCTTTAAAACTGCTACCTGCCATTTCTTTTGAATGACTTGAGCATCTTGCAGTATCACTTGGAGATCTCTGTCTTATTCCCCACGATACATGTAAGAAAACTGTGCATACTAATCTTCCTTTCTGCTTAGTAAAGTAAAAATGCATAATTACATTAAAATTTCTAGTTGAAATAACAGGCTTGGTGCTTAAAACTCCATTATGGTATCAAAGTATCAGCACTCCCATTACTAGCAAAATGAAATTACTTTTCTAGTGAACTATGACTGTATGCCCTCTTTTGTACCTGGTTAATGGGTGCTATCTCCCTGTGAAGGGAACCCACATTCTGTGGTTTTGACTGTTCATGCTACCAGGCATAATTATTTTAGCAGTTTAAATATGTGTAAAAGAATTAACACTTCTTCAGAAATTCCTAAGAACAGCATATAAGGGTTGGTGTTTAAAGGCAAAATTGTTATTATGCTAAAGAGAGAGAATACATTATAAGATGCAAAAGGAATTTAAAATGTGTTGCAGATGGCAAGAAAACATATGCTAGTAAAATTCATAGCACTTTATTCCTCTGTATGTAAAAACAGCCTAAAAACCTACTGAAACCAAGATTTGCTTTCTTCACTACTTATTGCTCTAGAGCTCCAGCACACATCCAAAAAAAAAGAGCTTCCCTAATAAGAACATTTCTAGCTCTTGTTATAGGAGGCTGTCATAAAGACCACCAGCTCTCTCTGACAAGTTTCTTTTGGCTAATGTGACCTTTTCCTTCCAGCAAAGTAGAACAGCAGCACTTTATTCTGTTGAGCAATTGTGGAACACAGAAGACATGTGGCATTTGGAGGCAGGTGCTGCCAAAGATGTGCTGGAAGAGGTTCCCTCTGACTGCACAGGTGACAGCAATTTGGGTCCCACTGTGACATCCACCCAGCAGAGCCAGTCTCTGTGGGCAGAGTCAGGGGTTGTGGGTAGTGCTGGGAGGATTGCTGTGCCCTCCACCCACTGTGAAACCTGAATGTGCAGAAGGAGCCTCTGCAGCACAACCCCAGCTCTGAGATGGGATAGAGACCCTGCTGGCCACCCATCCTGGTACTGATTTTCAGGATTGGGTACAGGATCTGCTTTTGGTGCACCAAAAAGAAGCAGCCAGGGCTGATACTCCTAATGCAAACAGCAAATTGCTCTCCAGCTCATCTGGCATGTGAGGTCTGTCACCTTGTGCTTCTAATGGCCTTTTAACTGTGTCTCCAGCTGAGCAGCAGATGTAAAGGGTACTGAGCATCTCGAGCTGTTTTTTTTTTTCCTCCTGAAAGAAGCATTTCTACAGATGCTCGACAAACAGTGAACTGGCTCACTGACCTGTTTGGTTTAAAATAGCAGCGCAAATCTCCCCAAAATAAGTGAAAGTGTCGACTACTTTTAACAGGTGCTGTGTAGTGGCATTAAATAAGTTTGCTTACAGAATAACACATAGTATCTCTGTGTGTGCATGCAGAGGTAAAGTTACGGCGTTTACCTGGAGGGGCTTCAAAGTCACATTTAAGGACTGAAAGAGCTAGAGAAGTTGCACATTACCAGGACATGTCCTTGCAAACCAGGTTGAAACTTTGTTTTATGGGCCAACCTGACCAACACCTGAATGCAAACATATGCACAATAAAAAACTACACAGGACTCATTTCATAGGTATTAGAAAGATCAAAGGCTAAGTCAACCATGCTAATCTTACTGTTTGGGAAGTCCAATTAGTTCAAGCTTGATGCTTGACTAAGAAGTGGGTCCTATAACCTGCCCGGTAAGTCAAAAGCTAGACTTCTGTGTTGCCAGAAACAGTTTCTTTGCCAGTCTGCAGAGCTCTTGATGTGTTTATAATGGTAGCAACATATTTATCTGATGTTTTTAGCCATGTCCCTCTGGCTCATGTTGAGTTGGGTTTGTGTTGAGTTTCTAACATGGTAGGGACCGTAGGATCATCTTTTTGGCATTTGCATGAGTTCGCCTTGGAAGGAGGTCAATGCATGGGGTGAGGCTTTTGTACATATTGGTATCAAATTGTGATGTGCTATAGCGGGAGGATGTATGTGGATAATGCTGTGGTTGGAGAACTGTGGAGGTATGTGGAAGTATTCCAGGCCTGACAAAATACAGTCTGTAAATGCCTCACTGTGGTTCTCGTGTCAAATGCCTGTGGATGGCTTTTGAGTTATTGTTGGTATCCCTTACGACCTTGGAGTTTGTCTTTGAGAGCAGTGATTAATACAGGAAACTAAAATGGCTTTCTTAAACAGGATTTGTGTTTTAAGAAGTGAAGCATAACAGCGGGGAACAGATCTTTATATGCAGTTGTCCTACCAAAAGTACGACGGTGGTGACTGATGGTCACATGGCCAAGGAGGCTCTTGTCATATCCTGTGTACATTTCCTGTAAGTTCTTTCAGTTCAGGATTCAGGTTTGCCATCTTCAGAAGATGTTTCTCTGGGATGCTGACCAGAACTAGAAAACTGATCTGATAGCAAATCCACCAAAAACAGCCTTGAAGCTGCTCAAGACGGTATGTGGGAATGTGGGAATACCTGAAGTCATGATAAGAACATGGGGCTCACAATCTGATGGTGTCTTTCAGGTAGATGTCTTACAATTCTGTTGAAACTGCTAGAGACAGATTGTCCATCTTTTCTCATGTGTCACTGAAATGCAGCGTGGCAGTAGTATAGTGCTCTTAGCAATATAGTTCAGAAGAAACTACTAGCAGCTGAACATTCTTGGCTATTATCCCCACTTCTGTTCTTGGCTTTCTAACTGCATCACCATCAACTTTACAAGCCATACTAGAAAGTCGTCTGTTCTCCAAAACTGATGGAGCTGAACACTTGCCTGGGATGAGTAAAAGTACTGAGAGGACTTTACTACCTTAGGGAAACTCTTGTTTGTTACCATGTCAGTGTGTCATAGTTAATGTGGTCAGTTTAGTGGGTGTCTGCTGATTTTATGGCATGTTGAATTTGGGGGTTAAGGGGCAAATGCATGAGGTTGTTAGAACTCATGTTTGTATACTGTTATTTATCGTTGTTTTCATGTTTCAAATCTTTTCTGCACCTCAGGGTGCCCATTCCCAACTCTTTGACCTTACAGTTGTGCTCACAGTAGCACTGAAATAGAGATGGTTAAAAGCAGTGGCAAAATGCTTCTTTGTATGTCCTAAGTACCCAACTGTCAGCCATCAGACTTCAGATGTTGAACAATTTCGAAATGCCTTCCAGTTTCCAAGTACCCTTTTTTTTAAATGAGTGCTTAAAGAAGCTTAAACAATGCAGTGACAAATAAAAGGCAAGGGCTGATGAGCAGCAGTGTCCAGTGGCTCAACCTGATCTGTTTTCTACCTTTTCTCTTAAACTGATGTAGTGTTTCAAAGAAAAAGGAGTTGTAAATACAATCAGCAGCTTCATCTTCTTTAGTTACACAGAATTGATTCACAGCATAAACACAAAATACGAATATTTAGTTCTCTGATATTAGCTTTTGGCTTTACAACTTTAACATATAAGTTAGTACTGCATATGTGCAATTTAGGCTCCTTGGATGAGAATAGATATATATCATTTAATCTGTGATTAAATGCACTATCCTTGTTGTAGAGAAATACGGAAAATACTTCTTGAACAGTTTCTCACTCAGGCCATTTTCACTTTAACCAGTTAGAATCATTGTGAGTTACAGTATTCATATCTGGTCCAATCTTTGCATAGCATGCATGCAATTAAAACTGTTTCAAAAATTTGATGCCAAACATGACTCACAGTAAAACCTTCCTTAATAAAACAGTTTTTATTTTGTGAAGTAGTCTATCCTTGGCTAGCAGTCCTGTTGCAAAATAAAGCAGGGAGGACAGGTAATGTGAGTTAAAATTACAAAGTGAGTCTTATTGGCTTGACCTAGAGGTTTAGGTGGTTTTGAGCAGAAAATCAAAGTCTAATTTAAAAATGAAAGTATTTAAAAGAACGGCACAGGGGATGTTTATTTATTGAATTGGTGACAAGCAGGAGCAATATTCCTTGACCATTGCTATTCCGAAAGATGTTTTTTGTTCTGACTATGGCCTGGCAATAAGCACTGTTAATGGAATACCTGGAACATAACTAATATTCACTGATTAAAGCCAAACACCTGTCTTTGCCATGTAGCATAGCTGATGAAGTGGAAGGACTCCCAGAAAGGACTTTCTGAAACTGAATGCCGAAACAGTGATTAGCTTGTTCTTAAAGCTGATCTTCAGAAGGCCTGTACTGTTCTTTAAATGAGAACTCCAAAGCCTCTTTCTTCTTTAGCTACTGAGACAGCATACTAAAAGCTGTGTATGAATTGATTGTAGTCAGATTGGCTCTGAGGCACGTGCACACTTCTGTTATCAGTTTTTTGAGTTAAAGACCCCCCCAAAGCTGATTTTTGTCTATCTGTGTCCACTGAATGCAGCCGATGGGGGAATTTGAGAATTAATTGGAGGGGTTTTTTTACAAAAGTAAACAGAGCAGTAAATGACCAAAATTCAAAATTGCGGTATAATTGTGAGAAGCACTGAAGAAATGCAAGGAAGTAACAGTCCGATCTCCAAAGAGGTTCCATTTTACATTTATGTCAGTATTTCTTCACTAGACTTACAAAATCAAAATGTCATAGTTATGTAGGTAGTGTTTAAACCTTTCTCTGTTACATAGACATCAAACATAATACAAATAAATCTGCTTAATTTTTTAGTTGTCCTTCTAAAAGATGCCAGCTTCCTATCTGTGTGAGATTCAACAGTAATTGATGGATCGTTTGTGGATGCATCTTTGTACCTTGTTAATTAGAAATTTAGAGTTTGAGTTTGCTTTTTAAAGCAGCTCCAGCTGGACACTGTAAATCATTTTCTAGAGCACAGTCTATGCTCAGTACAGAAACTGGCCAAATCACAAACTTTTTCCACCTCGTATACCAAAATCTGATTGCTGACGAATACTTAAACATATAAATACAGATCACTGCTGAAGTAAAGCTTTTCTGTATCTGATGAACGTATTTAAATTGCTCCTTCTACAGTCTGCCTGACAGACTAATTCTGTCTCTTCAACCTAGAGGAATACATGGAAGTATTATGTCCACAGTGTATGGACATATGTGTATACATTCATAAACCTCTCTACCCAAACAGCTCCTTACCTTGAAAAAGTCTGCTGAGATTGTATCACATTCTGAGGGATACGTAACACTCTGGATAATGAATGGATTAAATATTTGGGTTGTAAGTGAGGTCCAGTTGTGTTTCTAATAGTTGCGAAGTTTTCCTGTCATTGTTAGTTTTTTTTCTTCTTTGAGTATTCTAGAGTAATTTCCATTTTTCAGTGACAGGATGGTCACTGCCATTACTTCCATGCCTAATGAACCTCCAGCTAAATCTGATTTTGACCAAAGAGGAAACACTACAGAAGTTCCCTGTCCTTTCCAACTGCAAGAAGAGCAAAACGCCATCTCAAGATGAAGCAAATTCTACACTTAAGAATGGATTCATCCAGATTTTATTCTGTAATGCCAAACAAATCTGATATCAGTCCATAAACTTCAGTTGGGTTAAAGAATCATATGTGTCACTTTGCTATTGATTTATAAACTTTTAGGTTATTTTTTATAGTCCTTTCACCATCATTATTACATTTATTGTACAGCACAGACAATAAACCTTTCTAGAAAGAGTAATGGCATTGGAAAATTAGGATCATCATCATTTTAATGGCTGTTACCTAAGTGCCCATCTTTTTGTTCCATTCTGTGGCTTGCCTGATGTTCAGAGCTGATCAACCTGTTGCATCCAGTGACTATTCAGATGAGTCATAAGAAAAGGACTGATGTAGCAAAATAAAACTTCTCAAAATGGATCTTAAGATTGCTATACCTTTATGTTAATCCAATATAGAGATACGGAGGCAAAAATCTTAATTAGTTAAAATGGGCAAATAGGAAATGAGCTGCTTAAAATTTTCAACCATTAGCATTTTGGGAAGTTGATCTAACAGCTAGCAGCCACATTTTGTGATTAATAAATAGTTGTATTTTTGACATANGAAAAAAAACCGATTGGGATACAAAGTATGAAAATGTCCTGTCACCCCAGGACAGGAAGGCAAATTTGTAAACATTACCAATATTTATTCCACAAATATTTGTCTCATTTTTATTTCACCCTGCTGTGATCTGCAAGTGCTAATCATTGGAACCCTTTGGAGCAAAGGAACTTATCAAGTTGCATTAGATATAACAGGAAAAAAAAAATTCAAACAAATTTCTATGGAAAAAGTGTCTTGGTCAATCTAATTTTACAAGTGAGCTGCAGGCATGTCTTTCAACAGTGAGGAGTTAATTTTCAAAGTTATGGCATATATTCTGAACATTTTCACAGTTCCTTATGGGGAACTTCTCTCTTCTAAATCATTGTTTTCCATTCTGTCCAGAACACTTCTTGCTTATGCTACACAGACACATACATACATCCCCATTTCAAAATAAGAAAAAAATAACAGATAATTCAGTTTTTTAAGTTATTTATCATTGCTGAAATACTTATTGCTTCCACAAAGAGTTAGGCCATCAATGTTTTTACTGATACAGTCTCTTGTTTTAGGCAGGCTTCCTGCCTTGCAGGATGATTTTTCATACAGGCGCTTAAGGCTACAGGATACAATGCATGAGGAAACTTAGTCAGAACAACTGAGTAATCAGCCAGTGAATGTGACGTAGCAGAAAAACCCTGTGTGCGATGCTCGCTGATGAGTTAGAGAGTTGAGTCCTCCCTCTACCTTTAGAGATAACTTCTTCAAGGCCCTTGTTTGGAGGGATGCATGTGATCTCTCTTTTTGAAGCAATTCCACTGTGCATAAATAGTATAACATAATAACAAGAAATAACGTGAGAGTGGAGAGGGACGTTTTACAATATACATCTAGGACAAGGGGCAATGGCTTTAAGGTGAAAGAGGATAGGTTTAGATTAGATATTAGGAAGAAACTCCTTACTGTGAGGGTGGTGAGGTACTGTAAAATGTTGCCCATGAGAGTTACGTGTGCTCCATCCCTGGAAGTGTTCATGGCCAGGCTATGTGGGACTTTGAAGAAGCTGGTTTAGTGTAAAGTGTCCCTACCCATGGCAGGGGGTTGGAACCAGGTAATTTTCAAGGTCCCTTCCAACCCAAATAATTCCATTAATCTATGATTCTCTGTTCATTGAGACAGAGAGGATGTTTTGCTTTGTGCTTGTTTTTTAGCACATCAGTGTTAACTATTGGAAGTACACATGATTATTGTTGAAGTTGAGTTTTGGGTAGGCTGTAGTTCTAAAAGTGGTTTGATCATTTCTCAAACATGTGCATGAAACAGAAAACATTCTTGGAAGGTGCTTTTATTTTCCTGTTAGTGGGAGTG
>VXAX01004895.1:226904-241332 GCA_013399835.1 Leptocoma aspasia | reverse complement strand
TTTTTTTTTTTTTTACTGTGAAGATTGAGATGCTAAAATGAAATGTGCCTACACTTCCACCACAGAGAAATCCTCTTGCTGCTTCCTACACCTACAGCTTCCAAAGCCTGGAAAAACCTTTATGCCATCCCTTCAGAGACACACCCCCACTGCCCTCACCTCTGCTGCCTCCCCTGGTGCCCAGGTGGGTCCCTTGGCACAGCAGCAGAGAGGGAGATGCCAGATACCACAGGGCTTCTGTGGTGCACAGCATCTGATGGCTGATAAGCAGCTTAGATGAGAAACAGAGAAGGCAAAGTACCCAAATGTCTCATCATCCCAGCCTGAAGTAGGCTTGCAAAGGATTCAAGCAGGGCTTTACCATATAAAGTTGCATCAGGCAAAGTTAATCAGACGATGGGGTGAATGCTAACCAGAATGTTAATCAGGGTGATTGCTTGTCTGTCCTATTTTCTTTCTTTCTTTGCAGCAAAGGGAAGAATGGCAGAGGCTTTCTGCATGTTTGCAGGAGACCTTTGCTCCTTCAGGGGAGAATAAATGAGGTTTTAATCTGGATTAAATGGTCTCATACCCTGAGAGAACCTGGATACAGCTGGTGGAAGAGCAGATAAATGGTAGTGGGTCAAGAGGTGGGTCTTGGTCCTCTCAGGAAATAATTATGAAGAGAGAGGGGAGAACAGTGTTGCTCTTAGGGTGCTCAGTAATCACCAGAGATCCTCCTTGATAATTATGCCCAAAGCATTTTGTGTGGTCAGTGTCTGCTTTTGAAAGACTGAAATAATGAAGTGGATTATATCGAGTTTAGAGAAGTCTTCCATTTTGAATCTTTTCAATGTAAATATAGATTTATTTATTTCATATGAGGAAAACTGGCTTCTGGGATGAATGCAGTTCTTCCTGAAAACTGACAGCTGTGGCAATCAATGCCCAATAAAATTGCACTTTATTTCACACCCATAAATACTCTGCAGGATGTGCTGAAGGTGGATTTGATTTGCACTCTTGTTTTTATTTACTGTGAGCAGGGGCTTTGCTCAATGCAGAATTGCTGAAGGCTGTTTCCAAAGTGATTTGGATCAATTTTTGTACTTTTGGAAGACAGAGGAACACTGGTCATTTCTAAGAATTATTTCTTTCCTGAATTTAGTAATTTTTGATCCTGCTCATCTCATAATTGTTTGGCTAATAAAATTCAATGGAAGAATGTGGGTTTTTTTCAATTAATCAGTGTAAAAAATCACGTTAGCACTGATGAAGGGAAATGAGAGAAGGTGATAGACAATCACTGAGTGTGACATATGAAAATTCTACTGTCTACACTCCCCTTCATTCCTGCTGTGCCAGGACTAAATTCTATGGATGCTCTTGTCTTACAGAGCTTGGCAGAGGAAGGAGTGAGATTGTCCTGCTGTGATAATTTCAACACTCTGTGCTATTTTCTGCTTTCCAAAACATTCTTGGTGGACCAAAAGAGTTCATAAATTCACCAGAAAAAACAAAACATTTTTTGCTCTTTTTATAAGATAATTGAACAGGATAAGAAACTGGATTTTTGGTCCTTATTGATGCAAGACAGTTCATTCCAGATCATCATCAAATATAATTATGAGCTTTGAGTATTCAAAAGACCTTTCCTTTTAATAGTTGTTGGTGTTTTCTACTACTTCTCACTTATGGCAGTGTAAGAAATCTCTAGCTGGAATATCTGGGTTTAATAATTGCTGAAATGCAAGGGGAACAGAAGATGGGGAGGATATCCTTTGCCAAGCTACCCTAATGCAAAGGATGATTACCAAGAGGGAACATCACATCAAGAAGCTAAATTTTAATTTCTGTTTTCTTTTGCACATTTTATTTTCCTCATGTTATTGAGCAAATAGACACAGGTACTTTTTCCCCACTCATATTTCTGACAAGATTTCTCTGGGGTACTTGGCAGGACAGTTGGCTGAAATATCTTTTACTTTTCAAGTTGTGGGACTATTTCCACTTATGTCCTGGATCTCCAGGGTTTTCTTTTTATTTAGGGGGTTGCTCTGCTCACTGTTGGGAGGCCCTGGGGATCCACAGCCCAGTGCTGTGATCTGCAGGTGTCCTTTGCATGGAAGTGGTGCTGAGCAAACCCAGGCTGTGTGGAGGGGACGTGCAGTGAGGTATGAGGTGTTAAAAATCCCCTTTTGACTCATTCCCAGGTAAAAATGAGAACAGTTTACATCAAATGCTTGGAAACCCCCAGGGATTTAGGACTGAAATGGGGCATCTTGGTGGTTAAGATCCATGGACTGTCAGGGATGACACAGTCCTTGACCAGGATGAATTAATTGTGTATCTGGAGTGAAAGAGAACCCAGGGGATAGAATAATGGAATGGTTTGGATTGGAAGGGAGCTTAAAGCCCATCTTATTCCAAAACTTTCCACTATCCCAGGTTCCCCAAGCCCCACCCAGCCTGGCCTTAAACACCTCCAGGGATGGGGCAACCACAGCTTCTCTGGGCAACCTGTGCCAGGTCCTCACCACCCTTGGAGCAGTTTGTCTTTTGACCTGAATTTCCCAAACCTTCTAGACTCAGCAGCGTTTTGTGTGTTTGGGTTTTCCAAATGACACTGCTGAAAAAAATGAAGTTGTGCTCCGTTGCATCTGGGCAGATGTGCACTTTCTGTCCTTAACAGAGATCCAAAATGCTTTGGAACAGATTGGTGCCACTCCTCATTCTGCTGCATCCATGCTCTTTCCTCCCCATCCATCCAGCAAAAAATAACAGCATCATGGATGATGCACATAAAAAACTTATTTTGATATACATCTGTTCATTTGTTTATTAATAAATCAGCTTTGAAATTTTTTTTGGTGTGGTGAAGATGGGGAACAACCAGCTGAGCTGAATGTCTGAAGTTAGACATCCGAATTCATTGCCTGGCTCAGAGAACAGGTCAGCAAAGCCATTTTCAAGTTGTTTGGCTGTTTTTCTTCATTAGCTGCAGTGTGGTGTGGGTGGGAAGATTCAGAAGATACCTCTATGGAGAGGTGTGATCTGGTTGTGGCTGAGTGGATATGGGATAACTGATATCAAAAACCTTTGACGTGCAGATTATGGTTATTTATAGCTCCTTTTTGCATTAAATAAGTAAGAAAGGCACTTGGACACAGAGGGTTTTCAAGAATATGTTGCCCATTTCTTTATTATTTTTTTTTATAATTTAATCACAGATTACTTGGACTGGCAGTGCTCAGCAAAAGGCAGGGTGTGGATGCAAGTTTGATAGGGAAAGAAAATAAAGATGGTTGTGGCTCTGCAGATCCACACTGATTTGGAAACCTGCTGAATGTTTCAGAGCCAACAGCTTTGTATGTGATATTTTGAGCCTCTGGTAATCATGGAATGCTTTGGGTTGGAAGGTCCCTTAAAGCTCATCTCATTCCAACCCCCTGCTGTGGGCAGGGACACCTTCCACTAGACCAGGTTACTCCAAGCCCCATCCAGCCTGGCCTGGAACACTTCCAGGGATGAAGGAAATGCTGGAGTAGCCCTGCTTGCAGCGATGCTTACGAAAACCAAAAGCCTATCCCAAAAACCTTTCCAGGTGCCTTATCCCCAGGGGCACCTCTGGAGACGTTCGGAGGAGCAGCAGATCCATCCGGCTGGAAGGGCTGGTGGGGCTGAGCTGAGGCAGAGGGAGGCAAACCTTGCTGGCTTGGTGTTTTCCACACTGCTATAGCTGGTTGAAGGGGACCAAACCTCCGAGGAAGACGGGCTTGGTTCCGTTTGACCAGCCAGAGCAGAGCATAGCTCTGGGCCGCGGCACGCGCTCGGCTCCGCTGCTCCTGCCCTGCAACGGGAACGGGACACGTGAGAGCGGGGACACGGGGACTCACCTCTGCTCACAGGGAGAGGAGGGTGCTGCAGCACTCAGACACCACCTTTGGAGACCTCACTGTTCTCCATAGAATCATGGAATGGTTTGTGTTGGGAGGGACCTCAAAGATCGTCTCATTCCAACCCCCCTGCATGGGGGCACCTTCATACAGCTCTTTCCTTCCTGCTTCTTTCTCTTTTCCTATTCTCCCGCTCTTTCTTTTTTTTTTTTTTCCCTTTTAATTTTTAATTTTTTTTTTTAAATAGCGAAAAAGTGGGAGGGAGGAAAGAGCCCTCCTTTGTCCGTTGAAGGGAAGTCACCTGCCAGTTGTCAGTCAGGCATCACTTTTCAGAGCCACCCTGAGCCCTCCAGCTGTACCTGGAGCCTCAGCAAGGAGACAGCTGCCAGAGACCACGAGCAGCAGGGCACGGGGCAGCTTCCAAACAGGACAAAAGCAACATTTTTCCAACCCTGTGCATAGGCCCCTTTCCATGTGCATGTGGTTTTCCGGGGACTTAGAGTCGTTGGATCATTAAGGCCGGAAAAGACCTCTGAGATCACCAAGTCCAAGTGACTTGATACATTTTTCTCTGGAAAACATTTTGATTAGGAGGGGGTTTTCCCTCTTTCTTTTCTTTTTTTATTCCCTTTTGTCTTCTCACTGCTCAGTGTTGGGAGGAATGTTAATTTGAGTAACCTCTGGACTCCTGTTCTTGTTGAAAACTTTCTCTTTGTTCACTGGGCTGTTCATTGGCCAGGGAAGCATCAGCAACTTAAATTTGATATTCCCTAGGGAAACATCTACCTTACTGCCAAAGAAACACCTCCTGCAAGCTTCTAGTTACAAAATTCACTTCATACTCTGCCCCATCAGCACTAGGATATTGCAAACTTGACAAAATTTAGGAAGAATTAGTTTTTAACTTTCTGTCGTGGTCTGGGTGTGGGTACACAACCAGAGGAGAGAGGGAAGAACAGAGTTAAAACAGAGGCCTTGACCCCCAAGACAGGCTATAAGTTTTCCCAAACCTTAGCCCTAGGTTATTTTAGTGTCTAGGTTATTTCTTCTCCTGTGTCCTTGCCAGTGTGTGTGTGCCTGTAACTCAATCCTGGCCTGTGCTGTGCAGGAAGAGTCACTGCTGATCCCAGGCTCTGGCAGAACAGGCCGGGAGCAGCTGCTAGAAAGTAAATAAGGGATGGGATTCCACTCCAGGGTTAAACCCCAAATTTATGCAGTCAGTCAAGGCTAGGGACAGGCTCAGCTGGCCAGCCAGAAGTTTGGCTTCATTTGCCAACATGTCAGCATCTGGCACCGTCCAAGGAGCCAGAGGTTGTCTGGGACAGCCACATGTGATGTGCAGGTGTGGCACAGCACAGAGCTGAGGAAAGGCACTGGAAGCCATTCTTAGGCTGTCTCCAAGGGCACTGGGGGCATCTCTTCTGGCAATTAAATAAAGTCCACAGTGCCACAGACTGCAACAGGTTTTCATCACCGTAGAGATGAAGAGAGCACTGGGTGCAGAAGGGAAGTGTTGGGTTAGAGACGTGGACAATGGGTTGATCAGCAAAGTCAGGGAGGAAACACGGGTCAGGATTCCCACCCCTGCCAAGATTCACACCCCTGCCTGCTCATTCCATTGGGTGCCTTTTTGTCTTTCCTAGTTTTTCTGATTAGAACCATGGAATGGTTTGGATTAGAAGAGACATTAAGGACCATTCAATTCCAACCCCCTGCCATGCGCAGGGACACCTTCCACCATCCCAGGTTGCTTCAATCCCTTCAATCCAGCCAGACCTGGGACACTTCCAGGGATCCAGGGGCAGCCACAGCTTCTCTGGGAACCCTGTGCCAGGGCCTCCCCACCCTCACAGGGAACAATTCCTTCCCAATATCCCATCCATCCCTGACCTCTGGCAGTGGGAAGCCATTCCCTGTGTCCTGTCCCACCATTCCTTGTCCCAGGTCCCTCTACAGCTCTCCTGGAGCCCCTTTAGGCCCTGGAAGGGGCTCTGAGGTCTCCCTGGATCTTTCTCTTCTCCAGGTGAACACCTCCAGCTCTCCCAGCCTGGCGCCAGAGCAGAGGGGCTCCAGCCCCTCTGTGGATCCCTCTGGACTTGCTCCAGCAGCCCCACATCCTTCTGATGCTGGAGTGCAGGGCTGGAGGCAGCTCTGCAGGTGGGGTCTCACCTGAGCAGGGCAGAGGGGCAGAATCCCCTCCCTTGGTCTGCTGGCCATTCTCCCTTAGGTCCAGCTCAGAAGGAAAAAAAGGATAGATTTTCTGTGTTCAATTTCTCTTCTGAATTATCACACCCTGGGAGTTGGTTCTGTACAAAAGGACAGGATGAAATAATTGTTTGACAAGCGCTTTCCTGAATTACATCTAGGAGACCGCAGGGCCTGGGTCAGATGCAGCAGCCCTGGCTTTGATTCAGACTGAAATTTTGCAAAGCATCTTGGTGGCTGAGGAACATAAATGTCATTGGTTTCAGGGTCTATATTGGTACATTTTATAGGGCTGAGGTGCATGCACAGGAACTCAGTGGTTTCTGCTGTGTTTTGCACAGTTGCTGGCACAGTTTTGACCTGTGTCAACTGGGACTGACCCTAACATTTCCTAAGCTCAGCTTTGCTGTTAGAACTGGTCAAGGGCCATTCCCAGTCAGGAGTTTGAAGATGATTAAACTGTGAACATTAATCACTGAAACATACATATGGTTTTTAAGCTTCTAACTAGATAGGGTTTGTCAAGGGTACTTTGGGGTGAAATTCCTAAAATTTCTCATGGGAAGTGAAGGTCTGGAAGCTTTTCAGACCTAGGCCTTAATGATAAGAACAGGTGCTTCAAAAATGTTCCTAAATTCTTTCTTAAAATAAATTAAGACTGACTGAAAACTGCCTTGAGTTTTGAATATTTGGCCTATAGTGAAAGAAAGTAATGTATGAGAAATGGTTTGAACTCCTCAGCTCCATGTAACAGGATCTTGATGATATCCTGGAGACATCCAGGATAAAAAAAAATACACTGAGCTCATTGCTCCACAGTGTTATTAGAACAAAGTATTAAACAGTGCTCAGAGGAGGAAGGGACATTTGTGACAGGCAGGACTGTCCTGAGTTATGATAATACAGATTTGGGGGAAAAATCCCACTGTTTTTGACAAAGCTGTGCCTGCCTAGCTCCACAGTGTCATATTAGTTAGGAGGTGTCCTTCCTGCAGCCTGAGGCAGTGCAATGAATTAACTTTCAGCAGTCTGCTACAGCAATTCCTGTGCCTGTAGCATTCATTTTAATCCCATTAAAGAAGATCTTGTTATGAATGGCTGGGAGTAAAGAGGAGAATTTTGTGACATCTGGATCATACTCAGTTTTGCTCCTCACAAGTCAGTCCTACCCAGTGGTTTTTAATTCTGCCTCAATCTGAAGCATTTTCCACCATCTGAGAATGGGTAGCAACATGAAATAGGGTAGATTTAGATCAGATATTGGGAAGAAACTCTTTGCTGTGAGGCCCTGGCACAGGTTGCCCAGAGAAGCTGTGGCTGCCCCACCCCTGGAAGTGTCCAAGGCCAGGCTGGATGGGGCTTGGAGCAGCCTGGGATGGTGGAAGGTGTTGGAAGTAGATGAGCTTTAACGTTCCCAAACCATTCTATGCTTCTATGAATTATTGATGCTCTCTGGGATGTAGTGATTTTCAGAAACCCCTTGAAAAGCACTTTCAGTACAGTGTGAATATTATTTGGACTAGGTGAAACCCACAGTCTACTTACTCCATGCTTTTTCCAGTGAAAGATGTACAGAACATATCCTAGTTATCGCATCTGCTTGGAGTCAGGAATTTGCAACCTTTTCAGGTGTCCAGATCCCTCTGTGCCCTCTGTGGGTGCTGTATAGAGTGAATATAAACTGCCTGGCTGTATTTAACAAAGTCAAATTCAAATCAAATGGGGTTACAGGAAATTTTGGGCTCCTTGCAGTCGCTGGGAGCGGAGGACACGGGCGATGTCTCCCTGAAACCACACACTTCCTTACATTCCATAGCAGCCTAATCCATATGGGGATATAAAGAAGCATGTCATCTCATAAGAGAAGCCTGGCTTGTGCCTTCTGGCCAGCAGGACAGCTCTCCATCCTCCACTCCTGAAGGGGTAGTGCTGCTCCTCAGACGTGTTTCAGAGCCAACAGTCTGCTTCCTCCTTGGAAAAGCAGTGACAGCACAACACTTGTAACTTCCCTGGTGCCCTGGAGCATTTTGGGGTGTTTTGGAGGGATATTTTCAGGTGGTTCTGATCTTTCCAGCGCCCGTGTGTCAGCAAACATTCCTGTGTGTGCCTCTGCACAGTGCTGAAGGCTGGAATCTCATGGAAGTGCATGTTGGAGAAGGTCCTGGACTTGTCTTGACAGCCCTGAAATCCTCAAAAACTAAAGTTTGCTGTAAAAAAAAAAGTCACATGAGTGAGAGGTGACAGTCTGTGCTCTTTCCTTTTGCTTTATCGTTATTATTTGTATTGAGGCAGGACCTGGAGGACCTGCCTGAGCAGAGGAGCTGCTCACACACACACAGGGATGTGGCCCCTGCCCTGGAGAGCTGCCTGGCCAAGCAGGCAGTGCCTTCAGAACCAGACAGCAGCTCACCAGAACCTGGCCTGGTTGATCAGAAACAAGTTTAAGTCCGAGGGTCACACACCCAGTGGTTTGGGTCAGAAAGATCTGGAGGGCTCCAAGCAGGAGCAGCTTAGATCAGGTTGCTCACCACCAGGTCTAGTTGAGCTTGAATCCCCCCAAGGATGGAGTTCCCTCAGTTTTTTTGGGTCTGTTTCCTGGAGTTTGACCAAACTGATGGTGAGAATCCTGTCTGGTGATATCTAATTGGAATTTCCTGTGTTCCAACTCATGTGGTGCCCTGGTGCACCTTTGAGAGGAGCCTGTCATGGCACGGAGGGCAAGACACATGGATGGATTTCTGCATTTAATGATAGAAATGGTCATCAGAAGTGAAAAGCAAAGTATCCTGGTGTCCTCTCTTATCCTAATCCTTGATTTGGGGCTGTTGCACACTCTCATCCTCAGGGATGCTCAAAGGGAGTTATGGGCATCTTTGGGAAACAACTGGCTGGCATCAATGTTTTCATGGAGCAGATTCACAAAGATGATTTATTTCTAAGTGGAAGCTGCTCTGAGGGTGGAAAAGGGGAGGCAATACCCAAGTTTCTAATACACAACCAGACCACACAAGTGTATAGAACAGTAAAAGAAAATAAGCCTTTCTCTCATGTTTTCTCTTCCTAAAGAACCAAAAGACCAAGAAATTATCTCAGGTGATGAGAAGCACTAGAATCAGGGTGGGAATAACCCTAAGCTATGAAAGAAATATAAATCCTCTTTGAAGGCAGGTCCTACTGAGGTTCTGCTGGCCCAGCACACACTGCAGAGCACAGAGCAGCACTGCACACACTCCTCAGGGGCTCCAGCTCTCCTTGGAGCATGGTTCCCCCTCCCCAGCTTTGCTGTCACTCTCCAAGAATTTTATAGTGGTGGAGAAGTTCTGTCAGAGCTCTCTCCATGCCTGCAGGGCTCTCCATCCTCCCCTGTGACAGAGGTGTTCCCCTGCACGATGCTACTCCAGGAAATACCAATTTTGCAATCTTCCCCTGTGTCTGACATTGCTGATTTTTCACATCTCACACACAACCACCTCGGTTTCTCTGCCCCTGTAATTCCCCCCTCTCAGCTGTTCAAACCTGTGTCAGTACCTGATGGAATGGTGTCTGCAAAAGGTTTTAGGGTGGAAATCCATCCCATGGCATTGCTCGTCCTAATGCTCAGCTGAGGCAATGGATTTACAGACTGCAGAGTGTACAAATGGCTCAAATTTATTTTCACTTAAAAACTTCATGATTTTGATATTGTACGTGCTGCTCTAAGTAATTTTGCTTGTACAAAAATCCCTATTGACGGCAGTGAAGGGATGAATGGCTTTTGGGGGAAGTTGGTTGTTTATCTTAAAGCCAGATGAAGACTTTTCTTTGTGATTTCTACAGAAATTAATGGCAGGGAATTTCACATAGTCATTATTTCAACAAGCTCAGTACATGATCAAACAAATGAATGCAAATTCTACAGAAGGAGATGAGTCATTCAGTGACACAGGGAATTATATTGTTTAAAAGTTCCCAGACTCAGGAGTGGTATCTGAATTTCCATTATTTAGAGATTTTTACATCAAGAACAACAGACGTGTTAAAAATATCCACAGCAAAACGTTCCCATTCTTTTCTTTTTTTAATGTAAGTCAGGTTAATGTTATAGGAATGTTCAACTACATTTTGAGATTAAGAACTCAGTGTAATATTTACTTCCCAGTTAGATGAAGGCCTTTGACTCAGAGGAGGTGAGGAAGATGAGCCCTGCTGACATCAGGGTAAAACTTCAAGAGATTTCAGCAGAGCCATGACACAGGCTGTGGATTCCCAGACTTTTTTGTGCATAAATCTGTTTATATGAGCTGTCAACAATAATGATTAAAGAGATATTTACTCTTAGCCTTATTAGCCCTCAGTTTAAAACCATTATTGGTGCTTACTGGTAGCATTTTCTTAAATTTCTCATAGGCCTGTATCAAAGTACCATGGAAATTCTTGGATCAGATAATGAATTCAGAGTGATTAATGAGGAAATAGACTTAGTTACTGGGAAGATCCTTGATCCTAACCATGTAGGTAAGTAAATATTCTTTATTTATGTACACTACTCTAATCCAATTTGTGGACTGGGATTTTAAAATCTTATGTTGGTATAAATGGGAATTTATTGATGATGTTAAAACCTAATTGGAGCAAGATTTGTATTAAATACATTGACTGGAATCAACTGGGACTGTTGCAGTAAAGCCTCACTAAGTTGGATTTCCAGACCACACTGTTCCAAGATTTATGAAACCCAAACCAGGCAGAATGAAGAAATGTGGATGAGGAAATTATAGCTAAATAATTAGAAATTAAAGAGCTGACTGGGACAGATACCTGAGTATAAAAGATTGGCAGGAATGGCCATAAAAGCCAGGAAGGAAAAGGAGGAAGTCAATAGGATATAAATGCATCCATTTACAGCCAGCAACTCTCTTTTTTGCCTGCCCTGGAATATTATATTCCTTGTGAACAGCAGATCTGCAAACTAAGAGCCAACAGTCCATGGCCTTTGGAGCCACTTGGAGTAACCCAATCATCTGAGGCAGATCCAGAGCCACATCTGTCCCTGCCTGGCACGAGGAAGAGAAGGAGCAAAGAATGGGACAGCTGTCCTCCAAGGGTCCCTGTGGCTGGGAGGGTTTGTCACCAGGGCGAGATGGGAGGTGATATTCCCAAAATGGGCTTTCTGATACCCCTGGCATTCGGGCAGTCACTCGTCTGGGCTCTGTGTCAAGTCTCTTTTTCCAGCCTGGATTGCAGGATGAATGCTTTCCTGGCAGCAGTTGTTACTGGAAGGAGGGAGGCTGCTCAGCCTTTGGTTTTCCTGTCTACACCCACATGCACAGAGAGGTACACGGATGTGACAGCAGTGCAAAGAAGGGAAGGGATAAATAGGAGTGATCCCATTGATTTAAAGTAAATTCCTAATGCTCTGACCTCCAAAGGAAATATTTGAGCCCAAACCATTGCATGTTTGGAATTAACCACCTCATTGTCCCCCTGTCTGCACCAAAAGGCAGCTCACATGAGGCAAAAACTCATGTAGAGCCTTTTCTTGGCTCTTTTGCAACTTTTCTGTGGGCAAGTCAATCAGGTTAACATTTTAGTCTTGTGAGCCAAATTAGTTATCTCAGGGGAGATTTTTGAAGCAGAGTTTCGTCTTAACCCTGTCTTAACCACAGCCTCCAGGAAGCTTAAAACTCAAGAAATCAAGTTTGCATCTGTCTGCAAAATATTGCCTATATCTAACCAGAGACTGTATTTAGGCCCTTGGGTTTTGGAGAAGTTTCAAGAGCCTGTTTTTTTTTTCTTTAACTCTGGTGGGGTTTAATGGGAGTATCTCAAAATTTATTGAGTTTGCTCCATAAATTGTGGTGATCAGCTCTCTGCCTCAGTGGGAGCAAGGCCTCAGCGAGCACCCCTGAAACATCACCCAGTCCCAGTGTGCTGACATTCAATTCCTTAAAAAAGGGAGGCAAAAAGGAGAAAATAAGTGAGCTGCCCAAGGCTATTAAGAAAGGCTGTGTCAGAATCACCAGCAGTCCTTGTAAGGTGCCTGTCCATCCTGCTCATCTCCTTGTTAGACTTTCTAACATTTTTATTTCACTGTAAAAAGATATTCATATTATAGTTCTCTAAGTTATATTTTCTGTTTTATCTGGTGATTTTGAACTGAGATCTTTGGGCTGGTTTAGCCCCATCATGTTTTATTTAAGCAGTCTGATTCTTTGCACCAGAGAAGAGTAACTGCCCTTGAGCTAAGACCATCAACATTCCCAGATCCTGGGAGGGGAAATTGAGACACAGAGGTGCAACAGTTTGCCTGGAACAAACTGAAGTGCCTGTAGAAATTCCCATACATATTCAGCATGGTCCCCCTTTCTCCTTGGTTTTCCCTTTTTCCCCATATCTTGAATGCAAATTAATTTAACAACACAATTTACAGTAATTGTCCCTCAAGAAGCCCAGTAGGATTTTTGGCACTGGCTTGAAAAAGAGGGGAATCATCCTCGTCTTTTTACTGCACCTAAGACTGTTTATCTGGGGATTTTTGTGTCTTCTCATGTCACAAACCCTTCCCCAGGCTGGAGTTCCTGGAGGACAGGAGGCCTCTTGTACAGCCTTGGGAAAGAGCACAATGCCCTTTTCCTCTATTTGGTGTTTTTTGTTGTGGTGGGTTTTTTTTTTTTGGTTTTTTTGTTAGTTCCTTTACTTGTGATCCAAGAACAGGGAAATGAGGGAATGAGCTGAGACAAGAGCAGGATAAACCCATAAACCCACACTGGGCTTTGACAGCTGCAGTCATTCATTCCCAGTTAAATTAAGCTGTAATTCTAATAGGCTGAAAAAACTAGGAACAGCCACGCATGGAGAGCAAGGACCCACAGACAGGGCCAGGAGTGTGTCCAGAGGGGGCTGCCTCTCTCTGTTGACTTTAGAAGGAGACAGGGGTGACTGTGCACATCATTTAATCTCCTCACTGAAGGGTCTGAGTGTAATGGGGATGGATTTGGACCTATCTGTGCTCCTGGTTTTCCTTGGTGAAATGGGGAAACCACCTCATTGTCCAATAATGATTCTGGAGCATTAAATAAATCAAAAATAGTGAGAGGATAACATAATTTAGCAGCTGGACATGGTGACAGGGAGGACTAGTGGGAACCTGCTGGTCACCCCTTATTTCAAGGTGAGAATTAAAATCAGAAGGTCACTTCCCCTGGAAGGTGTTCATCACCTGGGCAACCTCTGCTGTCAAAGGAGGCTCCTTGGGGGCAATCTGAGATTGCAGAGCTTCCCAGGGATGAAACTGTCCCCTCCCCACCCTACAGCCCCTCCCTAGCAGTCCCTGGGTACCCCCTGGGTCCCTGAAGGGTTGACTTGTGAGAGGAGACACCTGGCCAACAGATCTCCAAATACCAACCCTGCTGTCCTTGAGAACAACACCCTGGGTCTGAAGGTGTTCCTGAAAATCAAACATCCCTGGGGTTGGTCTGTCCACAGCTAAGAGCCTGAACACACCCACTTTGAGAGGATGCTCCAATGCCACAGCCATAGATTACATCCAGGCAGAGTGCTCTGACCCCTGGGAATTTGTTAATGAGTCTGGGGCCCTGTTTGAACCATGAGGACACCACCTCACCTCCTTTCCCTTTTCCATCCGTGGCATCTTTTGCCCTGCTCAGAGTTCCTTAGGATGCTTTCCACAGCCCTGGATGTGAGGCACTGGCTGCTGCCTGTGCATTCCAGGCTTGGCCATAAATCTCACACACAGGAGGCATCACATTAGAAAAAAAAGGAAACTGCAGACATTACCTTCAGCAAAGGAGCAGTTGGTCCCTTCATCCTCCTCTCCTGGGTCCTTTGTGGCTTTGTGGCACCCCAGGGGTGTTATCTGGGCTGGCATCTCCAGCAAGGGGTGGGGTTCATCCTTTTCAAGGTTTCCCCAAGGAAGCAGGAGCTGGGGTGGTCAGAAATGCTCTCCAGCAAGCAGCCTATGCATGGGGCTGCCCAAAAGTCTCTCGAAGCAGCTGATCCTACTGACCTCTGTATGTGTGTGTGTGTGTTTGGGGATTTGGGCATTTCCCCCTCTCCCAGACTCCTCTAGACCAATGCCTCATTTTTTTCCCCCTTTTCCCTAATAATAACCATGTTCACTTCCCCTCCCTTCCCTCACTTTTCCACCACCTGGACTCATTTCCCCCCACATCACCTGAGCATCCTCTCAACTCCCTTGCCGGCTCTACGGCTAAAGGTTTTCCATCAATATTCCCGTCTCATCCTGCTCGGGGCAGAGCAGCCTCCAGCCACCCTAGCCCGGGGCTGGCTCTTCACCGGCCGCTGCCCTTCCCTGCCTTGCTGTACCCCGAGGATGCTGCTGCCATCCC
>VXAX01004895.1:153113-219619 GCA_013399835.1 Leptocoma aspasia | reverse complement strand
TTTTTTTTCCCTTTGTGACTGTGTTTTCACCTTAGGAGGATTCCTGTACCTGGCAGGTGCTGGAGGTGTTTAGTCTGGAGAAAAGGTGCTCAGAGGGAAGTTATTGCCCTCTACACCTGAGAGGAGGGTGTAGCCAGTTTGAGTTTGTTCTTTTCTCCCAGGTATTAAGTGATAGGACAAGGAGAAATGATCTTTAGTGGTGCCAGGTTGGATATCAGGGAAAATGTCTTCACTGAAAGAATGGCTGCCCAGGGAAGTGGTGGAGTCAGCATCCCTGGAAATC
The DNA here is from genome assembly GCA_013399835.1 of Leptocoma aspasia. Taxonomy (NCBI): domain Eukaryota; kingdom Metazoa; phylum Chordata; class Aves; order Passeriformes; family Nectariniidae; genus Leptocoma; species Leptocoma aspasia. Next base: position 219,336 of record VXAX01004895.1, on the reverse strand, counting down.
AAAAAAATGAGTAAGTGTGTCACTTTGTGACATGGGTCAAAGGTTGGACTTGATGATCTTGGATGTCTTTTCCAACCTTAATGATTCTACAATGGGTCTGGGAGCCAGCCTTGACCTTGGTTTTCCCTGGCAATCACATGTGCCCTGCAGACCCCAGGGGAGCAGGGGAGCATCCTCTCCGTGGCTGGGAGAAGACCAAAGCTGAACAGACAAATCCCCTGCAGGATGCTGGTTTCTCCTGGCCCAGTTGCCTTGTGCATCCCCAGGCTCCAGCACCTGCCAGGGCCAGGGGGCTGGGGGGACCCCACATCCCTCTGTGACCCACAGGAGACGTGAGCACAAACACACCCAACCTTGAAACCAAAGAAGCCTCAAACCTGTCATTAAAGCAGCTGCACTGGCAATAAATTTAGTATTTAAAGAAGTTCAGTGCCTGTTTAAAGTGGAGCAAGAGTAGCTATGGGAACAAACTCAGCAGAGTTTTGTCCTGCTGAAAAGTGACCCTGTGAAGATGTGAAAGGCTCCTGGAAGCACCAGCATTTTTCTTCTGAAAGAGTCAAATCTCTTAAAAATCATGTAGAAAAATGGGCCAGGCAAGTCAGGCAGTTCATTTACAGGCTGCAAAGGTAAGTAGTGGTAATAAAAGGTTTTAAAATCTCAAAAAGAACCTAATAATGTAAATGTTAAGATTTCCAAGGAAGAAAATCCTTTTCTTTTCCATTGTAAAAGAACAGTAAAAAAGGGAGAAGAAGCCTGAATGATGTTCCTACCAGGAGACATTGTCTATTCCCCATCCCTGGAAGTGTTCAAGGTCAGGCTGGATAGGGCTTGGAGGCACCTGGGATAGTGCCCATGGTAGGGGTCTGGATCTAGGTTATCTTTAGGATCCCTTTCAACACGAATCATTCTGTGATTCTAGGATTCTTGGCCAGGGGCTCTTTCTTTTCCTGATTTGGGAATGATCATGAATGGTCTGTATTGGCTTTCTTGTACTCAGATCCCTGCTTAGCACCACTGCTCTGCCTCAGCTCACCTTCCCATGGGCCTCACCCAGATGGATTCTGAGGGCCAGCAGGAGGAAGACTGGGATTCAAAGGGAAATTTGATCAGAGAAGGTTTTCCAAATCCCCTAGGTTCCCTTGGAAATCCCAGCTCAGCACCCTGCCTGCTGCTGTCTAACGAGCCTCTCAAGAAAAAAAGACATCAAACCCCAGGATTTATTATTAATCAGCCCAGCTTCTTAACACCTCCTCTGTGACCTTGGTTGCTAGGAAGTTGGTGTCAATACAGGAAAAGTGAAGTATTAATAGAAAGAAGGAGCAGCTGTAAGAACTCAGCACAGCCCAGCATGGCCACTGGAAGTCTTCCAGGCTACTGGTAACCCAGCCTTCCAGGAGAGGCATAATGATGTCACACTGAAAGATGGTAGATTTAGATTAGATATTAGGAGGGACTCCTTCCCTGTGAGGGTGAGGAGGCCCTGGCAGAGTTTGCCCAGAGAAGCTGTGGCTGTCTCGGGATCCCTGGAAGTGTCCAAGGCCAGGCTGGATGGGGCTTGGAGCAGCCTGGGATAGTGGAAGTTGTCCCTGCCCATGGCAGGGGGTGGCACTGGATGAGCTTTAAGGTCCATTCCAACGTGAACCATTCTGTGATCCTATGGCAATCCCAAGCTGGAAAGCAGAGATCTCTCCCTGTGTCTGGAAAGCAGGGATCACAGCCCTGTGTCTGGACACAGTCACTAAATTCAAGCAGTTTCAAGCTGTTTTTCTTTGCTGTGTGTCCAGCACGGCACACCCTGCATTGGAGAGGGAAGCTGCTTATCCAAAGATAAATCCAAGAGAAACACAATGCTGCTGGCCACTAAGTGACTAAGTGGCATCAGTCCCCAGGAAACCTGATCTAGGGAGTGACACTCCTGCCCAGGACAGGACAGGACAGGGGGCTGGAATAGATGAACTTTTTGGTCCCTTCCAACCCAAACCATCCTGTGATTTTATGATTCTATCATTTTATGCTCCGAGAATGAGCTCCATTAGTCTGGCTCTCCCCTGGGATGCATTTTGCTCTCTTCAAAGGGGTAGGTGCAGGAATTGTGGGCACAGGCATCATTCCCACTTCATTTCCTCATGCCAAGGCCTGACTTTGGCAAGCAGGAGGCAGGGAAGGCTGCTGCCCTTGATGTGGGGTGGCAGATACATCAGCAGGGCTGGGAGGGAGGAGGGGATTGCAGTGGTTGCAGACAAAATTGTTAAACCTCTCCTTATCCCACATTATCCTCCCCTCAGCTGTTCTGCTAGGAGGTGCCATGTGGTGTCCAACAACTGCCACGTTCCTCTCGCGAGGTGGCCGCTGTGAGACGAAGGGGGGAGCATGAGGGGAACCCCTCATCTGGCTCCTGCAAGGCTCCTCCATCCCAGAAATGCTCCAAGTCCTGGGGAAACGGGCTCTTTCCATGCTGCTGCCTCTGAGAAAAGCCTCAGGGGCAGTGCCACCCCTGTCTTACACACCAGTGACTTGGCAATGAAGCTGTTTAGCCCAAATCTTGCTCTGGTGAGCGCAAGAGCTGGGAGGAGATCCCACATCTCCTTTTCCTGTGCTGCCTGCTTGCACCTGGGCTTTTCCTCAAGCACAGGGAGCTAACACCAAACACTCCTGGACCTGTGTCAGGCAGAGCAGTGGCAGCCTGGCCACTGGTGGGCTGTATTTAAGTGTCAGACAGGTCTTTGATGGCTCCATGCTTCCATCTAGTGACAAAAAGCCACTGCTCACCCCCCCCCTGCTTGCGTCTGCCTCCTTTCTGGTTGCACTGCAGGAGTATTTCTCAGATTCCTGATGCTGAGCCTGTCCATAGGGCTATTTCCATTTATTTACTCCAAATCTAAACCCCTAAATGAGTAAGTCCAAAAAAACCAAAACCAGGGGTGAAGTTTTTGAGCAGAACTGTCTTTTGGCAGGAAAAAAGTGGCTTGCATGTATATACACACACATGCACTTGCTTATCAAAATGTGCTGATTTCCACTTTAGCAGGTAATATCCCTAAAAACTAGCATCAGCCTGTGGTGACAAAGTATTTACATATCCTTTAGCAAGGCTGCTGTGTGGCTCTGCCACTCCTCTCCTGGTCTGAATTCTAGGCCTGCGTTTCTGGTTATTAAGGACAATGTTTTTCATAGAATTGTGGAATCATAGAATGGTTTGGGATGGAAGGGACCTTAAAGCCCATCCAGTTCCACCTCCTGCCATGGGCAGGGACACCTTCCACTATTCCACGTTGCCCCAAGCCCTGTCCAGCCTGGTCTGGAACACTTCCATGGATCCAGGGACAGCCACAGCTTCTCTGGGCAACCTGTGCCAGGGCTCCCCACCCTCACAGGGAAATCTTCTTCCTAATATTCCATCTAACCCTGCCCTCTGGCAGTTTAAAACCCTTCCCCCTTGTTCTGTCCCTCCAGGCCCTTGTAAATTGTTTCTGTGCCTATAGACTCCCTGCAGGTACTGGGTGGGTGCAATTAGGTCACCCCAAAACCTTCTCTTTTCAAAGCTGAACAATCCCAATGATCTCAGCCTTTTCTTGCAGGAGAATTGCTCCATCCCTTCAATCACCTTGGTGGCCTCCTGCACACTTGCCCTTTCCCTCTTTCTTTTCACGTTTCAGCTCCTTCATGGGGAGGGCTCCTTATGCATTGTTCTACTTAATCTGTGACTTTCTGCAAAGAATGAACTCCTCATCCCACCCAAATCCTTCTGATCTGCAAACCTACTGGACATTTGGTGAGTTTTTCCTGGGTAAAACATTTCCTTAGGATTGGATCACAAAGTGCTGTGGATACTAATGCTAGTACTAATACTAATAGTTTTTGCTGGCTACCACCTAGAGAGTTTGGGTGACAGAGTGTGTTGGGAGCAGCAGAGAGGGCAGCAATAAACCATAATGGCCCTGATCATCCTCACCTGGGACCACCCTCCCCAGCCTGGTTCAGGAGCCAAATTTAACCTCATCTGTGGCTGTGTGCTGCCTCCCTGAGCTGTGTTGTAGAAACAGTGCTCTGTAATCCCCCCTCTGGTCCTGCCTTTTAGCTGGATCATGGGCTTGTGGTGTAGCTGAGCACCCTGCCCTGTCTCCTCTTGTTTCTGAGGGGGTTTCCTGAGGGCACCTTGCACCTGGTCCATTTATCTGGTGCTGTGGGTGGACCCTGTTTCCAGCATCTCTTTTTGTCTGCTGTGTCCAAGTTGTCATCCTTGAACAGCCTCTTCTTTAGCATTAGTTTTTTGTTTGAAAATTGCCTCAAGTTTCCTCTTCCTTCTGGCCACATTTCCAATGTAATTCCGCTAATAAGTAAACTGAGTGTGGATCACTGATGGGGTTAACTCACAGGGGGCTCCTGTAATCATTGGCTGTGTGTGGCTGAGACACTGGGGCTTGGCCTAAGAATAAACCAAGCACGACAGGTTCTACTGCTGGGCAGAGCTCCAGAGCTCCCCTGAGGGTTGATTGCCCGTGACTTTGTGCCACTGAGTCTCTGAACTGAGGCTGAGGAGGAACCTGAGCAAGCCTGTTTCACCTCCCTTTGGGGCTGAGGTGAGCACCAGCACATTCTGCTGCTGTTTGGTGTGTGGTAACTCATTAAACCTCAGTTATGCTCTGGGGTCTGGGAATTTCCTGCAAATTTCAGTGGAAACTTCCATGAAGGTTTCCATACCAGGGCAGGGGCTCAGCAACCCATTGAGGGACTCCAAAATCCATCTGGGCTCCAAAATCCATCTGGGCTCCAAAGAGAGGAGGGCAGAGGTGGGAGCAGAGATGCTGTTCAGGGTCTGAGCGAGGCTGGATTGCATCTTGCCAGCAGCCAAGGCTGTCCAGGGCATGAATGATAACACTGTTAAAGTCCACTGCCCTCTTTTCCACAGGGAAAAAGACCTGCTGGGTTAAAGCTACTTGAGAAGTGATAAGAGATCTAAACACCCTTTGGGCAGAATTCCCTGCAGATGCTGTTTGGAATACCATGGAAAAGTTAAATTAATAATGTATAAGGGAACCTTGTAGTCCACTTGCTGTGAAAGTCAGTCCCAGATTGAATATCAGCATACCAAGAAACAGTTTTTCTGTCATGTTTTAGGAGGGAAAGAAAGAGGATAAAATGGATTAATTGTCCTCCTACTGGAGGACCTGGCCATATACCAATGGAAGAACAATCCCAGGTTATTTTTGTTATGGTCATTAAAGTCTTGGAACAAAACAGTTAATAGCAGCAAGTAGCTTAGGTTAATAATTAAGCACCGGTAGTGGACAGCTCTGAGCTGTCTGTGACGGGATTTGAGCCTTTTGGGAAGCTTGTCTGGTGGGTTTCAGCACTGGGTAGAGTGACTGGCACAACCCCAGCCTGAAATCTGTGGCAGAGCTGGTGCCAAAGGGATGGAGCTCTTGTGCTGGTGTCAGAGCCCCTGTACTTCACTCATCAGAGGAACAGAGGGAGAACAAAGTGAATAAGGTAAGTAAGGCCAGAAAAAAAGTCCTAAAAAGAATGATAAAATTAAATCCAAATGGTATTTTCTGCACCTGCTTTGGAATGCAGCAGTCACTTGCACCAGGGTGCTGGACTCTGCCCCGTGCACTTTGCAGTGTGTTAAAATGTGCAAGAAATAGCAAGTGGTTACAGGAGGTCTTGTGGTACCATAAGCAGTAGAAACCAGGTTGGATGGGGCTTGGAGCAACCTGGTCTGATGGAAGGTGTCTGTGCCCACGGCAGGGGGTTGGAACTGGGTGATCTTTAAGGTCTCTTCCAACCAAAACCATTTTGTGATTTAAAAAAGTAGCTAAATTAATTCACCCATGCTTTTTTCATATCGAGGGTGAAGGCAGGAGGAGTTGAGGGTCTATCTTTAAATGTTAGAACAGTTCCTGACATGGACTTTATAAAGGAAATGTGTGACATCTCTGGCTATGACAGCAAGTAAGACCTGATCTGCAAGTACTCAAATGTTTATATTTTTAAAGTATTAGAAGAGTTCATGGCTATTGCTCCCATAGTTTTGCAGTGAAAAGAAAGAATACAGGTTTTTTTTTATTTTTTTGAAGTTACAGGGAAGGTCCTGGAGCCAGACTCTTGAATTCCTTATTCAGTGTCCAAGATGAACCTTTGGAGAACGTTCCTGCTGAGTGCTGGGCTGATATTCTTGGCAGGTGGGTGATGGAGAGGTGTTTTCTCCAGCCTGCAAAATCCTGTGGGGGTTGGATACAGACTGCCTGTGAGCTGTGGAGAAGAACCACTAAAAGGTGTTGAAAACTATGGGATATTGACTGTAGCACATTGGACATTGTCCACCCCTGTTATTGGTTTTCCACGGCATTATTTCCATAGCCATAGAGGAGATTTCTGGATTAATTTTTAATTCTCTGTGTTCTACCTGAGTTCATATCAGACCTATTGTTTTTTGTTTAGCTGATGATAAATATATCACTCTCTGCATGTTGATATTAAGGGTTCATGTTGCAAAAGTGTTCAATATTTGGCTTTGGTGATCAATATTGATGTTTGATCAGATTGCATCCAAGTATAGCTAAGAAGTTGGAAATCTCCTAAAATATTAATCAGGAAAGTGGATATCACCATAAAATAACTTCTGGAAAATTCTGATCAGTGGCTGCATAAAAGGAAGCCATATACTGGTTCATCTCTCAGCTTCAGAGAATGAGAGTACCCAAAATAAATCTTAAATTATCTAAGGAATGTGGTGCCTTTATGAAAGGCATGGCATAGCAGATTATAAGTAACTTAACATCATGAAGCAGGAACTCTTTTCCAGGCCTGTATGTCTTTCCAAGGAGTTCAGAAGGAAATAGCTGGACAGGCTGTCTTGGAGCCAGAAAAGGATATATTTTGTAGGCAGCCTTAATTTTGGTAGGGTGCACAGAAGTCAACAAACACATTTCTTTGGGAGATAAAGGAATAAACATGAGGTTTATCATCTTTAATTCTTGAGGATGACAGGAGGCTCAGGCTGTAGCTTGGTTCACCAAACCCTGAAGGCATCAACACCTCCCTGAGGGGAGCTGTAAACAGGAGAGAGAGGTGGGGGGAAAAGGATGGGAAACATGATTAATTTGGGTGCTTGAGAAGGAGAAATGGGATGAAGGGTGGGATCACAGGAAGGCAGCTCTCAGATCACAGTGTCTCATCCTGAATAAGGTATTTCAGGTATTTGCATTTCCCTTCAGCCTGATGGAGCTGGTTTGTTTTTGCAGGGACAGCCTCAGGATCACTTGTCAAGCCCCACGAGGGCAGCACTGCTGGAGGAACATGGATTACCATCACTCTGGATGGTGAGCTTTAAATCCTTAAAAAGTATGTGTTGATACAGAATCATAGAAAGGTTGGATTGAAAGGGATCTTTAAAATCATTTTACTCCAACCCCCTGCCATGGGCAGGGACACTTTCCACTATCCCAGGTTGCTCCAACCTGTCCAACCTGGTCTTGGACACTTCCAGGGATGTAAAAATAACAGATAATCAGCTCCTTTCTGAGGTTTGTGGTTGGAGTGACAAACCCTACCCAACAGAGCCACAGGCTGTGACGCTCATAGCATGAAATCAGATTGAAATTATGACTTTATAAGCTATTGCTGAAGGTTTATTTCTAAGCAACAGAAGTCAAAATGTTTACTTTAGTTTTGCAGATGTAGGGCTAGAAATTTCTTCCCTTCTCCTGCCCTTTTATTGGAGAAAAGCTAAAAATCTGCTTCCTTCATATGTCCTGTGATGCTGGAGCTTTTAAAACTGTTATGATAAACATGAGATCTGAGTAAAAATCACAGAAAATTATATGTCCTGTCCATTTGGGCCCCAAACCAACTGTACAAAGCTAGGTCTGATTTTCCACATTGATGAATATTTATTCTTTGTGAAGAGAGTTGGTTTCTGAGCCAGCTGTGTGTGGTCATTAGCTGGCACAGGCTGCCCAGGGCAGTGGTAGAGTCACCAGGGGGATTTAAAAGATGTGTGGAACTGCACTTGGGGATGTGGTTTTTACTCTTCCAATACTCTCCCCCACGCCCTTGGAGGGAAAGTTGAGGGAGTGGCTGTGTGGGGCTGAGTTGACGGCTGGGGTTAAACCACCACAACATGAAATTACACAAATATGGTTTTAAAAACCTGATCAATGGCTCTAAGCATTATCCCTAGAGGAGCTGGGTTGTACCTCCAAAAACGCTCCTTGTGTGGCTGGGGGTGATCCTGTCCTCACAGAGCTCTTCTGATTGACTTTCTTGCTTAGGTTCCACCTCCCACCAGGTAGAATCTGTCTCTCCAGCCAATGCATCCCAGCTGGAGGTGTCCCTGGTGAATCCAGACCTGCCCAGGGTGCCCTGTGATGTCTCTCCTCTGTATCTTGACTTCCCCACCATAAGGTGCAGAACAAGGTATGATCCATAGTTACACTGTGGGTGAGACTTTGCCCTTTGTCAAACAGGATCCTCATTTTCCTTCAGCGTCTGCACAGGCAGTTTGGGAGTTGAAAGAATTCCTACAGCTGCTACTGTGGCCTCACTGAGCACGTCCTAACCTGGGCTGATTGGTTCTTGTTTCAATTTCATGAAGCACAAGGCTGCCTTGAGGCATGAGGGTCACATTGAGGCTTCATGGGCAGTCCAGACTCAGACCTTCAAAGGCTTGTAGACATCTAGCTCTCAGATGCAAAACTCTCAAGAAAATCTTGGAGGAGACTCTACCAGCTTTTGATGTCCTTGACCTGTACATGGTGATAGAGAGGGGTTATGATAGAACAGGAAATAAATATATTGGGCAGTTTGAGCTGCCTGTTTGCTGTCCTGTCATAGCTGTAACACAGGTTGTTGTAACACAGGGATGTCTGCAGAGAGACCTAATGGGACTCTTCCATATTTTGCTGCTATGATTTGGCTGGGAGTTAATTCTGCTGGGTGCTGTGCTGGGAAACTGTGTGAAACGAGGATGCAGCATTAATTTATGAACCAGGATCAAGATGCCCTGCAGATCCACGCAGCCCTGGGTCATTTTATTGCTAATGAATAACAGTTATTTTTCATGCTTGCCTATTGAGAATGTTTGTGGTTTGCATTAACAATAATTTGGGTAGAGTTCCAATGCAGTCCTGTCACCCTCTGCTGTTAACAGTGATTTCTTGCTGTGCTTCCACATTTCTTTTAAATTGTTATTTTAAAGTTTGGCTTCATATGTGTGAAGTTTGGGCTGACAGTGTAAAGCTCCTTTGCTCTATGGAAGTCTCAGTGGACTTGCTGTGAATGGAGACACTGTAAAGGACTTGGCATTTCCTAAACACAATTTGTATAAAAATAATATAATATTACATATTTTCTTCCACCTAGGTCTTCACCCCAGGAGGGTTTGTACTACGTGGAGGTGATCTTTAAAGGACATGTGATTAACAACCTGACTGAGGTGGAGAAAGAGAGCTATTCTTTCAAGGTAATCAGCAAGCAAGTGCAGAAGTGAGGATAAAGAATTCAAGGTACTGAAGGGAGTGAAGCTTCAACATTGTGTCACAGGAAATACGTTGAAATGGATGGAATCATGGAATGGTTTGGATTGGAAGGGACCAAGGAGAGACTTTTTGCAAAGGCATGTTAGAGACAGAACCAGGGGGAATGGCTTCAAACTGAAAGACAGTAGGTTTAGATTGGATGTTTGAAAAAAATTCTTTAATGTGAGGTCCTGGCCAAGGTTGCCCAGAGAAGCTGTGGCTGCCCTATCCCTGGAAGTGCTCCAGGCCAGGTTGGATGGGGCTTGGAGCAACCNTGGTTTGGATTGGAAGGGACCTCTAAGACCATCCAATTCCAGCCCTAAAGAAACAGATAAAGAAATAAGTTAAAGAAATATGGGGAGAGACTTTTTGCAAAGGCATGTTAGAGACAGAACCAGGGGGAATGGCTTCAAACTGAAAGACAGTAGGTTTAGATTGGATGTTTGAAAAAAATTCTTTAATGTGAGGTCCTGGCCAAGGTTGCCCAGAGAAGCTGTGGCTGCCCTATCCCTGGAAGTGCTCCAGGCCAGGTTGGATGGGGCTTGGAGCAACCTGGGATAGGGATGGCAGAGGGCGGGACAGGATGAGCTTTAAGGTCCCTTCCAACCCAAACCATTCTGGGATTCTGTGATCTCTTGCAGAGCAGAGTCCTTAACCATGACAGTGTGCTTTGGGATGAGGCCTGGTGTTTTTGGAAGTCACATCCCACTTCTGTGCTAACTTTGAGCAAAAAACCCAGCATTTTCAGTAAATTGCACATTAAAGCTGAAGAATCATTGGGTGGTTCAGCTAGCTTAGAGAGCTGATGAAAAATCACCAGGGGATGCTGTTAATGAGGCACATTCCAAGCTAAATAAACCACAATGTGTCTCTTTGTTTTGGGGCTGGGCCCTGGGAGCTACACATGTTAAAATTAATTTTGCCTCCCCATTAGACTGGAAAAGCTGCTGCAGGCAGCAACAAGTCTGGGCAGCTCACAAGACTGGTGTCAGCCCGTGGCCCCAGTTTCATGCTGCTTTTGGCTCCTTTCTCCACATCTTCTGCAGCCTGGGGTATGGTGTGGTGCTGCCTTTGCTCCCCAGAAGTGGCCAAGGCTGGAGGAAGTTTGTGGCTGCTCATTCATTTTTAACAGGGCCACGAGTAGGAGGGAAGGCAAAGGCTGAGCTCTGAGAGGGAATGGGCTTCAAGGAAAGTTTGGGAGAAACCCCAATATGTGCAATGGTACCTTTGAATTAATGCAAAAAAATTTTTTTTATTATATTTATTGGGCTGTGAGCAGCATCTGTAAGTGCCAATGAGGTCATGAGGGGACTCATAAAGGAGGTGGGGAAGATGAGCATGTCCAAAAAGGATGGGGAAGGCTTTGGAACACAAGTCTGAGGAGGAGCAGCTCAGGGGGCTCAGTCTGGAGAAAAGGAGGCTCAGGGAGGACCTTCTCACTCTCCACAGCTCCTTGACAGGAGGATGCAGCCAGGTGGGGATTGGCCTCTTCACCCAAATTACAAGATACAGGATGAGAAAATTGCCTCAAGTTGCACCAGGAGAGGTTTAGGTTGGATATTAAGGAAAATGTCTTCCCCAAAAGATTGTCAAGCACCAGGGAAGTGGTGGAGTCACCAGCCCTGGAGGGATGGAAAAGCCATGCAGATGTGGCATTTGGGGATATGTTTTACTGGATTTAGCAGTGTTGGATTAATGGTTGGACTTGATGATTTTCAAGGTTTTTTTCCTCAGAGGCAAAGGTGATCCTTTCCCCAAAAATTCTCTGTTGTATTGCTGTAAGATGGGCCAAGACAAAGTCCTTGCTCACTGCTTTAAGGTAGCCAAGAAACTTGCCAAAGAGTGGCTGAAGTGTTTCACATCTATGATGGTGAAATTGTTCTAAAGGATATACTATTGGGAAGAAAAATGGTGTCACCATTCAGGATAGAATGCAGGTTTTAACTTCAGCCAAAGCATGACTTAGAAATTTGGTAGTGTATTAAGCTGTGCCTTCTGACATTGGATCAAGCCAGGGTGGGCAATTTGGGCACAAAAGAAGATGTAAAAGTATCACTAACCCAGACTCTGGATGGAGAGGGGGTAAGAAGGGAATAATTCTCCTTACTCCTTTCCCAGAGCAGGAATCTGCTTCAAAGATCAGATGTGGAGTGTGGGTCTCTGAAATGCAGCTGCTGGCTGGGCTGTGGGCAATGCACCATCAGGTGGGGTTGGACTGCTGCAGAAATAGCTGACATTTCACTGCAAATTTCCCTTTGCAGTTCTCAGCTGAGCAGACACCTGTGGTTTACCAAATTAATCCATCATCTGGCACTCCAGGTATGGGACCTTCCTTTAATCTAGTGCCACACAGATCTTTTACTTATTGGGGTTTTAGATCAGACTTTGAAGTTACATGAGAAGTCATTCACTGATTTGGGTCTGAAAAATTAACTGGAATATGGCAGATTTTTTTCCCCCTATTTCTGTTATTTCTGTATTTCCAGTTTCTTTATTTCTGTTATTTCTGTATTTCTGGTTTCTTTAGAGAAAATTGAAAGCTTGATCCTCAAAGTCAAGATTATTCAAAAGATTTTGGTCTCTCAGGAGTTCAGACAGTCACGTGGATGATTATATCACACAGATGTGCCTCAGTCTAAATCAATCCCTAATTTCCAATTGTTTTCAGGTGTAATTCAGCTCTAGATTCTTGTGCCTTGCTTTAGGGTGTCAGTATGGAGGTTTCTGTGTGTTAGCTGGATGGATGTTTCACCTCCCAGTGTGAGTGAAGAACAGGAGAATAATCTGGCCACAGATATGCCAATGTCCTTCTTTAGACCTTCACCCTGTCTGGTGTACAAATGATGTAATTTTGTTTGTCTCATGAGGTTCTGCAGTGAAATTTGGGTTAGAAAGTGAGGTTTAGTTAACAGAAGAGTTGAGGAAAATTTGTCAGCTCTGTGCAAATACAGATCTGCAAAAACATTTGTAATGCATTTGGGTTTTTTTGGTGGGAAACAAAGACATGTGCTTTGAGAAAAGTGAATTAAGTGGAAAATCATCTTGAGCCATGGCAAAAGCTGAGAGTACATTCAGTGCAGGAACCTCTGCAAAATCCATAAAGACCATGAATTCCTTTTGTTCAGCTCAGAAAATCTGCAAATAAGTTCTCTGCTTTTAAAAGACTCTCTTCAATTTCCATTTCCTCTTAAACAGGAAATTTAATACAGATTCATGGGAAGACAATTGCTGGGAGATATGAGACCCTGGACTTCAACGTGGATTATATTGATGGGTAATTATGAACACTCAGCTATCTGCTGCAGTCCCTGTAAATTGGCATTTCTTCCATCAGCCTCCTTGACAGCAATAAATTGCAACCAGTTGGCCCAGAATTGCCATTTACTTCCTTTGTGGTTTATTGCAGCTCATGAGTTGGGCTCCAGCAAACTTTGTTAATCTAATTGCAACTGGTCCATTAAGCTGGTTGGTTTGTTTACTGGCAGCACAGTCAATCACAGCTCAGTGTGAATTGTACTGTAATTGCAGCTGGCTGCTGTAGATTTTATTTTGGCTAGCAAATTAAAATTTAACTAATTAAAATAATGTCAGAGTCGAAAAGTTAAATAAATTTTCCTCTTTCCATTTGCCTTTTTTTTTTAGAAAAAAACCTATTAGTTTGAAGCAGATGCTCTGGTGAACCAGACTAAAGAGAAGTATTTTGAGACAAAAGTCTTTGTTGTTCACGGCTTTAAGCACTCTGTAATTGTTTTCTTGTTTTCAGAGGTTTGATATTTTTACGTTGCTTCTGTGGTTACATGCAACAGAGAAAAGCAGCTAGGTTTGAAAAAAACCTTATTTTAGGACAGCAGCCCCTTTGAACACAGTGAATCCAAAATGAGCATCAACACTGGCCTGCTGTGTGTCATATGTATTTCCATATGTATGGGTATGTTATAAATGTTAATTTATGATTTCTGTGCCAGTGGCAGTGAAGAAATAAGCTCAGGTAAGTATTTTAAAGATAGACTATTAATCCACAGTTACTCTACTGACAGTTTAAAGATCATTTCAGGAGCCAGGTAAAGTGTGTATTCTTGGTAGTTAAAAATTTTAATTGAGGCATCAGATATTTAACAATGAGATACTTTTTAATGACGTCTCAAACTGATTGGAAATGTCCCTTGCTAAGTGATTAAACCCTCTGCTGGCATGAAGGAAGGTCCAGTGCAGATTCCTGCCATGCCACCCCTGCACTGTGCACATCAGCATCCTTTGTTTGGTGTCAATTATTGTTTTACCTGCCCCTGGTGTAGCCCTGGAGCCTTTGGAGAGAGGGAAGAAAGGCTGCTCTGTCTGAGTGCAGTGCTCTGCTGCCAGATTACTCATTTACAGCTCAGCCTCACCAAAAGGAAATGGCCTCAAAATCCCAGCATACCAGACAGGTTCCCTCTGTAGCTTCACATGAATAATTTGCCCATTTTTGGTGTGTTAGGAAATAGGTACCAGGTGGGGACTTGGACTTGACCAGGGCAGTCTGAGTCACGCCGATTCAGGATTTGGAGCAAAACAAAGGGAATGGTTTTTATACTTCCATGTGTGTTCTGCACCTTTTTCCATGCTTTGTATGGGATGCACTGGTCCAGTGATGCTGAGCAAACATTTGGCAGCACTGATTTTTTTTTTAAGCCTTCCTTAAAAGCAAAGGTTCTCAGTATCAGCCACCTGTATTAATAAAGGCAAGCTCTTTTAGAAAAACCTCCTAAAACTCCATTCTGAAACATGGGCCATAGAAAACTGCACTGTGAGGGATAGGTCATGACAAAATCTTTGCATTACAGGTTTTATTTACCTATTTCCTTTAATTGCCTGTTAATTCTCAAGGAATCATTGCCAGCCTTTTTTTATTCTGCTAATTATTCTGAATTTATTCCTCCCACCTTCCTCCTCCTCTCCAGTGGAAGTTGTCCCATATTGATTTCTTTAAAGAACAGATATTTAAATTTTTTATTAGAAGCTTGGTTGATTTCTGCTGGAAGTTGTTTGTAGTGTTTTTCCTCAACAAAATAAAGAAATGTCTGAGCTGCAACTTGATTGTACTCGCTGTAGTTGATGCTGCCTGCTGGTTTGGAAGGTGTGGGTGGGTATTGCCCTCCTGGAGTTCAGCCTTGCCCTCAGGGAGGAGGGACTGGATCATTCAGAGCTGGCATGAGCTGTCTCCAAGAGGGCCCTGCTGCACTCTCACAGAGCTGCAGCTCCCACAGTATTTGGGGAATGCACTTTGCAGGTGCAGAGATGAGAGATTAGGGCTTGTCTCATTTTCTGGAAGGTTAATAAATGTTAGATACAAATGGGTGGAAATTCCTGTCCCTTGGGAAAATATTGGCTGCTGATTTTAACAGGATCAGGTTTTCATCTGCATCACATCATATCTTTCCTGTTTATTTTTTGCCCAGGCCAGCTGTTCTTACATCAGAAGGAGATGGATGGACCAGCCTCTGCTCTTTTGCTGACAGGAGAGCTGGAAGCACGTCAGTTCTTGTTTACTTTGGGTTTGTGTTGGTGCGAGGGTTCAGCACAGCTTGTGCACAAAAAAAAAAAAAAAAAAAATTGTCTTTTGGAGAAACTCTTCTGCTTTGGCTTAAAGTGGAGAGAGACCCTGGAGAGTTATGGTCTGTGATGAGGTGGGTGAGGGTTGCTGGCTTTCTGCAGCTTCAACCACTTAAATGTAAATGTGAGTTAATGAGGGGAATTGTGTCATTCCATGACTCCAGAGGGTTGGTGTAGTGCCAGCATATCTGTTTTAATTGCTACCTGCTCATTCTCACAGTTTAGGAACCTGCAGAGGAGCAAGTAGAGGGGAAACATTTTTGTCCTTCTATTCACCCTCCCCTTGTGCCTGCATTCATCCCTGCTCAGTTCTTTATTTCAAGGAGGGGTTCTGAAGGCCACCAACAGCATCAGCTTCTAGAAATAGGTGTAAAGGAGCCAAGCTGGAGCACTGCTGCTGGAAGACATCCTCCTAAGCTGCTGAACTCTTGATCAGCAAGATCAGCAACTCTTGGGAATATGGGTTGTTCCTCTCCCATCTCACCTGCTTCACCCCCATGTTTCTAAAGACAGCAAACCATGACTATCTTGGGTGCATAAGCCTACATCTTCTATTGGTTAGTTGATTCTTCTATATTTTGTTTATTTTTTTGCTCTCAATGCTCAGTGAAGTCCTTTGTCTCTCCGCAGTTACCCTGTTCAGGTGAAGGATGGACTGGGAACCCTGCAGTGCCGGGTGGAAGGGAATCACATAGGTTGGTGAAAAGGGGTAAAAACCATGGGTTTCTGTCATTCCTGCAACTCCAGAGGATGGAGGGAGGAGGGTGTCTGTCATGAGTTTCTGTTCTGTCTCCAAAGCCGGAAGGTGGCTCAGGGCTGAGTCCATAAAAGCAGCTTCAGATCAAGGCTGGCCAGCCTTCAGCACAGCCCCTGCCATGGTTTGTGTCCTCTGCACGGCCTGGGAGGACATGAAGGGAAACCCTGATGTGATGTGGACATTGCTGACAGCAACAGTGGGATTTGGGGTCCTTGCTGAGTTTCCTACTTTAATCCTTCTTGTCTCTGATGTACCTTCCCTTTAGTGCTTTATTAGAGGAATAAATCAGGTGTTCCCTTCTATTCACAGTCTCCAGTAGCAGGTGGGATCCCTTTCATTTTTCCTCACTTCCAAGCACCCTGAAGAAGCTTCTAATTTCTTGTGGAGGCTTTTAGCTCCAGCCTTTCTGTTTGGGAAAGATATTGTGAGTTAAATATGTAAAATAGATTTTCCTTACTGTTGTAAGGAAAGTGTAAGGAAGGGAGAATGAGGCCCAGGGAACCAGGACAAGATTTGGTAGGATTTACTCCACACTTCTGCCTTAAAGAATTGTCACTTTTCTCTTCCCCAGGGTCCCACAACGTCAGCTTCTCAGTGTTTAACAAAGGAAAGTGAGTAGAAGAATCTTTTCTCTCTTTTTCTCTGGTTTTGCATGGGAATTGAGCTGCATTTGAATCCAGGATGAGTGAATTGTGTTTTTACCTCATCGTGTGCTTCATTGCTTAGAAATAAGGTTTTGTTATCTTGAGAAGATGGTTGTCAGATTTGGAATGACATGGGAGAGTGTTTCTCCCCAAAGTATTTCCACTTTGGTGTTTTATACTTTATCTTCAGTCTCCAAAACATAAGGTAACTTATCTTGGACAAGGGGGAATGGCTGAAGGAGGATGGATTCAGATTGGATATTAGGGAGAAATCCTTACCTGTGAGGGTGGGGAGGCCCTGGCACAGGTTTCCCAGAGAAGCTGTGGCTGCCCCTGGATCCCTGGAAGTGTCCAAGGCCAGGGTGGACAGGGCTTGGAGCACCCTGGGATAGTGGAAGGTGTCCCTGGTCATGGCATGGGGTGGAACTGGATGTTCTTTAACATCCCTTCCCACCCAAACCATTCTGTGATCTGTTAAATCTAGCTGAATTAAACCCTTTCACCTTGCTTTTAACTATCCATCCAAATGGGAAAGAATTTAACCATAAAAGGAGGTGAAAACAGGTTCTGACTGTGTCAAAACATACTTTACAATGTGCTAGTACTTCTAATAAAGTGTTTCTGCCATTTAATGGGGTCTCATGAATCAATGCCTCAATGTGCCAGTGAAAGGAGTTGTTGGAGCCCCCAGAAACGTTCCACTGTTCCTCTGGAGAGTGAGTGCCCAGCCCTGCCAGATGAAGGTCTGCTTTTATTTACTGGCCCAGGATCTCTCAGGCCTTTTTTTCTCTCTTGCAGGTCAGCAGTGCACAAAGGTGCTTGGCTCATCAGTGCCAAACAGGAGCTTTTCCTGTATCAGACTCACCCAGGTATTCACTGCTCCACCTCACTGCCACTGTCTTCCATCAGTCCCAGTGTGATCTAAGAAAAAACCTTTCACGATTGCTTTTCCCAGGGATGTAATCCTGTTTTGTCCTCATTTTGGTGTTCCACTCCCCTGGGATGGGCTTGAGTAAGCAAAAAGCTGCAGATCAAAAATCTCGAGACAACCAAATTTGTGTGTGTTGTTCCTTGTCCCGTCAGATCAGCTAGAGAGTCAAGGTGTTGCTCATAGAGGAACTTTTCCCCTTAAATCACTCTGCGTTTGGTGGGGCTGAAATTTTGGAAATGCAGACCTCAGGATGAGAAATCCCACACTGGCTACGGGGAGGAGGTGATGTTCAGCTACTCCAAGAATTAAACTCTGGATAAGTGAATGTGAATGGCAGGGTGCTGCACTATTAGTTAAAAAAAAATATTTAAGGTACATTAAAAATAACCTGCATGTGGCGTTTCAAGCTGTATTGTAGACAACTCTTTGTTAAGAAGGCTAATTTTATGTCTTTATTTACAATTTAAAGCAGAGTAAAATGAAATAACCATGCATGAAGTTGGCTGTAGGCAGAGCACAAGCAGAAAGGTCTGCTAGATCTGTCCAGTAGACAGCACTGTGCTAGTCAGTAGTCAATATTGTAAAATTAGTGTTTAAATATCAGATAAATTAACAAAAAAGATGTGGGTATAGACCAAAATCCTCATCTTTTTCTTATTAGTATTTTTTTTCCAGAGCTATGCAAGTAGAACTGGGTGGTTAAACTCCAATATGAGTGCAAAGTGGGTAATTGTCATCAAAAAGAAAAATAGTTTTCCTGTGGAATGGCACACTCGTAGCAGATAAAGTCCTGAAAGGATGTCATGGTCATGATGTGGACACTCAGATATTCTGCTCCCCCCATTTTTTTCCCTGAAGTCTGAGGGATTACTGGAAAGAGTGGTAGCATTTAAACCTAAGGACTAAGTTGAGATGTGAGTCAGAGAAGGTCAAGAGGATTAAAACAGTTTAAATAATTCTACTTTTTTTTTCCCCCAGAGATCCTCAATAGCACAGAACAGAGCAGTTTGCAATCTGAGCATGACAGATGCAGCCACTGCTAAGTAACAGCCCAAGCACTGCAGTGCTCCCCCTGCCATGTGCCCAAATTATCCATGCTGTTCATTGCTGGTGTCATCCCAGAGGCTGCCAGAAAAAGGGATCAGTGAGAAGCTGGTTTCATTCACAGGAGCCTGCTCTGGCTGGAAGCAGTGCAACTGCACTGCAGGCATTCCCAGAAATAGGGCTGGGATTAACCTCTGCAAGGCTTGTGCTCAGATCCCTCTTTTCCTTCCCCTGCAGAGATATTCTCCGTGTTCCCAGCCGGGGGGAGCCTGGCAGGGGGCACTGATCTCACTGTCACTGGGGATTTCTTTGAGGAGCCAGTGCAGGTCACTGCTGCAGGTAAGAGCAGAAACATGTGAATTTTTTTTTTTTTAAATACAGTTTGGCCCTGACTGCAAAATCCAAGAGATGTTCAGGGATACCAGTGTGGGAATTGTAGGACTCACCTCCAGGAAGCTCCAGTTATTCTGATTGTGGGCATGAACTGTTCTGTTTGCTGGTAGGGGTAAAATGTTAATCCCTTTTGGGAACAAGGTGGATGGGAGGGGATTCTGCCTCTCTGCTCTGGTGAGACCCCACCCAGAGTACCACATCCAGAGTCCTCAGCACAGGAAACTCATGGACCTGTTGGAATGAATCCAGAGGAGGGACACAAAAATGATCAGAGGAGCAGAACATCTATATTATAAGGAAAGGCTGAGAGAGATGGGGCTGCTCAGGCTGGAGAAAATAAGGCTCCAAGGAGACCTTGGAGCACTTCCCAGTACCTAAAGGAGCTCCAAGAGAGCAACCTGGTCTAGTGGAAGGTGACCTTGTCCATGGGATGGTGCTTGGAACTACATGTTTGTAAGGTCCCTTCCCACCCAAGCCATTCCATGACTCTGAGATGTGTTTCTGCTGCAGCTCAGCTGTGTTTCCAAGTCTCCCACAGCACATTTGTCTCCTTTCCCTGCTGGCAGGTGTTCCCTGTAAAGTCAAGCACGTCTCTCCCTGGGAAATCAGATGCACCACCCAGCCTGTTGGTGAGGGCAGGAGACCTGGTGCCCCCCAGCCAGGTGAGCTGCTCCTGAGCTCCAAGTAACCAAACACACACAGAAAATGGGGGCAGAAACCCTTTGGTGATGAATGTAATTAAGAAACAGGGCTTTCCAAAACACTCTCTGCTTCAACATCAACTTTGGGCTGGTAGGGAAGGGGGCTACAAATAATCTGAGGGCTGGAGCATCTCTCCTATGATGAGAGAGCTGGAGTTACCCAGCCTGGAGAGAAGAAGACGCCAGGGAGACCTGAGAGCCCCTTCCAGTGTCTAAAGGAGGCTTTCAGAAACATGGGGATAAACTTTTATTAGGGACTTTTATTAGTAATAGGACAGGGGGGTAGCAGTTTTAGATTAAAAGGGGATCTATTTAAATTATTTGTAAGGAAATGGTTTTTTTTTCACAATGAGGGGGGTGAGGCCATGGCACAGTTTGCCCAGAAAGGTGGTGGGTGCTCCATCCCTGGAAACATTCAAGGCCAGTTTGGGTGCAGCTCTGAGCAACCTGCTCTGGTTGGGGATGTCCCTGCTCGTGGCTGGAGGTTGGACTGGATAAACTTGAACGGTCCTTTCCAAACCATTCCGTGATTCTGTAGCCAGGAAGACCAAAGGGGAGAGCTCAGCCCACCACGTGCAGACAGGAGGTGGTGAGAGGAAGGTCAGATTGGTGTGCATGGCTGTGGAAAATGAGGGAGAAAAGGTGTGGATAATATTTAGAGGAAGGATGGCTGAATTGGAGTCACTACAGAGGCTCCTGGGGACACTCCTTGAGTGGAGCATTGCAGTAGGAGATTTTAGTGCATAAAATGAGGCTTAACTTTGACTGTGGGTCGTCTCAGTGCCTTTTCCTGCAAGAGCAGAAATGTGAGCAGGTTGGGTGTTCTTCTCTCTGCAGAGTTTTGTTATTTCTGTTGGAGGATTTCAAGGTAAAACAAATTCCCTATGGCGAGATCTGTGTTCTGCCTTAGACTGCAAAATACCCCACAAACAGAACCAATTTATTATTAAAATTTTCTCTCTGGCCTGCCTCCTACAGCACTGATTCCAGCATGTGCTCTGGGATTTCTGCTGGCTGCTGCTGAGAATACTTTTGTTTTAACTTTCTAGGAAACAGAGGGCTTCTCTTTGAAGTCTGGGATGATGCCTCTGATCTGACAGAAGCAGGTCCTGGATACAGATGGCAGTTTGTACCTAATGCCAGCTCCCCAGAAAGGTTTCTGTCTGGGGCAAAGAAGTCCTTCAGGTACTCAGTGATCTTAAAAAGAGATGGAGCCATGGCAATCACCTTTAGCAGTGTAAGGTGTAGCAAAAACACCTGACAGCTCTTTACAGCAGAGCCTCACTGCATAGCTCCTATAAATCAAAGCAAACCCTTTGCTCTGCTTCCTTTTGAAGCTTAAAATATGCAGTGAAGTGCTTTATTTTTCCCTCCTTTTGCCTTCCCTCAGTGTTTCTGCTCTACCTGGCCCAGATATGCTGAGATACCATGAAAAAAAATTGCTTTGGAAGTAGAAGGAGCTCCAGTTTGAGGCTATTTTGGGCTGGAGCTCTGGTCAGATGTGGATGGGCAGATTCTCAGCTGATGTTGGCAGCAAAGATGGAGTTAATACAAATAAGTAAATTCCTGAATTGTGTTGGTTCCCATTGCCTCTTCAGATATGACCTCGAAAAACTGTGCAATGTGCATGAATTTTTGCATTTTTCTACCACTTCTCTGGTTTTGTTGTTTGATTTTGAGCCTGGTTTTGGCTTTTTCCTGCGTGTTCAGGGTTAAGACTTTGTTTGAGAAGAAATGCACTGAAGTGGCCACCAACAAAATCCTACTTATTTTCATGGAGCTCTTTTTTCTTTCCTTTTTGAAACTTTTGTAAAACATAATTGACATTTAATGTGAAATTGGGTCATTTTGAGGTTACTTCAGCTTTAAAATAACAAGTTTTGTTTTGTAAAAATAGTTTAAAGATTTTTATTATTACTCAGTGTACATGTGAAGGTGGGGTGTGGGGATGTTTTCTTGTTTGGGTTTTTTTTTTTTGCTGTAACTCTTTTGTATATTATGGATGTTCTATTTTTGCTCAGCTCCAGACTCCGTGGGTTTTTTGTGGCTCCTCAGACCAACAATTACACCTTCTGGATTCAGGCAGATGGTCAGGCATCCCTCTACTTAAGTCTGTCCCAAGATCCAAAACAGAAGGTAATGAGAGAAAAATGAGAGAAATGAAAACGAAAAATGAGGACGGAAAGGATTTTAATTAAGGTGATAACAAGCAGGAATTTCCCCAGTGTGGATTGGTTTATTGTCTCTTATGAATCTATTGCAGAGTCAAAACTGTGTGATTATTTTTGATTTTTTACATCAACCTTGTCCATTATATAGCTCATAAAAAAATCACTCTTGCAACCAGAGTAATTGATTGCCTTTTCCAGAAGATTTTTTTTTTGTTAATTCAGCACATTTCTGTCTGAACTGAAGCCATCCATGAAAAATTATTTGGGGAACCATTATTAGTGCTAGAGTAAGCCATAGGAATTATCTTCTTTATGGTATTGAACCTTAAAAGTTCAATAGTTCAAAACCAAAGTTTTTTGAGATTATGGCTTTTTTCCGTATATAATAGGAAGGCACTTGTGAACCATCAACCCATGGCTATCAGTTATAAACACAAATATGTTGTTTGGTTTTTTTTATTTTTTATTTTTGGAGCTGTGGCATTGGACTAAATGCTATTTGGGGCTGGAGATATGTCAATGGCTTCAAACTGAGAGTTGGTTTATATTGGATATTAAGAAGAAATTCTTACCTGTGAAGTTGGGGAGGCCCTGGCACAGGTTGCCCAGAGAAGCCATGGCTGCCCCATCTCTGAAAATGTTCTAGGCCAGGCTGGATGGGACTTGGAGCAACCTGGGATAGTGGAAGGTATCCTGTCCATGGCAGGGGGTGGAATTAAATGTTTTTTTATATTTCTTCCAGCCCAAACCATTCTGTGACTTGGTTGTTCTGCACACAGGTGAGAATTGCTTCTCTCCCTGCTGGCAATTCAGAGTGGTCTGAGAACTGGGTGAAGAACTGGAGTGAACTTTGGCAGCCAAAATCCCAGAAATTTGAGCTGACTGCTGGCTCCAGGTACTACCTGGAAGCACTGCATCATGCAAAGACACCCAGCAAGGGGATGAGAGTTGGAGTCCAGATACACAACACGTGGCTGGACCCCCGTGTGGTGAACAGCTACTCCACTGAGAGGCACGAAATTCGGGCTCGAGCCTTGCACCTTCCAGATGTGCAGGTCAGTGCTGCCTGCAGCTGTGCCTTGTTGCTGCTAGATGTGAGAAAAAAAAAGTGTGTTTCCACCTTGTTTTCAACCTCCTGAGACAGCTGATGAGAAGAGCATCGTGAGCTGAAGTTGTCTGTGGTTTTTACATACATGAGTGGGTGTGTGTAAACAGTCAGGAATGAGGGAAGTTTTTTCCTGATGGTTAAACACCTGCAGGTCAGGAGCTTTAAGGACCATTTGCAGGTGCACAGGTCATGTATCCCTTGTTCTCCTGTTAATGTCAGAATCCTGTTCCTTGTAGGACAAGGGCAGTTTGAGAGTAGCTGAAGTGACTTTTGGAAGGGATCCCTGGTTCACAGAGGCTTAAAAAGGCAAAGTGCTGGCTGCAAAATCCTCCTCAGTAGAAGATGCCAGGTTTGAAGTGTGTGTGTTTCATGCAGTTTGCATCTGTTTTCATTTCTTGATTTGCTTCTCTTTTTTTACCAGATGCTGACTGTGTCTGGTACAGGTTATTTCAGCATCTCCTGGAACAACACGCTGAGAATGATCCCCACAAATGCTACAGCCCACCAGGTAGGTGCCATTAAACACAGACACAGGGTCCTCTGCTGGGCTGGAACTGGTGGAGCTCTGGTGCTTGACAGAAATTAAGATTTGGCCCAGAAGCTGAGATAAAGTTTATGTGATGTAGAGGTGATTTTTTTTTTTTTTAACTGAGAATGTCTTACAGTGGGATTCTTTTTTCTTGAGTGTTGACCCCCAGGTATATTCTAAGCTTATCACAACATCCAGATATCCTGGACTTTGCTTGATCCAGATCTTTGAGCCTCTTCTCTGAGGCCAGATGGGTGTTGTATGGCTCTGGCTTCTTCAACAGCCCATAATCTCTTGATGTGGCAATTTGTCAACATTAAAGTGACCCCGAGTGATGGCTCCGTGAGAGTCATTAGACTGAGGATGTCTCACACCCCTGCAAGCTGTCAGACATGAAGGTTTACACTCTGTTGAGACAAATTTTGTTGTATTATTATTTAAGATTTTTGTTCTTTTTGTATTTGGCTACCTGCTTGTTCAGAGCTGCTGTGCCACTGATCCCTGGGTGATGAAAAATGAAGTGATGATGTGTGTGTTGAAGTCTCTGCTAAAATGATTGTAACTGCCTGCTTTCCACTTTCTTAATTTCTTTTAAAGGTGCAAGCAGCAATAGAAGAACTCCTTTCAGTAGGATGTGAAACTGAGCCAACTTCTGCTAAAATCCTTTTTCACTGTAGTTTTGAGAAAGAAGGTAGGGAGCTTCTGTGGCCAATAAGCAGTATTTATTGTGAGACTTGATCTGCTTTTATGACATAAATGTTCTTTAAACTTTTACTGGTAGTAAATTTACACTTTTAATGGGTATAAGTACATATTCATGTTTATCATCTAATCATTGTGTGTATGCATTAAAAACAACATGATCAATATAGTAATCATAGTGATAAGATATCCAGAGTTGGAAGGGACCCACAAGAATCCTCAAATCCAACGCCTGGGCCTGTACAGGACAACCCCTGGAATCTGTGCTGAGAGTGTTGTACAAACACTTCTTGAACTCTGGCAGGAGAATTCTCAGAGTAGGACTGACAATTTCTGGATACCCACTGTTGTATTTTCACGAATCTTGACTGTACTGGTGTCTTCTGAAACACTTTGAAACCTCTCATTTTCTCTCTTTTTTTTTTAATCTGTCAGATATGAAGAAGATCATCACCACAGGACACACTGTCAGTGGAACAGAGCCTTTCTGTGGGAGGTTCAGCCTCCACAGACCAAGCCAGCTGGTGACAGCTTCCCCATCAACACTACCAAGATATGACCTTACTAAATACACACATGTGAGTGGCTGCTCTTAACGAGCAGCTTGCACTGGGCACTGAATGCTCAGAGCCTAACAAACAACATAAAGTCACCTTTAATTGTAAGCTCAGCTTACAATTCCCCCAAATCTATCAAGCATCGTGTCTTAGCACAGAGCAGAGCATCTTTCATTTGGTTTGAGAGTGGTTTTGGATCTCTGAGATGTAGATATTGTTTAACACCCCTGGCTGTTAGCTGTTCCTGGGGATACAACCCTTGCTGTGGGAAAGGAAAAACCGGGATGGTGTTGGAGAAAGGTGGGAGGGACAAGGACGACCATTTCTTGACAAAAGGAAAAAAATCCTTTATTGTTTGGTGGTCCATTTTTGCTGACTTTTCTGCTGATATTCTCCTACTTTTGACAGCAATAAACCCAAGCCTTCAGGGAAGCCCCAGGGGTCAGTCTGGTGCCACATTGTGGCACACCTGGGTGCCAAAACTGTCTTCCACAGCTCTTATTCCCTCTCCAGCTCTCTTGGAGCTCCTTTAGGCACTGGAAGAGGCTTTGAGGTCTCCCCTGAGTCTTTTCTTCTCCGGGCAAAGCAACCCAGTGTTAAACCAGAATTGAAATAGAATCTCTTCCTTTATCTTCCATGTAAATTATATATAAATTACCTGTGTTTCCATTTGTGAAAATCCTTCCCCCATTTTTGCAGGTGTGTTTTGCACATAAAGGCCATATGAGCAACATCCTTCACCTCTCAGTGTCCTACACCAATGTCTCTTCATGTCCAGTGAGGAGAAACCTCACCTGCCAATGGGGCTTCAATGAAACTGACTCTAAAAGGTATCCAGACAACTGCAGTTATCAGAGATTACATTTTCCACAGTAAGAAGGTGCAGTAGGAAAACTGAGGGGAGTTCTTACTTATATAGCAACAATTTGTCAGTTGGAGTAATCTGACAAAAGCTCTGTCCCCACAGAGGCATTGCTGAAATGTGTTTCCATGCTTTTTGGAGGATTTAATGAGTAAATTTCCATGTTTCTTGCTACGTCCACTATCTCACCTCAGTGACACACAGGTATACTTGAAGATTTCTGAGAACATAAATTCCCCAGTTTCTTTCCCAATCGATTTTCTGCAGTAAGAGAGAAAATTGCTTGGTTTTTTTACTCCACCCTTTGAAAGCTTTGAAAGTTGGTATAGCCTTTGATTTTCTTTATTCACTTAAAATTCCATGAGTAGAAAACATTTGGTAACAGATATAAAGCTTAGGGCAGGCAGACTTAAAAAAATCAGGAGTGTCTGAAGAATTTGAAGAGAGCTGAGGGGTTGAATTCTGGATTTACCCCCATTGAGGTCACTGATGCTGTTGTGGTGTTTTGCCAAAAATGAAACAGGTGTAGTCATTCCCATATCCCACTCTAGTGATTCAGAGAGGAAAACATAGGTAGAGATCTAAATCCTCATTTCTCACTCTGGGAAACCCAACAAGGACGTGGTGAGTAATCACAAACCACTGAGAATGTGCTTTGTGCTAAATACCAATAGTAACAAAACCAGTGCCTGATATTACCTGGAATCTTCACAATCACCTCAAGTTTGTTTATTGTCCCAACCTTGGTGTCTTCCAGGTGGACATTTACCTGCACCAACCTCTGGAAGAGGTGTGTGAACCTCTCTGTGCTTCTCCAGGACCTCCCAGCCAATTCCCCAGTATTTGTGCATCAGATAGACTTGCAGAGCCCTGTGCTGCAAAAAGAAACACTTGGATCATTTTATCTTGATGAGNAACTTAAAACAAACAAAAAAAACCCCAAGCAGGTGTTTCCAGCTATGAAATGACAATACCCTGGGCACAGTCACCTCTGCTCTCCTTGCTCTAATGAATGTTTATGTTTTTTTCTTTCAGTTTCTCAGAGGCACCCCTGGCCAGGGGGGAGGATAATTGAAGCAGTGTCTGTGGTGGGGTCTCCTCCCACCTACAACGTGTCCTGGAGGGTGTCTGGCTGTGGTGCCAGTCTGCCCCTTCTCTCTCCAAGGTAGGGACAGTGAGGAGCTCATCCCAACACCCTGTAACACCTCCTACAGTTCCCTCAAGGTTCCTGGAGCTGCTTGTCAGCTGGGTTCAGCTGCTGGAAACAAGAGAAGAAGTTTGAGATAAGAAGTTTGGGATAACTTGGGGTGTCAGATATTCACGGGTCACCAAGGTGTGATGTGGGATTGGAAGGAAATCTAAGCCCCTCTGGAACAGTGGATGAAGATCATCCAGAGGTGTCTCCAAAACACCCTTAATGACACCAATTCCCACATCAGGCGCTGGAAATCCACCTTGGGTGTCTTTGTTTGCTAAGATGAGGTTTCTGTTCCTCCCAAAAATGACAGAGGAATTGGAGCCATGAGCTATGACTAGATCAGAGACTGCAACATTAAAGGTTTGTACAGGCAGAAAATAAGTCCTGTAAAAGTTGGATTGTACCCAGCTGAGTCAAATGTAGCATCTTAACATAAACCTCCAAGGGTGAGGGCAGGAGTGAGAACACAGGGGGATGTTTGTGGTGGTTGAGATGCTTAACCAGAGGTGTAACTAATGGGAAGAGGGAAAATTTTTACTCTTGTGTGGAGCCTGAAGACTGACACTGGAATGCTGCAGATAACACTGATAGCTGCATTTTTCAAATAAATTTAGAAAAAAATGGGAGAAAATGCCATGAGCATCATTATGGAGCTGAGGAAAATGCCTAGAGGAGGAAGATTTAAGAAGCTCCACCTGTTTAGGTAATAAAAAAAGGATTAAGAGGCAGTTTGATCACAGTACCTCTCACCAGGATAAAAAAAGGTGCTTGGCACAGGTGGGCTTTTCCATCTCACAGAGGAAGGTATCAGAGAAAAGCAGGAATCAGCACAAGCTTTAAAAGTGGGTGAGCTGAGCATTGTGTTTGGATGTCTTCAAAATAAACCTGGCTCTTTCTCTTCGCTGAACACGGGCTGCGATTTAATCCAATACAATTCCTACTCCTGTTGGAACAGGAATATTGGCTAAAATCTTGTACCAGCTATACAAAGGGCTCAGTGGCCCTTTTTGGTTGTGTTTTGTGGAAATTTGTTCTGCAGAAGACACTCGTTATCCAGACACTTAACACACGGTGGCATCGTTGTACCACAGAGAGGCTCCTTTTCCTCGGAAACACGAGAATTTTAGTGGTGAAGGAGAAGAGCATTTTGACTTTCAGAAATTGGACTTTGGGTGAACTTGAATTACTCCAATACGGATGTGGTGTCTGGAGGCATGGTTTAATGATGGACCTGGTAATGTTGGGTTAAGGATTGGGCTCGATCTTGGTCTTTTCTAACTTAAATGACTGTACAATATGAAATCTCACTGTAATTCAGGGGGCTTGAGATTTTTATGGGCTCGAGGAATTTACAGTGTGAAGCAGGAAATATTTTTGCTTTGCTGTTGCAGGTGCTGTCCAGGCTGCACTGAACTGGTTCTTTAGAAACACCAGTACTGGGGTAGCACTCCCTGGTGCTTGGTGGTGTATAAATTATTTCTTCTATCATAAATTTAAAAAGGTCATTTTCCATAATTTTCTGCTGGGTGCATTGCCTGATTAAGTCACAGAATCACAGAATTACTGGCTTGGAAGAGACCTTCAGGATGATCGAGTCCAACCCAGCTCTAACACCTCAACTAAACCATCGCACCGAGTGCTACATCCAGTCTTTTTTAAACACATCCAGGGATGATAGTGTTTAAAACCACCTCCCTGGGCAGACCATTCCAGTACTTTATCACTCTTTCCTTAAAAAACCTTTTCCTAACATCCAACCTGTATTTCCCTTGGTGCAGTTTGAGACTGTGTCCTCTGGTTCTGTCAGTGCTGTCTGGAGAAAAAGACCAACCCCAGCTGACTACAGCCACCTTTCAGGGAGTTGTAGAGAGTGAAAAGAAGTTAGAAGTTGGAAATCACAGAATCACAGAATGTCTAGGTTGGAAGAGACCTTCAAGATCACTGAGTCCAACCCAGCCCTAACACCTCAACTAAACCCTGGCACCCAGTGCCACATCCAATCTCTTTTTAAACACATCGAGGGATGGTGACTCCACCACCTCCCTGGGCAGACTATTCCAGAACTTAATCACTCGTTCTGTGAAAAACTCCTTCCTAATGTCCAGCCTGTATTTCCCTTGATGCAGCTTGAGAATATCGAGTTTTGTTTGAGATCTGGGCATCTTCCCCTTAAATCCTTCAGGGGTGCTGTTCCCAGAGGTGTCCCTCAGCCGTTGGTTGGTGTCAGGAGTGAGGATCTCCACTGCTGATGCCTTCCTGTGACCCCCTCTCTGTCCCACAGAGGTGCAGTGCTTGGAGAGGGCTCTAAGGAGTATGGACACCTCTACGTTTCCACAGAGGATGTGGGGGTCAGCCTCACCCTCCAGAGGCTGCAGGAGTCATCCCCACCTCTTGGAGGAACCTTCCACATCCACTTGGCCAACACAGTGATACCAGGTAAGGGAAGATGCAGGTCAGGGCCTGGATTTCCCGGCCAGGAAGCCGAGGGAAGAATTACTCGCCAAAGGGGTTTTGGCTGCCCCATCCCTGGGTGTGCTCAAGGCCAGGTTGGTTTTGTTAAATAGTGAGGATGAGCTTCAGGTTAGACATAAGGAAGGAATTTTTGTGATGAGGTTGGGGAAGCAGTGGCAGGGGTTGCCCAGAGAGGTGGTGGATGGCCCATCCCTGGAACCATTTGAGGTCAGGTTGGATGGGGCTTTGAGCAACCTGGTCTAGGGCTCATTGCTGGGATTAGATGACCTTTAAAAGTCCTTTCCAGCCCAAATCCTTCTATGATTCTATTCTATAATTCTATGATTTTTTGGTGTTTAGGGTCCAATGAATTTCACTCTTTTGGCAGCTGCAGAGGTTTGAACCCTGACAGCCTTGCACTAATAATGAAAACCCTTCCTTTCCTAGGAGCAGGCAGATGTGCTCTCCTGGAAATGGAGACATCCACTGCTCCCTAATGTCTTTTGCAGATGTTTCAGTGCACATCTCTGCCCACCTGCTCCGCAGGCTTTTGCAGGACAATGTGGATAATTTGACAGCTCCCTTCTTCAACACCAGTGACTTCACTGTGACCAGAGACTCCAGCTCGTGCTATGAAAGTGTCTGGACATTGACTTGGAAAAAAACAGCTGGGGACTTGCCCAATGTTATCAGTGTACAGTAATTTCTTTTACTAATCTTAATTTGATCCCCATTTGATGTCCTTGGTCTTGGCTGATTGATTCTCACATTGGTTGTTTTTATGAAGACACCATGGAAATTTAGGCAGTCTTCCTATTTGGAACAGCATCTTAAGCAAGTTCCAGATTAAATGATTAAAACAAAAAACAGTTGTAGGAATTGAGTCCGTGATTCAAAACCAGGAGACTTGAGTGTAATTTCTGCACAACAAAGGGGCTGAAATACTGAAATCAAATCTTCATTAATTATATCTACATTAATGTTTCAGTACAGTTACTAGAGCTCATCACAGATTTGTGACATCATTTATTTGCCAAGAAAGTATTTTTCTGAGAACTGTTTTGTCTGGTTTTGTATCAGGTGAAGGTCCACTTTACATTCTCCCATCCCAAGATTTGTCATGTTAGTTTTGCTTCAAGCAGAAGGGTCTTTTTGAGTAAGGACTCAGACTGAGATGCTTCCTACCTCAAAAGGAAGCACTATTTCTTTGGATATTCAGCTCCTAAAAGTGTGATGTTATTTTCAACAAACTCCAGTGCTCAAGATGTTGGCCTGGAGGGTGAAAAAAGTTTGAGCTGCATTTTCAGCTCTTGCACAGGCCCTTGTTTCACCTAAAGTCATGTCTTTGAGAAGATCTTTCCATGCCTAGATCCAAATTATATTATTGGGCATTAGAAGTTCATTTACAAAGCAGACTCCTGAATTTCTTTGTCATCTCTGTGCCTGCAAGGTGAAGGTGGGAACAGGGAGGTATTGTGAAACCTTGAGTAAGGAAGATTTAGAGGTGCAGCTATGATACATGGAAGAAGGGTGAGAAGTTTCCAGGATTTATTTGCTTGTAAAGATTCTGTTTTAATTGAAAATCACAACACATCAAGAAAAGGATGAGAAAGTTAAATTCCTTGATCTTTGCCAGGTCTCTGCTGAAAACCTCACTGGCCTGAAGCCAACTGTTTCTACTCGTGTGGTGTATGATGGGGGTGTGTTTATTGGACCAATATTTGGGGACATGCTTGCCACCCTCCATAACCAAACACAGGTGAGTTGATGTGCTCTCATACTTTTCACTGATTCAGCAGGGTTGTGTAGCTCCAGGAGTCTCACAGGTATTTGGGTACCTTGTTCTGCCAATAAATCCTTTCAGGATTTCGATGTCCTGTGCCACAAATCCACAAATTTCTCATATTCTGCTGTCTGGTACGTGGAGCAGGACTTTCCTCCAAGAGCTGTTGCAGGTAGGGAGAATGGTGATCATGGGTAATGGAAGAAAATATCTTTTTTTTTTTTTTTTTTTGGAAGCAGTGACAAAGGGATGAAAATCTCTGAATGCCCGACCTTGGTGGGTCCTGTGGTGCTGGACACCAAACTGGGAATTACACAATTCACCTGCAACACTGTTAGACTGATGGGCAAAGTAAATGAGTTGGTGGCTGGGATACTCATCTGTGAGTTGGGCAAGTCCTGAACCTCTCTGGATCTCAATTCCCCAAGAGGGAAGAGAGAGATAGGAAAGCTTCAGGCTGCAGGAGGAATCATTCCAGCCTGCTGGATGGACAAACGTGTTTCCAGCTCTGCTCTCAGATGTTGCAGAATGGTGCCTGTGGCTGGCTTTGTTTCCAGCAGACTCACAGGCACTGTGGCTATAACAGGGTGATGCTGGATGTGCTCCAAGCCCAGCTGTGCAGCATCTGGGGCCAAGTCACCCTGCCTTTTACATGAGCCTGGTTCCCAGCCATGAGAATTGCTCTTCTTCCAGTGACCCAGCCACATCTTTTCCATCCATGCTGCACAAACCCCCAAATAGCCCAAGTGAAACAAGACCAGCAGCAGCAAACACATTTTCTGGTAGCTTTTGAAGCTTTATTCTGGCAGTGTAAAAGTGTCCCTCTAATTCTCATGTCTCTGTCTAAGCAGACTACTTTGCAACTCTGTGCTCCTTGCATTTCTTTGGGACAGATGCTTTGCTTTTTGCAGGCATTGCTGTACTCTCCTGGCACAGCCTTAACACCTGGAGAGAGATAAAGAGGGGCTATTTTATCCCCTGTCCTTTGCCAGTTGACTCTTCAAAAATATCAAGATCTCAGGAGGGATATTTCCTGATATGTCTTTTAGACAATCAAGGTCACAGCCCAGTTTTTTTCCTTCAGTATGAACAACAAGGGGCAAAAAATAAAATTGAGGGCTGCATGTTGAGAGGACACATTGTGGGTCTCATTTTAATTAATCTTCCAGGGTGCTTTAAACATAATAAATTTATTCCCAATGCCAAGTAGGAAGAACTGGGGGAAGGCAAGAACAGTCTTCAGTAGGTGACTGGAAGAACAAGAGTTTGAGGAGGTGTGAGCCCAGGACAGTGGGAGATAGGCTGGAGGTGCAGCATCCAAAGCTGTGCCTTGGATGAGCCCTATCAATTTGCAATTTAAATTTGCAATTAAATTTGCAGTGGGACTGCAGCAGGGTGAAGAGCTCTCTGTTTGTGCCCTGTTCTAGCACTGAGTGCTCTCAGCATCTATCAGTCAGTCGTGGCTCTAGAAGACACCTCTGTTCCCTTACCAACTTTAAGGTAACTCTCTGGTCTGTCTCCAGGTGGTGGTGATGGTGAATGATGTCCTTGCAAACTGTTCTGGCTCATGTTCCTTCCAGTTCAGCCAGGAATTGACACCCATAGTCAGAGATGTGGAGTATTCATCAGGTAACGGGGCCTGCTGTCTGAGCACAATGGAAAAAATTCAGTGAAAAAGATCTGCCAGGTGCTGGTGATTTCACGTATATGCGTATCCTTCTGTAAATTTTTGATTTTATGGAAACTGCACTTTTATGGGTCACTTCTGGTCAGCTCCAGTTCTAGAGATGCTGAGTGTACAAGTTTGTCCTGAGAAGGGCAGTGGAGCTGGGAAGGGTCTGGAGCACAGGTCTGAGGAGGAGCAACTGGGGAGGCTCAGCCTGGAGAAAAGGAGGTTCAGGGTGACCTTTTCACCCTCCACAACTCCTTGACAGGAGGGTGCAGCCAGGTGGGGCTTGGTCTCTGCTTCTACAGATGAAGAAAGAGGATGATAGGAAATGGCCTTAACATGCATCAGGAGAAGTTCAGAATAGTCATTAGGAAAAATTTCCTCATTGAATGGGTTGTCAGGCTCTGGAACAGGCTGCTCAGGGCAGTGGTGGAGTCACTACCCCTGGAAGGGTTCAGAAGGCTTGTGGATGTGGACATGGTTTAGTGGTGAACACAGAGGTGATCTCAGAGGTCTTTTCCAAATTTAGCTGCTCTGTGATTCTATGGTAGAGGCATAAAAGGGAGAGAAACAATGGCAGGTTTGATGCCTAAAGCAAAAGCAGCTCTTAGCTCAAGTTATTTTTAATAAAAATTTAAGGAAAAATGTAACAGCTGAACAGGGACAGGCATGAATTTCTGCTATGTGGAATAGTGAGATAGCAGCAGCGGTGTAGTTTTTAGGATGTCCTGTTGAAGCTGGTAAAAACTTGTAACTGTTGGCTGAAACTAAATTCTGGTCATTGCTAGGCCAAAACTCACGCGTCACCTTGACGATTATATTCCTTCAGGTGAAGGCTCCCAGGCCACCGTGGTTCTCAGGGGAGCTGGCTTTGGTGAGGAGCAGGAGGCCCTGGAGGTGGAGGTGGGCAGGAGGAGCTGCCATGTCACAGCTCTGGATCAAACCCGAGTGGTTTGCCAGGTGCCGAGGCTGCCGGTCGGGATCCACCCGGTGACACTGCTGGTGGCACCTCATGGCTTTGCTCTCAGTGCCACCACAGGACAAGGGATCTTCCTCACAGTCCAGCCAGCACTGGGAGCTGTTGAACCTCCTTCCACTTCAGAGATTGGTAGGTGTGAACCCTCCAAGGGAGCTGCTCCCTGCCTCTTCCTTGTCATGGCATGTTTTGGTTCTTCTGTGCTTTCACTACCAAGATTTTCACCCGGTGAAGAAGAGAATTTATGGCTGGACACACTGTGTGTGCCCCAAAGCACAGTCAAAAATGACCTAAAGACTGACAGACTCTCTTTGGCTCTTTGTGCAGGCAACCAGTTTCCTGAGTAATTCTGTTTGGGAATTATATTTTCAAGTGCACATATATTCATTTCAGCAAATAATTAGTGTTTCATGCCCATCCTCCTATACCCATTTGACACATAACTTTTTAGTATTTGAATTAATCTGGCCTAATTGGAGTGGGTATTAGGAAAAATTTCTTCACTGGAATGGTTGCAAATCACTGGAACAGCTTGCCCAGGCCATTGGTGGAGTCACCATCCCTAGAGAAATTTGAAAGATGTGTAGGTCTGGCACTTGGGGACATGGGTTAGTGGTGGGCCTGGCAGTGCTGGGTTTTTGACGGGACTTACTGATCTTAGAGGGTTTTTTGAAACTAAATGATCCTATGATTCTGTAACTGAGAAATGGCTGAACTCTGGTTAATCCCAGCCCCATTGAAGCAAATTCATGTTCTGAGGAAAAAAATGAAAAACTCACCAGTGTTTAGGTACAAAGCTAAGAAACTTAGAGAAGCTAAAGCTAAACTGAATCTCCTTCCATTCCCATTATACCTCCTCTCACTGAAATAGAAGAGGAAATAAAGAGTGATAAATTTCATACCTGAAGACAAGAGCTGGAAAGAATTTTTTTTTTTGAGAGGAAAGAGTCTCCTCATCACAATGAGAAATGTGGCAAATACTCTTGATACACCTGGGCTGTGCAGTGAAGGACAGTCTCAGATTATCCTTTGTTTTCAAGCAGCAAGGAATGCAGCAGAAAGAGCATAAACCAGGTCTGCTCTAACAGTAAAGTTACCCAGTCATTTTTCTGTAAATCTCCTCATTTTACTCATTTTATATTTGAGATCATGGTAACAATGACCACTGAGAGCAGTACTGGCCTCGGTGCAGCTCAGACTCATGGCTTGGAGATCTGACTGTGCCATGCTTGGCCCCTTTGGAGCAGCCAGAGAAAAGGAATAATGGCCTGTAAAACTCTCCATGGATCAGCATGGGATGGACTTTGAATAACACAGGATCCTAAGATAGAAGTTATGGCCACCTTTTACTGTGCTTTTGGTTTTGGGGATTTTTTGGTTTTTTTTTTTTGTTTGTTTTTTGGGGGGGGGGGGGAGGGTTGTTTGTATTTTTTTTCTGCTGTTGTTTTTTTGTGTTGTTTGATTTTTTTTTTTTGGTTGCGTGGGAAGAAAACTATTCTAGTTCTTTTACTACCATTTTTTTTTCCCTAATGAGAGGGTCATGGCACACTAAGTTTAAGAATCACTTTTAATTCACAGAAAACCCAAACACCTTCAAACAACTCTAAAAACAATCCAGCAATGGCAAATTTTAGTTCTCGAGCCTTGTTTCTCCTTTCCTTTGCTGGCAAATCCACTCCTCCCAATTACAGTGATCTGTCACTCATTATAAAGAAAGCAAATATAATGCTATCTTACATTACATGTGCCTGGAATGCTTATAATTGGAAAGAATTACAGCTTCCATCTGTGTTTTTAATTTCTCCCATTTCAAATACCTCTCTTCAATCTCATTGTAAACTGCACACAGGCAGTATTTCACTGCATATAGATATAATGTAGGTATCAAAACTTAACAGCATCAGTCTTTACACAACACTCGTGGATTCTGAACCCTAAATCTGAAGCTCCTTATCTGACAACTCCTGAGTTAGCAAGTGGCTTCAGTTTTCACTTCTTGCTATTTCTGACTCTGCAAATTTAATGTTACAGGATGGGAAGGCAATGAAGCACCTTGTACTTTGCTGCTTCAGCTCCCTCCTGTCAGAATATCCCTGGTCTCAGTGGTGCCATGCTGGGAGATCCCCATGACCTAACTGCAGAAGCATGGAATGCCGTTCTAAAGATACTCCCATGTCCCAGTGAATAGCAGGAGCTTGCTGTTAATGTATCTGATTGCTCCTGTTGGCCTGGATTTGCTGCCAGCCACAGGAAATCAAGACTAAACTTCTGTAATTCTCTGGTGGTTTAAAGAATTAGCAGGAATAGGTTATTTTGGGAAAGTGTGCAAAGGAATTTGTCATTAATATATAATTACTTTAATATAGAGGATTACTTACATCACGTGTGAAAAGAGGGATAAAAGCTCAGTAGGTTTACAATATAGCCATGCTAATAAATACAAATAAACACTGCATTAATTAGTGCCTGTCTGAGCAGTCTGTTCAGCCATAATCCTAAAACTCTGCAGTGTTGAGAGCTAGAGAAAAAGCTCTAAGTTTCAGCCAACACTTCCTTTCTATTTTAGTTTCTCTGAATCGCATCAAAGCACAAACTCCAGCTTAGAATTGCCATTAATGCCCACTCCTGTTCTCTTTCCTGTTTCTCTTTGAAATATCCCTGAGCCTTCTAATCACTTGGAAAAGCAAAGGGGCACCTTGGCTCTTTGGAACTGGATGCTGAAGGAAGATCAAGCACAAGCCTGGCTTGTGTCGGGCTGATCCTGAGTGGGACTGGGGAGGCTCAGTCTGGCACGAAGGAGAGCTGGGCTTGCTCAGTGCTCCACGGATCAAATCCCTCCGTGACTCCCCTCACAACTCCGAGTCTCCAGCCCTGCCAAGTCCCCTTTCTATCCCAAGTTTCCTAGACACATGCTACAGGCTTTTCTGACAGCAGGGAGCTCGGCAGCTGTTTGAACTCTGAGAGCACCTGCTGCGTTAAGCTCATTTTCCATTCTTAGTGCTTCTTCCTCCCTTCCTTATTTCGTTCTTGGGCTGGGGATCTGTCTAAGGGGGAGATCACAAGCCAGGGCTTGCTGTTTTAAATAAGTATGTCATTAAAAAATAAACCGAGAAACAAACCCAGTTTTCCTGTGTTGTGGAGGAGAATTGAAATAATTCAAATAATTCAAATTCAAATAAGGCAAGAAGGATCTCTGGTGCAAGAGAGGGAGCCAGGCACAGCAAGGTGGAATAGATCATCATCACCTCAGCTGAGAGACTTTTGTAATCATCTATAAACAAAGAATTCTTTGTACATTAAAATATCCTACATATTGAATATCATGGAATAATTGTTTGTTTTAGGAGGACTTAGAGTGACTCTCAGGGGGACCAATCTGGAAGGGGTAAATGCAGTGTTGTTTGGATCCCAGCCTTGCCCAGTTTTGGAGGAGGGCAGAAATTCAACAAGAATTCAATGTGAAGTTCCTTCTCGGGTAAGAAACCACAGTGTTGTTTGAAGTCAGGAGCCAGTGTGCCTCCCTATGTTTTCCTGGCCTGAGCTACACCAGGAGAAGGGCAAAGAGTGGCCCTTCAGCAAAGTCTTGGCTGTGGGGCAGTTTACTGTGGACTCTACAGAATAGACCAGCTTAATTAAAAACGGATTAATAGGAGATTTATGAAAACCAGTGAAAAAAGCAAACTCCTTAATTTAGCAAGAATACTGCAAATTAAAAACTGCATAGTGAGTCTGGGATTTTATTTACTAGTTTAATGTACTTGTAGGGATATAGCAAATCCAAATCTGTACAGCCTGGGATTGTTTTAAGGTTTCTAAATCTCTGTAGATGCTCTTTAAAGTCAACATAACGGTAAACATTTAAGTAGAGTCTGATGTATGTGAAAGTTTCATCAGTGGCATGTACCTGACTTACATATGGGAGATGCAGGAATATAAGAAATAACTTTTTTTTTATTTTAATTGGTTCATTCTTATCTCTGACATTTTCTTTCTCTCTTTTCCTAGGGGTCAGAGGATGCTGCTGTCCACGTGACACTGATTTTTGGGAACCAGTCAACAACAGTAACCAACTTGTTCCAGTATGATCCTTCCTTAAACCCTGCACTTGCATCCCTGAGCAGGAACACAAGTGGCATAGCAGGTAAAAATGCAAATGTGTATTGGGCAAAGTTTGATCTGACACTTTTTGTTTGTTTTCTTTTAAATTTTAGTTCCCATATTTCCTGCTAGTCCTGGTCAGTTGTGGTTGGTTTTTTATTGGTTTTTCACTGGCATACATGAGGTAAGGAGTTGCTTGCCCTAGGTTGGTATGGATGATATCCACAGGATATCAAATTCAGTACAGTCCTACTTCTGTGTCAGGTTTCTCTAACTCTGCTCTGAAATGATCCCATCCGTTCAAGCAGTGATGGGAACCAATGGAATGGCATGAAGCTGCATCAGGAAAGGTTTAGGCTGGGTATGAGGAAATGGTTTCTCACCCAGAGGGTGGCTGGGCACTAAACAAGCTCCCCAGGGAATGGCCACAGCCCCAAGGCTGCCAGAGCTCAACTGATGCAGCTCTCTCAGGTACAGGGTGGGATTCTCAGGACTGTCCTGTACAGGGTCAGGAGTTGAACTTCGATGATCCTCGTGGACCCCTTCCAACTCAGGGTATTCCATGATTCTGTATTTCTTAGTAACAGATTCATCCGTGACAGGAGAAATGAGCTCTGGAGAGTGTCCTTCTCCAGGGGTTGACCATAAAGAGCATCATGTGCACTTTGGGTTACTGAAATCAGGGGACAGGCAACATTTCTTTCGCCTAGTTCCCATTTCCAAGCCAAACTGTCCCTTCCTTTTTGACCTTGTGATGTGATGCTTTGGAATATGAGCATTGACCTCACAGAATTCATGGGGACAAAATCCTAATTAGATCTCACGGAGCATTTGGCATTCCTGTCTTTTGAAAGTTTCTTTTTGAGGTTGTTTGTTTGGGGTGTTTTTCCACATTTCCCATTTTCCCCCCCCAGGATTTTGGTTGTGTGTAGGGAATAGAAAGCATAAATAGTGAATGATGCCCAGTTATAAACAAACCTTTTAGGAAAGTTTAGCACATTTCTGCATGGCAAACCAACACCAGTTATTTGGTATCTGAGACAGTGAGGGAGGAAGATGGGAGGAAGACAGAAATATTCCTGTTTTCTCACCTATCCCACTCCCATTCCTTCAAGAATATAATAATCTGACTTTTCTCTCTATTTCTGCAACCTCTCCAGTGAACACCTTAAAGCTACCCGCGGCTCCCAGATTTGGTTGGACTTGGTGGGGATGCACAGGGTTAGGT
The DNA here is from genome assembly GCA_013399835.1 of Leptocoma aspasia. Lineage (NCBI taxonomy): Eukaryota > Metazoa > Chordata > Aves > Passeriformes > Nectariniidae > Leptocoma > Leptocoma aspasia. Next base: position 180,427 of record VXAX01004895.1, on the reverse strand, counting down.
GACTGCCAGTGCCAAAATTCCTTGTGCACTCCCAGCACTTCTATTCATTTTTCCCCAAATGCCCTTGTCATTTTCTATTACTCCAGAATGCATAAATAAGAGAAAACGTCCTTTATCATCTGAATATTATTCAGATACCACAGTACCAAGGGGAGGTTTTTGTAGCCGCGGGCAGCTCAGGTGCAAGGAATTCCTTAATGTTACAGTGTCTCATGAGCTGTGGTGGGGCTGAGTTCAATCTCCTGTTCAGAACCTCGTCTTTTAATATCATTTTCCTTCTATATAATAAAAAGAATAAATAAATTACACCGATGCCTTCCAGGCGTCTGGGATTAAGCTGACAATTGACCAAGAGTCCAAAGAGTTCATGTTATTAGCATATTCAACTTCTCAGGCTTTCAAACTTTATTTGAGTCTTTGTGAATGCAGAATTGAAAAGTACCAGCTCCCAGACCTGCTTAGAGGAGCAGGTAGTTGAGGAAGCTTTGTACAGGCTCTCCTGCTTCTTAGGAGCTTTTTCCTCCCTCCTTCATCCTTTTAGGGGAGACAGGAGGATGACATTCACCTCCTAAACACATCCCTGTGCTCAATGTTTAGATGTTTTGCATGGTCATTGAAGAGAAATAGGTGGTTCTGTGGTGGGATTTGCCACAGCTCTTCGTGTGTCTTACAATATCATGGCATAAAGTCTCTTTTCACTGACCACAGATGGAGCTGTCAGTGAAAATGCCTTTATTTGGACTGATGGATACCACCTTGTTTTTTAAAATCTATTTCAGAAGAAATTTAGGTTATGAAAATCCCTTGTCTCTTGGCTTTGTTTTTTCCTGTTACTGCACTGTGCACAAAAAAAGGAAAGTATCCTCTGTCATCTGAACACAGTTTGACACAGCAGCTTAAATAGGAGAGAGAGTAATGATTACTGAAAATAAGGTGCTTTGGAACAGAGCTAGTTTTCCCTGGAACTGAGTTAATTTTTTTTCATAGTGAGTCATGTGGGGCTGTGTTTTGGGTTCAGGCTGAAAATGGTGTGGATGACACAGGGATGTTTTGTTATGGCTTACACAGAGTCAGGGTTCATGTTCCTCACCTCATCAGTGAATGGGCTGGGGGTGGACACGGATTTGGGAGGGGACACAGCCAGGACAGCTGATCCCAAGAGACCCAAGGGATTATCCAGACCATGTCTTGTTTATAAAGCTAAGAGAGAAAGAGGGAGACAGAGCGACGGCATTTTGTCTTCCCAAGTCACCATTCCATGTGATGGAGCCCTGCTGGGATGGCTGAACACCCACCTGCCCATGGGAAGTGGACAATGAAGTCCTTGTTTTGCTTTCCAGGCATAACTTTTGCTTTACCCATTAAACTATTTTTATTTCCACCCACAAGTTTTCTCCCTTTTATGCTTCCGATTCTCTCCCCCATCCCACTGCAGGGGAGGGAGTGAGCAGCTGTGTGGGGCTGAGATGCCATCTAGGGTTAAACCATAACAAGCATGTGTGATTTTAGGTGATGCCTCAGATTTAAGCTTTTGTATTTTTCAGATTCTGTACTGCTTTAGTGTGCAGCTCTGAGCTTCATATTAGGGGATAGTAAGCTCTCTTCACAGAATAGGCAGACAAAACAATTCCTTCTCTAGCTGGGGACCAAGGACAAATGATCCCAATTTCAGGCCCAAGAGCACAAACAACATGGACTGAAGACAGAAAAACAAGAAAGATGTGACTTGATAATCTGAAGCTATAATTGAACAATTAACTCAATATGCTAATGGACCAGAACTTATAAAAGTGACAGACCCCGTGACCGGTGTCCATTTTGTGACCATTTTGGTTCATCTTGGGTGCAGCCCTGGCTGGGCTCTTGTGCTGTCCAAGGTGGATCCATTGAAGCCTCCTAATAAATCCCTACTTTATTCTTTAACTCCGTCTAGCCTCTGTTCTAGGTCAGCCTTCACAAGGCATCATAGATACCCAAGGAAATTTTTATTTTACTCTGGAAGGCTCCTATTACTATTACATGGCTCCATAATTCTGAAAAACAGGCTCTAGACCATTTTTCAGGGATTAAAAAAATTCTCCCAGAACCCCTCAGCTCCAGAGCTTTAAAAAAATCTGGATTTGTTTTTTATCAGGTTCAGCTATTTATAGGACAGATATTTATGGTAAGGGGGACATGAATCCTATCCTGAGTGTTGCTGAGAGTGGCTGCTGGTGGTGATAACCAAGTTCATTTTGCTGATGTCTCAAGACAGCCCTGATAGCTGGAGAGATTGAGTAGGATACAGAACCACTGCAGTCTTCGACATTTTGGTTTTGGGCTGATGGGCATGGCTGGACTTCTTCTGGTATGATGGGACTCTGCTCTTCCTCAGGCAATGGTCACGTGTGCTAAAATAGCCATTGCCAGAAACACTGAAAATTTCCCTTCCTTTCTCTGCAGGAGGTGAGGAGCTTCACATTGGAATATCCCAGTTTGCCAGCTACCAGGGCTCAGATGTCAAGGTCCAAATTGGGGACTCATGGCCACAGATCCAGGTGCAGACAGAGCGTGGGGTTAATGTGATGCTTCCAGCCCTACCTGCAGGGTGGTACAACATTTCTGTCCTCATCAATGGCATTGCTGTCGCTTCAAACAGGTGTGTATTTTCCTTAGAAGCTTCATTCTCCATCCTGTTTGGTGTTTTAGGGTTAATCTGAAAAGGAAGGTTTGAGTTTTTCACAAATTCCGTGCCTAACGGTGAATATTCTGCAGTGTGGTATGAAATTATGAATAATTATCAAGGCATTTATTTATCTGTGGAACCCAAGTCAGCAAACTGCTAATGCTAGTCAATTAACTTCCCTCGGATCAGTAGGAGGCAGGAGAGAAACATTTTAGGAAAAAACGGTTGATTTGATGAAAAATGCATATTCAGGCAATCAAAGGTATTCACAGATTCAGGTCAAATGCAGATAAATCCTGCTGTAGGAAAACAGCAGAAGAAAAGAAACACTTTTCATCAGAAAAACAAAAGCTAGTTTGAACAATACAAAAATGCTCTGTTTGGAGAATTTTTAAATGATGCTATTTCCATCTCCTAAGGTGACACTTCAAGTTCATGCCTAGATAAATGTAATATAAATGAATTAAAATGTGGGGGAAAGCTGACCTGAAATTGGGATATAGGAATGTATTCAAAAGCAAAACAGTTTTGTTCCTCAGCCATGGCATCTGCCAGGAGTGATCCTGAAATGGCAATACTGGGGAGAAATGAGATGTTTTTATTGCTCACAAACCAACTTAAGCTGCTTGTTAATGAACCTCAGAAGGAGAAAAACTGTGGTTGGTGGGATGGCACACAGAGATTCATCCCACCTGGTACTGGAGTCTGTTAGCAGCACCCTCACTTCATCTCCAGGATTGGAAGGAGATGGGTCATCCCAGGAGAGGACTCTGAGCTCTGGTGGGCTGGATTGCAGGATTGGGAAGATCCCTTCTCTAGGATGCCTTTTTAGGGAAGGGGATGTCTTTGAAAGCAGGGTGATGAAGAAAAATAGATGTAGGTGAGACAGAAATAGAGCTATAACTTTATCTGGGTGGGCTTCAGGAGCTCATGTCTGGGTTCCCTCTTGTTCAGTTTACTCCACTCTCTGGTGGGGGGGGTGTGAGGAGAGAGGGCAGCTGTGATGCCTTTCCAATGCACTTCTATGGGGCATAGCTACGGTGGGGTCTGCTTGCCAAAAAATCCTTATTCTTGCTTCCTTTGATGGGCAATTCAGTTGGACTAAATTTGGCCCACAAGTTGCCAATTGATAAGAGAGTGTTTGTGATAGATGTATCTCAAAATGTGTCCCTGCCCAGGGATGGGGGAGTTTGGAACGAGATGATCTTTAAGATCCCTTCCAACCCAAACCATTCTGTGATTCTAAACCACACGGAAAAATTTGGAGTGTTGGGTGGTCTTGTCACTGTGACTATCAAACAAAGGGGATGTGCCAGGTAGGTGCTTGGCTTTCTGGGAGTTGTAAGAAAGAAAAGCACTGCAAGAGGAAGGAAAAAGAAAAGAATAGCCCTAACTGCCCCGAATCCTTTCTGTGTTGGTTGTGTTTTGCAGGGCTGAGCCGTTAATCCAGTACCTCTCCGCGATCTTCAGCGTCGAGCCGTGTTGTGGCTCCGTTCTGGGTAAACAGCACTGCTACATCTGCAGCCACTTATGGAGGTTAAAGGGATCAAGGGCACAGTTTTCCTGCAGGAATGGAAAGTGCATCCCATTTCACATCCGTTTAAATGAGGGGGTTTTGAATCTGTGACCCTTCATTATGCAGGCATCCACTGGCAGACAGCAGCGGTCTGGAAATGTGGGATGGTAGTGAGCATCCCTCCAGCTGGTTGGCTGGCTCAGGGCTCCCTGTGCTTTGAATTTGATTTCCTCAAGTGTTTGCTCATGTATCCTTGCATGTTCCCATTGGGAAAACAAAGCACTCCCACACCTGGCTCATCTGTGCTGTTTCTTTCAGTCATTTTTGCCCCTGTCTTTCAAGGATTTTCCGTGTGAAAGTTAGGTGGAAAGCAGAGTGCAATTGTGGTTTGAAGCAAACAATAATTTGAAGTGATCCCAAAAGGGATGTTCATTTTTGTTATGTTGAAAAGACAAAATAAAAAAAGCCCTTTTTCAGTGTTAATTTTAATCAAAAGGGAAATATTTATTAATCCCGTTCTAAGCTTTTAGACATTGGAAATAATTTAAGTGTGTTTCTGAGCAGAACATTGCTGAATTAAAAAGAAAAGTTTTACTTTAAATCTTAAAAAGCAGATTTGGGGTGGTTGATTTATTTTGTCATTTGGCTGGTGGTGGAGGAGAGTTGAATCCCTGTAGTGAATTTTACATGAGCCCTTAGAAATGCTTTTATAGAAGACAGAGAAATTCTTGTACTACAACCTCAGGTCCTCCACATATTGCTCTCCCAGGCTCACAACACATTTAAAGACACAAAAATTCAGAGGCTTTGTGGTACGTGATTAGTTCAATAGTTTGTGAAGTGCTCAAGCCTTGAAAGATGAGAGAGTGGATAGAGCTTGGAGAAGAAATCCTATCAGTTTTGAAGATAAAGCCATACTACAAAAAATAATAAAAGTTTTAACCTTCTTTTTATATTTCAGGGTAAATTGAAAATTAAATAAGAACTGATTAACTCTTTGGTTGTGGTTTCATGAATGGCTTAAGCTGAATTAAAATCTCTTCGCTGCAAAAAGCACCAGTCCCTCCCCCCTTATCTGTAATCTTTTGTTGTCTCTAACGCTCTTGTGTGCATCTGGGTTAAGGATTTGGGCTCACTTAAAAAGAAATCTCATCATAAACCAACTTATTTTTTCAGCTAGATCATGGGAAAAGAAAGAAAGTGGGCTTAATGGATAAAGAGGTTGAAGCAAGGCAGGACACTGGGAGTACTGGTACTACAAACAGGAGGAACATGGACAGAGCCTTTGGGTGGGCTCTTCCCTGTCAGGGTGGGGAGGCCCAGGGTGGCACAGGGTGCCCAGAGAAGCTGTGGCTGCCCCTGGATCCCTGGAAATGTCCAAGGCCAGGCTGGATGGGGCTTGGAGCAGCCTGGGATAGTGGAAGGTGTCCCTGCCCATGGCAGGGGCTTGGAAGGAGATGGTCTTTAGGGCCTCTTCCAACCCAAACCATTTGGTGATTCTATGAACTCTGAACCCTGCCTGAGTTTGAAAATATCCACAATTGCATTCTTCTTCCCTATGGGCATCAGGAACAAACTGCTTCCCCATCCACCTGTATGGACAGCCCCGTTCCATGAAGAGTTCAGCCTCTGTTTACTCTCAGGGGTCTTTCACAGCAGCTTTCTCCATTTCTGTGGTGGCTTTCTAGAGTCATTTACTGCCACAAAGGTCCCTGGCTACTTGTTACCTTAGCCTGTTGTCCATGTAGGATTATCGTGATATATGGCTGCTATTGTCTCTAGGATTTTATTTCTTTTTCCCTTCAGCCCGTCATGCCTATCAGCTTCATCATAAAAGGTTTGTGTTGGAAGGGACCTTAAAGATCATGGTTTGAGATGGTTTAGAGATAGTAATGAATCCCTCTTCTGCATATAATACCCTTCTTCCTTATTTTGTTTTGCTCCTAGGTGGAACACTGCTCACAATCTCCGGGGTGGGCTTTAGCCAAAATCCTGCCCTGGTTTCTGTGCCAATGGACAATCAAACTTGTACAGTTACTCACCTGGAAGAGGAGACTGTTTGGTGCCTGACCCCACCAGCTGTTAATTTGTCTAATGAAGATTCACGTGACATCTCTGTCAGAGTAAATGTAGCCATCAGCAGTGGGTCATTTAAACAAATTCTCTTTGCAAATAGGACCACCACCTTTAACTACCAAAGAGCTTTGACTCCCCTCGTTACTGCTGTTGAAACAGAAATCACAGATGGCAGCCTGCTCTTGAGCATTCAGGGAACAAACATCACTGGCTCTATGGCTAAGCTTGGACACAGTGAATGTCAACTTGAGTTTCAATCTGGCAACCAGTCTGCAATGTCTTATCAGTGCTCTTTGCCACTGAACAGCCTGGAACCTGGGACTTTCCCCATCCAGGTCATCCAGAGGCAGCTGGGATATGCTCAAGTGACAGCAAGGCAGCAGACCCTCACAATAACTCCCCAGATAACTTCCATATTCCCATCACAAGGATCAATCTGTGGTGGGATGTTGCTCACTATATCTGGTACTGCTTTGAAATCCAGGAGGAATTTGGTAGAGGTCAGCCTGGAGAGTAATTATTCCTGTGAGATCCATAAGTCTGATAGTGACTCCATCATTTGTGTTGTCCTTCCAGGGGCCCACCCTTTGCACCCTCAGTGGCTGGCTGAGGCACCTCGGGCTCTCAGGGTCACAGTGGTTGTCAACGGGGTCCGCAGTGTGTGCCTTGGGGGCTGTACACTCCACCTCCATGAGCACTGGACCCCCTTGGTACATCTGGTGACCTGGAAGACCAATGGGACATTCACCTACATGACAATCAAAGGACAGAGGTTGGCATGGCAGGGTGACAGCCCCGTGGTACACGTGGATAACAGCACTGCCTGCAAGGTGACTTTTTGGAACGAGACCATCATCAAGTGCCAGACAGCCTGCCTGGCCCCAGGGGAGCACAACATTTCCATATCCAGCAGGAAAAGTGGCCGTGCTTGTTTCAGAGGGACATCCAGCCTTCTCACCATCCTGCCTTGGGTGTACCAGTTTTACCCACGGAATTTCAGCACCAATGGGGGAGGCCTGCTCAGCTTAGCTGGGTTGGCTCTGAAGGGAAAGAGGATGACTTCAGTCCTCATAGACCACCACCCTTGCCTCGTTCTCAACATCACCTGTGTGTTCATCCAGTGCACAGTGCCTCCAGGGAAAGGCACGAGGGCTCTGAGTCTGAAAGTAGATGGACACTCCTATTACCTTGGAACAATAAGTTACAGTGAGGAATTTACCCCAGCCTTCCTTTCACTCGTTCCCACTGGTCTCCTTTTAACTTTGACAGTATCACAGGTCACAGAGATGGACCTTATCCACGTGTTTATTGGAGATTTTCCTTGCAGTGACATCGCCGTCACTCACTCCATGTTGCAGTGCACGGCTCCTCTGCTCCCTGTGGGCGAGTACCCTGTGCTGGGCCTGGATATTCCCAGGGGATGGGCTTCCTCCAACCTGACATTCACTTCTCATCTGACAGTGACAGCTGCACGTCACCACTGGGGTAAGGGTGGAGGGTTGCTGCAGTTCCTCCACAGGGTTTTGTGTGAGGCATTGCAGTGACGTGGGCTTTTTGTTGTGAAAGCAACAATTACTAATTTAAAAAAAATACTTTTTTTGACAGCTGGCTGTCAGGCTTTGTCTTAAGTCCCATTTTTTGTTCTTTTCTAAGGTGGCTTGAATGGAGGACAAGTTTACCTGCACGGAACTGGGTTTTCCCCAGGAAAGACTTTGGTCACAGTTTGTGGCACCAGCTGTGAACTCCTGGGCAACATGACAGTGACTGAGCTGAGCTGCCTTGCCCCACGCCTACAAGGTCAGTTAAAACTCAGAAACTGTCATTGTGATAAAAATATCCCCTAAAATCTTGGCCCAAAATGGGGAGTCCTAGTGTATGTCATCCCAGGGGAACAAGGAGCAGCCCGGGATGGAGGAGAGGAATTAACACAGCACTGACAAAGTTTGGACTTGATGATCTTGGAGATCTTTTCCAACTGTAATAATTCCATGAATCTATAGCTTCTGTTTTTTGAACTCAGTCTGAGGACAGATGGTGTCAGAGTGAGTTTTTCTGTCAGTGGCCATGGACGTTGGACTATGTCCAGCGTGCGCCTGTGGCCACACTTGCACGACATCAGCATTTCCTCACAGCAGTTATTCCTCGGGAAAGCTGGCCCGTGTAAAACATGCATATGGACTGCAGAGTTGGGTACCCAAGCACCTCTTAGCCATCATGACCATCTTAATGAATTAAACTCCCTTAAATGCCTTTTCTTCTGAGGAAACGGCCTCAAGTTGCACCAGGGAAGTTTCAGTTTAGATATCAGAAATTTCTTTTCACATAAAGTGTTTTACAGCTTTGGAAGACAGTGCCCAAAGAAGTGGTGGAGTCATCATTCCTGAAAGAGTTAAAAAAAATGTGTGGATGTGGCACTTAAAGAGATGGTTTAGTGGTGAACACAATGTTGGTGAGACGATGGTTGGACACAATGACCTTAAAGGTCTTTTACAACTTTAACAATCCTTTGATTCTGTGGCCACACACATTTTGTGTTTTGGTTACGTAGTGGGATGGCCTCAGTGGGGTAAAGGTGTAGAAGGAAAAGGTTGAATGACTGGAAGTGTGAACAAATGACAGACCATGGTCAGTTCATACCTTTGGGAAGCTGGAGATGAGGATTAGATTTGAGAAGAGGATGGGATCTTCCATCATGACCAGAGCATCTCCCTTAACTGGAGAGAGACATGATGATCTCCATGTCTCTCTTTGACAGAAATAACCCTGACTGGATTTTGGAGCTAACTCTTCAAAATGAGCATTTCCTGGGACAAGATGTTTCCTCCTTTTCCTGCTGAAGGCTCAGAATTAGGCTTCTCAGATCTGCAAAAGGCTGAATTTAAGTCTCACCTCTGAGCCATGTACCATTCCCCAAATTCTAAACATGGAGTATTCACCTTGGTGTTTGACTCCTTGGTGGAGCCCCCATCCCTGGAGGTGTCCAAGGAATGGCTGGATGTGGCACTCAGTGCTCTGGTCTGGGTGACAAGATGAGGATCAGTCAAAGCTTGGGCTCTGCAATCTTGGAGATCTTTTCCAACCTAAATGGTGCTGTGATTCAGGGATTCCAGCACTTGGAAGCTTAATATTTCAGCCCCTTCATAGCTGTGAGATTGGAGAACATCTGGAGGTCTGCCGAAATATTTGCTGTTCTGAGGCTGTCCAGACATCCAGGTGAGCAGAGATCCATGACCTCTGATTCTTTGTGGATGTGAAAGAAAGGTGGCAAGTTAGAGTGCCCATCAGGGCACAAATTTACAGGGGTTTGTTCAAAGGTGTGTGGAATATTCATCCTCCAAAATAGAAATTGAATAAATTAATCGCCAAAAAACCACCCCAATGTGAAATTTAACATTCCTTTGAGAAGGGGTTGGGACAAGTGTTCCAGATGTTCTCTTCAGCCTCACTTATTCCCAAATTCTAAATTTATTCCTGTCATTTTGAATGGTTCTTTTCATAGAATCCCAGAAAGATTTTGGTTGAAGGAACCTTAAAGGTCCTCTAGTTCCAACCCCAGTGCCATGAAGAATACTAAAAAAGATCGAAGGGAGAAAGAAAAAGGGCTTTAAAACCCAACCACAAGCACTCAAGAAGAGACACCAAGAGGGCATAAAGAGCTCAATTTTCCTTGTTTTAAACAAGGCCCAGGCACAGTCTAAAACTGCTGTTATTTTAAATAGAAAAAGACACGGTGCTGGAGTGCTGAAAAAAAAAAAATAAAGCACAAAACAGGCCACCCTGACTATTGCAGGGAGAATAGCATACTAAAATTTAATCACATTGATCCAAACTGTGTTCAGAACTCACCGAGTGGTTGGTGGCAGAGGGAGCCCGGGGAAAACAATCTTACAGGCAGGACCACGAAGCTTGTTCCTGTCACTAGATGTCAGCAAGTGAATGCTGATCGCTGGTTGTGTGTCTGGAGAGGAAACACAGAGGAAGCATTGCCTCACCCTCTCTCTCCTGCCCCGGGTTTTGCAGCCTTGCCACTTTCACCAGTCGAGTTGCAAAATATTTGTTAATTAAATACTTACAAACAAATATATATATTTTTTTTTTCTTTTCTTAAAAAAATAAAAATCCTTTTGCAGGCTGCTCAAGTCTGTTTGTCAGGCTCTTTGTGCTCCCTGACACAGTTGTATACAGCTTGTGCACATCTACATCTGGCATGGGTGAAGCTGTACACAGAGCAAAATGCTTTCCAGATACTCTTCCACCTACTGCTTAATATTTAAGGACTTTATGTTTGTTTGTTTTTTTAATATTTAAGGTTTTAACTCTGCCCCTCACCATGTTTAGGGTGGTTTAAGTGCAGTAACTCCAGTCTCACCTCACGGTTTACGTCGTGCTGTTTGCCTGGGGAATTTTGCCACTTGGCACTGGCACATCCAGGGCTCAGACCCTTCCTGCTCTGCCTCATCCACGTGGGAGAGGTGGCAAAGAGACTCCAGGGATTCAGGACTGTGAAGGAATGGGAAGGAGAGGTCTGTGATGCCCCAGGGTCCCTCAGTGTTGTGTGTCCAAGTTGGATATTTGTCTGACCTTTCCCAGCTCTGCTCGAACTGGCTGATGTGAAGAGTTTAAGCTGCATTTCTCCTGTTACTGAGGGCTGTGAAGCAGAACCCCCTCTCCTCTGGCACTGTGGGATGTCAGGTGGCAGTGGCTGCCCTGGCTCTCCGTGCTGGGTCATGTTGTGTCTGGTTTGCTTGAGAGATTAGAGATGTCCATGTGGGCATCCCCAGCCGGTCCATGCAGCACTCTCATGTGACCCAATCCATAGGGCAAGGCTCTGCAGGTAGGAAATGTGACTTCTTTCCTTCTTTCCCTTTGAGCAGGAAGTATTCTAAGAGATGAGGAATTGCCAGGCTCAGCAGGATCCATCCATAAGCCTTCCTCATGGGGCTTTCCTTAGGAACGGGTTTTGGTTTGATCACTGGCAAGAGCTGGGCATGTTACTGAGATATGCTCAACCCAGAGCACAAGGAATGGGAATGCAGGACCAGACTCTTTTATGAAAACTGTTGTCTTTTGCAAGATGCAGAAAAATCAATTCAGAACAGAGCTAAAATTTGATTTTCAGCCTTAAAGCTTAAAAAAAATTAGCAAAATTAAATAAAATTAACAAAGCCTCACTGCCTTCAAGGAAAAACAAAACCAAAAAGAAAAATTAACCCAAAACGAAAATCAACCCAAACAAAACCAAAAGAAAAATTAAATATTAAAGAGGAATGCCCAAATTAACCCATGAGTCTTTAAAGGTAAAAGATATAACTGGCTTGATCACCACGCCTGGAAGGGTTCAAAAGCCACGTAGATGTGGCATTTGGGGACATAATTTAGTGGTGGGCAGTACTGGGGGAATGGTTTGGCTCAGTCTTAGATGGCTTTTCCAGCCAAAATTATTCTATGATCATGAAAGCTCTCCCCTTCTCTGGTCCTTGCTTTGTTGCTCGTGCCACTGCACGAGTGAAAATGCAGTTGTAGATTCTGTTCAACTCAGGTTAAATTTACAGAACACGTGGTTAATGTTTGTGGGACTGAGCTGTGCTCCCATGAAAGATGAGAAAACTGGAAGGAATCTTGAGACAGGTGAGAAAATAACTGATTATTCCTCTTAGGGCAAGTACCATATATAATTTTTCAAGTAAGCCAGTCCCTGAGATTTTATGTTTTATATTGAGGTGAAGATAAGAAAGGCACCTTTAAAAGGAGGTAAACTGATAAGAGGATGCATCAGGGTAAAAGCTGAGCCTGATTTTCCTGGTTGCATCAGCATGTTTGGAATAACAGGTCTGACTTTAGGGTTTTGATGTAACAGTTCTTGGGATCTTTGTTGGAGGGTTCTGGACCTGCCATTAACCAGACTCCACTGGTAAAAGTGGATGTTTAGGGAGGAAGATTTAGATTAGAGGCTAGAAATGAGACTGGTTTAAAAGGATGAGATGTGTGGTTTGGTGGAGCTCTTTGAATGGGGCAAGAGGAGAGAGAGGGATGAGTTTTGGTTCTAACAAGGAGATGCACTGAGCCAGGGCAATGGGGACTAGAGCCAGGGAAATTTGGGGATTTGTATGAGCAGATGCAGAAGATATGAAGAGGGTCTGTTGTGGCAATTGGGACCTCAGTAGAATCCAGGGCCTCTGATGTTTATTGTGGAGACCAAACCAAAGGATCCAAATGGTCCCTTCTACCTTTCAAATCCAGAAATGAAGTTAAGAGGGGGAAATAAAGCATATTAATTACATGGCAGGAATGTTCTGACAGTGAGATCTATTAGGCAGTGGAATAAATGTTTGAAAGCCACCTCTTGGGACTTCTGAAACCTGTCTGTGTGAAATGAATGTCTCACAGGGAGCAATTCTTCAAAGGCAGAGGTTGGACTCGATGACCTTAACAGGTCTCTTTCTCCTCTCCATTTTATTAACTTTTTTTTTTTCAATTCTTTGTCTTCCCTGCCAAGCACATGTTGCTGCTCCACAGTCCATTTTGTGAGGGGTGGCTAACCAGGGATGTGAGTTTTGGCACTGGGACTCCTTGGGCAGTTCCTCAATCAACCCCCAGCTGCCCTTGGAGCCTCCTGGAGGTTTGAGCCTCGTCACATGTCCAGCAGTTGTTATTAAACAGTGACCCAGAACAAAACCCTTGTGCTGAGCATCCCGGGATCCTGGATTAAGCCAGAGTATCCCTCAAAGCCAGGGCTGGGGGTAGTCAGTCCCTGAGCCATTACCACCACACAGAGATTTGGCTGCCGTAGTGTCTGATCTCAAAAGAGGAGCTGTAACGAGCTGAGAGCATTCATCCCAGCAATGGGATTGCAGGTTTGATCTTTACAGGGAGCTTAAAGCCTAAAGCAGCTTCATTCTGGGGTTTGAACACTAACCAATTAAGCAGGGAGAAGAACTGTGTCCCAGAACAGGCAGAATATCCTTTTAGGACGTGCCAAAAGTGTGTTGAAACCTTTAGTTGATGTTTTTTGCCGCTTTTGTGGTAGGAGAAAATGGCACCAACAATAACAAGGGCTGTTTGTGTTTCATGGTTGGAGGAATGGGAAGGGAAAGGCCAAGACTTCCTCCTAATTGAATAAAGGCATTCTGTCTGAGAGGAGGGAAATGGGAGGATCTTGGAGAGCCCCAAGGAAGGAATAGGAAAAGAACAACACCTCTAAAAATGGTACCTCCATCCGATGGACAGGAGACATGGGGGTGGAGAGGTGAGATTTCTCCCTCCTTCCCCCTGAGAGAGAGAAAACAATTCTAAGTTTGAATCTGGGGTGTACAGATTAAGTAAGGTTTGCTTGGATTTTGCTTCCTCTGATCTCTTTGCAATCCTTTGTAGCCATATTCTAAAACTTAGGTTTTATAAATTAATACCTTTGTTTGCCTGGTTTGAGTTAAAAATTATTTCAGCCATTGGTAGGATACAAGGCCTCCTGTTCCTACAGGCAGGATAACTGTGGGATGAGGGCATTGGGGCACGGCAGAAATGCCCAATTTCCACATTTGGGGTTGTTTAAGAAGTGCCAGACTGTTCTTGTGCTGAGCACTCAGGGCTGTGCAGGAAACACCTTCTGGTGACATACATGAGCCAGGCAAGCTCCTTGACAGCAGCAAAATGTCCAGGAAAACAGTCCTGACATTCTGTGAGTAATTCCAACATTCGCCCCAAAATAGAGTTTGTGGTTTTCCACATAGGAAAGCTCTGCCATGTTCTTTTCTAGACCACAAAGCCATCCTGTAATGAATTGGTTCTACTCCAGGTTGTTGCAAATGCAAGATCATTTCAGCATTTAGTCCTCTTGGATGCTATTTATATGACAAAACACAGATATTTAGTGCTGCTTAAGATGCCCTCGGGACGTCAGGAATGACATAAGGCTTTTGTTGTAGTCATAGAGTATCTGAAGTAGCTCTAGATAGAATTTTTGGACAATAAAAGCAAAATCTAGCTATCATTCTTTTAGGCTTCTCTACCTATTACTTGTCTTAGATGTAGGTCTTCAAGGCAGGGTTTGTGTTTGGCTCTCTTTGGAGGCCAAGCAAGAAAATTTTTCCTGGATTTTGGGAAGGAAAGAGATCAGGCATATTGCAAAATTTGTGAGCATGTGGGTAACTTTATTTTCTCATTCTAAATCCAGAGAAGAAAAATAGAGAATTGTAAACTCCCTCTCTAAAGTTCAGAGCAGATGAACTGATAGGTTTTAATATTTCAAAAATACCTGAAACATTAAGGAGTTATAATCTTTTCAGAAATATCCCATATGAAATAGTAAGTTTTAGCAAAATGTGCTAAATATTTCAATACAGGAAATAGAACATTTTCATATTTTTACAATTTCAACCCCCATTTTTTAGGATTGCTTAGGAGACAAGACATTCATTGACATTGACACTTCCCCAGCAAACAAGGCACATTTTGAACAAATTGGAACTTACAAAAGCAAATAGGAAAAAACCCTTTCTTGATAAATTCCCATTGATTGGATTTCTGATGCTTAAGGAATAGTCTTGGATGCTACAGTGCAGTCTGTTATACTGTCCACAGACCTTTTCAGGAGTTCATTACAACTATTTGGTTAGTTCAGGATTAATGAATATTCTCCAAATGTCAGGGCTTTGAGAGAAACAGATTTAATGGCTGTCATGGTTTAATGCTTAAAGGACTCCTTTCTAAAATTGTTCAACTCAAATATTTCAACTGAATCTGAACTTCGGTGACAGTTCATAATACTTTTTTTTAGCATTTTTTATCTGGACTTAGAATAAGAAAATCTAATTTCTGCTCACAGAATCACACTGAATCACTTAGGTTGGGAAAAAACCTCCAAGATCATCAAGTCCAACCTGTGACTGATCCCCACCTTGTCACCCAGACCAGAGCACTGAGTGCCATGGCCAAACCTTCCTTGGACACCTCCAGGGTTGGTGACTCCACCACCTCCCAGGGCATTGCATTCCAGTGCTGAACAATCCTTTCCATGAAAACAATTCTTCCAGATGTTCACAGCACTTGTTCTTTAAATAAACCTCAAAACAGCTGCTCCCATTACAATTTTTACCTCATCCACGGAGGCAGACTTGGACCACATCTCAAGTCATACTCAGCTATAAACCAAGGTGGGAGATCCCAGCTCCCACCAGCTCCCCAGGAGCCCTCCAAGCTGTGTCAACGTTTGCTCAGAAACTGTTTCTGGATTTCAAACTTATGATACATGTTAAATAGTCCCATCTCCTTGGTAGAAGTTTAGTGCCATATTCCTGAACTGTAAACCATGCTCTGTCTCTCCCAGAATAAATGTCCATGCTTGTGTTTAATTCCTTGTGTCATCTCCTTCTGGACAGTTTGATCCCAAAGACCATGCTGATGCTCAGGGCACAAAGGAGGTTACATTTCGCTCACACAAAGCAAGTGGGGCTGAAGGAGCTGCATGGAGACCTAATTATCCTCAAAAAGGATGCACCTAAGGAGAGGCTGGGTGCACATCAGGAGCCCAAGGATCATGGAATGGTTTGGGTTGGAAAGGGCCTTAAAGTTAATTTAGTTCCATGGGCAATGACACCTCTCAGTAGCTAAAATATGCTCAATGTCAGCAGTGTTTTGGCTGCTTTGGGTTACTTTTTCCTCTCCTGTCTTGCAGCCTCTTTGGCCATTCTCTGTGGCCTGACACATTCTTCTGCCAGCTGCCAAGAGGACAGAGCCACCTTCATTGAATGTGACATCCGAGTCACGGTGGGCAGCTCCCAGCAGAGGGGATCTGTGTCCTACTTCTACGTCTGTGGGGACACCCTGCCCCAGGGACATTTTGCTGGACTCCTCGCCAGGTTAGTGCCGTGTCTCTCCATCAGCCCAGTGGCTCCATCCACAAATAAAATCGCCCCCATGGTTTTCCACCCCTTGCAGAGTTGTTCCAAATGATGGGCTGGAGGAACAAATTCTTAATTCTCACATTGATGCCAATAGAGCTGTTTAGCCTTGAGACCAGTAGACAGCTCCGCTGCGTTGTGGAATTCATTCCCTGTGCCTATCAAAGCATCTCCAGTCCCCCCTCCTTCCCTCCTGCCTTTTAAAAGTGTTTGGGAGACATCAGAAAATCCATCTCGCAAACAGCCTGCTTTGTTCCTTCTCAGGTTTTAATATTTATCTTCTGATCCAAAGCAACATCTGGTGGATGCCAATGGGAAAAAAGATTAGGCATTATGAAAAGCAGAAGTCTTCTTTTTTCTGTTGTTTGTTCCTTTTTCTTTTTGTCTTCTTTTTTCTTCATTTTTTCCCCCTCTCTGCCTTTCTCCAAGCACTTGCATGAGTAAAAAGTCAAGGAGTAAATTCAGCAGGGTGTGCAAGGGTGCTTAGGCTTTGCAAATCCAAGGCCAAGCTGTCCAGGAGTCTAACTTGGAACTGTTGTCTTTGATGGAGCAGTGAGGATTTATTCCTGCTGAACATTACTTCTAGGGATAAGTGGGATGTCTGAGTTAAGGAATAAACAGGTGAATGATTAAAAAGATTTGGTTTGGAAGGGACCTCAAAGGTTATCTTGTTCCAACCCCATGGGCAGGGACACCTCCCACTATCCCAGGTTGCTCCAAGCCCTGTCCAACCTGGCCTTGGACACTTCCAGGGATCCAGGGGCAGCCACAGCTTCTCTGGGCACCCTGTGCCAGGGCCTCACTTCCCCCACAGGGAACAATTTCTTCCTAATCTCTAAATCTCCCCTCCTTCAATTTGGAGCAACTCCCCCTTGTCCTATCACTCCATGCCCTTGTGAAAAGTTCCTCTCCAGGCTTCTTGTAACTCCCCTTTAGATACTGGAACAACCTGAACAAAACTTTCCAGAAGTTATTTAGTAAATAGAAAATTAGAATAGCATTGCAATGCCTTGCCCATGATCTGCTGTACGTGGTGAACCCACTTCAGGCTGCTGCATCTTGCCACATTCCAGGTATTTCAGTGAAGTTGCAGAGATTTGATCCTCATCCTGACCTGATCCTTACATCATACCTGGTGTTGATTCACCAGAAGGAGCTCTGGATACCCTGAATTGAGGGAAAAAAAAAACCCCAACTGGCATTTACTGTACAAGGACAGAATGACATGAATTGCACAATTTTTTTAAACTTGTTTAAAAATTTAAAAATAGAAGTTTCCAACTAAAATTAATTTTAAAAAAAGTTCACACAGTTATGACATCTCTCTGTGGGTCTGTCACTTCTTCCTCACTAGTTTTTTTAACTTGATCTAGATTTCATCAAGCCTGGATTTTTAAGAAAATCCTTCCCAGTTTTGAGAAAATCAGTGTTAGATGGAAAGACAATGTTTTCCTTCTGAGGAGACAGAGGGCAGAATTCTGCCCTGATCTGTACAACTGGCCAAATGTCCAAAGTCACACTGTGCATTGGTAATGTCCTGTAATATCCCAGGAGATGGGGAGGATGAATCTTTTGAAAAAGACAAAAGCAAGTAGACATAGAAAAGGGGAAAAAAAAGTGAAATTGAACTAATTTAATCAGTTCTCTGCTCCCAGAACGACTTGTTCAAATCAATAAACTCCAGGAGCCTTCCCTTGTTGGGTTGAACTTTGCTTTGCCTTTCCTCACATCAGTGTAACCCCAACCCAGAGAACCAACAAACTTGAGAGGGACAGGACAACCCCACATGTGTTTCTTTCCTGCTTCTTTTTCCCTGAGTATCAAAACTGTGCTCAGTTCTTCACTGATAAAAAATGCATATTCAATTACTTATTATTATTATTATTAATAATAATAATAATGTCCTAGGATTACCTGTTTTCTTGCTCCTGTTCTTGGTTTGGGCTGCCACTGTGGAGAAAGTCACAAAGTCCTTTTACTGGCAGTTTGCTTATTGTTTTCACTGTGGTTTTTAGTCCAATTTAAATGTGAGTGCCCCAGAGACAGGGATTATTATTCCTCCTGGGAATCCTATCAAGGAGAGATTTCTGAATCAAATCAATCAACTTTTTTTACTTACTATTATTCCCTTTTCCCCACTTCTTCAACATCTTTCTTGTTGTCTTAACTTTTCACCCTGTTGTGCTCATGCTTATCTTTTAGTTGAAAATTAAAACTTGGGCTGACACTTTTTTCTAGTGAATTTATTTCTAAATTAAAGGGAAGTAGGGACAAAGGTTGTTTGTTTTCAAAAATGTTTCCTGATTTGAGAAATCTTAGAAGAAATAGAATGAAAAAATTGAGAGGTTTGAATCATACAAATTAACTTATTTCAGAACTTCTGAAAACTGTTTTCCACATTTAGTTCAGAAAAATTTTTAATTTTAAAGTATTAATGAGATTTGCAGGAAAGTCTTAGAAAATTTAAATGTTTCCACCAGAAAAGAACTATTTTGAGGATTCCTGAAATAATACATATTGATTGCTTTAATAAACAGTAGTAAATAATAATAATAAACATGTATATGAATTTTAGTCCTGTGCAAATGCTCAAGAGTTAAGACATTTGTCTCAGGATGGGGACAAAACTACCGAAGTAATTCCTGGCTAAAGTGCACATTGAATCTCTCCTGTTTTTCTTCCTAATTTTATAGAATCACAGAACAGTTTGGGTTTGAAAGGACCTTAAATCCCATCTCATTCCACCCCCTGCCCTGGACAGGGGCACCTTCCACTATCCCAGGCTGCTCCAAGTCCCATCCAGCCTGGCCCTGGACACTTTCAGGGTTGAGGCAGCCACCTGGACAAGGTTTTTCAGTGCTTTAAATACATATTTTCTTTATGTAGTCTGTACCACAGCCCATCCTTTACCAGCTCATAAAGGCAAAAGCATATTCCTTAAAAGAGTTGTAAGTTTTGCCATTAACAGCACTGGTATCAAGGTACATTCCTGAGTTCCATTGAATAATTCACTCCTTTTCTTGCATCTCCTTCAAACATTGCAATCTCTTAACAGTGTTTCAGAAGTGCTTGCATGAGGGCAGAAAGAAACTGGCTGTTATTACAAGCAAAGCTTATTTACTTTTTGCAAAAAAACCTGTGAAAACCACTCAAAGGTCCTTGTATTGATTTGAATGTTTGGGAAATTGTGTCCATGCCCTACATCCAGCTGACCACCATCCCCTTCTGCCTTTAAAACTGTTGGTTATTTAAAAGATGCAGTTTTTTCTTGGAACTTTAAAAAGTACTTTGCAGTCTTGAAAGATAGCCCAGTCCACTGAATTATTGTACAGGACAAGATCAATTCTCAATGTGTTGCTATCAAAAGCAAGCATAGTTCTCCAAGGCTGGCTTTTGATTATTGATACAGCAGAGGGAAAAGTTTATTTAAATATAAAAATAAAAAATTGCTGTTAAAAGGGTTCAGCAACTAGCAAAGGCTTTTTTTTTTTTTTTTTGAGTATTTTTGTGGTTTCTAATGTGGCTGATTCCTTTACCACTTTAACCCTGAAAAAGGACAACAAAACAAAGTGCCCCTAAACGCAGGTCAGAGCAGGACTTTGTTTGCAGAGTGAGCTGCTGCATACAGCTGGGAAGTTTTAAATCTCCAGGGTCATCAAACCACTCTGATCATCACCTTCCCAACAAAGCTCTGAGTCCTGGCTTTCCAATTGGGCCAATTTTGGGAGAGCTTTGGGCAAAGGAGGTGCTTCACTCCCTCTGCTCCACTCTTATGAGAGCCCACCTGGAACAAATTCCAGCTTTGGGGTCCCCGGCACAGGAAGGACATGGAGGTGTTGGAGCGAGTCCACAGGAAGCAGGATGATGATCAGAGGGATGGAGCAGCTCTGCTGTGAGGAAAATTTGGATTGTTCAGCCTGGAGAAGAGGAGGCTGCAGGGAGAACTTGGAACACCTTTCAATATCTAAAGGGACTCCATGAGGTTTAGAGAGGGACTTTGGACAAGGGGCTGGAGTGACAGGGGAATGGCCTCAAACTGACAGAAGGTAGATTTTTGTGAGTTATTAGGAAGGAATTGTTCCCTGTGAGGGTGGGGAGGCCCTGGCACAGGTTGCCCAGAGAAGCTGTGGCTGCCCCTGGATCTCTGGAAGTGTCCAAGGCCAGGCTGGACAGGGCTTGGAGCAACCTGGGACAGTGGAAGGTGTCCCTGCCCATGGCAGGGGGTGGAACTGGATGGTCTTTAAAGTCCTTCCAGTCCAAACCATTCTGGGGTTCTAATCCCAGAGACACTTCACCAAAATCCTGTTATATGGGATTTTCAGGAATGTGAAGGCCTCTTAAAATCCTGATCCTGCCTATCTGATCCTCTGTTTTGTTGAGTAAATCACACTGTGAACTCTGTCCTTTCTTAGCTATTCAGAAAAGCCTGAATAAGCCAGAAAAGCAGAAATTCAGCAATTTCTGGGCTGTGTTGGCGTTGGTGTGGCTCTTCTCCTTTCTCCTCACCTTCCTACAACTTGCCTGTGTGAATCTGATGGTGGGCTGGGGAGGAGAGGGAGAAGTAGCAATGGCCAAGAGTCACAGAATCAATTAGGTTGGAAAAGACTTCTGGGATCATCAAGTCTAACCATTAACCCTGCACACCGCACTTTGCTCACCACTAAACCATATGTTAAATCCTATCGCTCCCCACAATGAAACACTACCAAAATCAGCAACTGTAAGCAGCAAAACCAAGGAAAAAAAATGTTTCTCTCCCACCACATTTCCTATTTCTTCTCTCCCCTGTGCAAGGGGAGGCTTTAGAGCAAATGTCTGCTGGTGTAACTGGCACATATATCGAATCTGCTTAGTCTGGGCTGTTAAGTAAGTTTAATTAATTTACTAAGTTAATGTTCCAATGTTAGCAACAAAGCATCATTGCAATCAGCTGGGTAGCAGGAATTGGAACCCCTAAATGAGCTCATTTTTTCACAGTTGGAATTAGGGACCAGTTAGCCAGTTGTGTGGTTTTTCCAATTTCTCCCCTTGCCCTAGGGGAGTTGCAAGTTATTCATTCCCCATTGCTAAGTGTGAGTAAGATGGGGAGGGGGGGGACACAAACAAACCCTACTCCTTGTAGGAGTCCATCTTTGCTCCCACCACTGCTGATTCCCTCCCTGTTGTCTGCACTTATCTGCCTGCCTTGGTCCTAGAATGGCATTTGCTCCTGTTTGTGATGGTTTGGGGAAGGAGAAAAGCATAACTGAGAGATATTTACTGCATGTATTTTCATCCTGAGTGTGTGGAGATAAAGGGGGGAAAAACAAATAAACAATAAAAGAATGGAAACAAAATTACCGAAATTTGCAAAGTTTGACAAATGGTGGCCAGGAGTTGCCACAAGCTAATGGCTTGCAATGATTAATAAGAGTAAAAATAATTGCATTTCATTAAGATTGATGACACCCCATTTAACCTCCCTTCTCGTTTCAGCCCTAAAGTGGAAAGAGATGAAGTTCTCATCTATAATAGCTCCTGTAACATTACCATGGAAACTGAGGCAGAGATGGAGTGTGAGGGAGCTAATCAGCCAATTACTGCCAAGATTACTGAGATATGGAAAAACTGGGGCCAGAACACTCAGGTATAATCAAATCTTTTTTACAGACTGATTCAAACAGCTTAAAATTAAATTTGTAATATTGTGTACATTTAAAGGGGGGCAAGAAAAAAAACAATTTAGGCTGAGCAGCAGCAATATATAATATTAAATGCTTTCCAACTTTGAATAGCAGTTCTAATGCAGCACAGCTGAATTAATGGTTAACTATGGCTAATCATGTATTTTATGAGACATAAATGAGCTTTACCTTATTTTCTGAGCAAAGTATATATATTTTTAACACTCTCTGCTTTTTTTTTTTTTAATATAAATTCAATTCTGTTCTAAAAGTGTTATTTTCTGTTGAGCAGAAATCTTAGCCATGAGGTACAGTTTCAGCTCTCTGGCAGAGACTTAGCATTCAGTGCAGCCCTGGTTATATTTGATTTTTGCTGCTTTTCAGTAGCTGAAGGAAAATGGGACAGTCTTTGCAGTGCTGTCTGTGGGTACAGGAAGAAAAGAAGACATATGCCAAGAGTTCATGACAAAAAAGCTATAATTCTGAGCCAGCAGAAATTTTAAGACTTGATACGTAAAAATGTCATTGCTAACCTCAAATGTCCTGTTAGAGTCCTCACAGTTTTGCAGAGAGGGTGTTTAGCCACCTGTAAGAAGAAATTTAGAGGGGTTGGATATTTGTTGAACACCAGTTATCCCTTTTTCATTATCCTTTCCTAAAGGAGCAGCTCCTGAGATGTGGTGGTGACCTCCTGGATACAGGAATGTGAGTGGGGATAGTTACACACCTGACTTAGGATAAAAACCAAATGCTGTTTTTAATCTATTAAATAAAAATTTCACACAGTCTTTTAGCACAGTTTAGGAAAATGAAGTTCATTCACTCAGCATCAATGTTAAAGCTACCACAGTAATTTTAACTCTATCTGCAAAGACATTTCCTGTGTTTAAGGACTTTAAATTTACTTTGCCATCCCAAAAAGTAGCTGCAGTGTCCTGGCAGAGTAATTTTGGTGCATTTCTAGTGTTGAATTCTATATTTAGTTTTATATATCTGATCTATTCTATATTTAGGATATACAATGCTCTACTTACAAATCTACCTTACATGAATATTACTATTACAGTGGAGTATCCTAAATTACAATTCTTTGCTTCTGTTAAGCCTGTCCTTGGTCTGTGAAGGAATGTCAGACGTAGAATGTTACCTATTAAGGTTCATTTGCTCATCAGCCTTGTTAGTTATGGTACCTAAAGCATGCCCAGCTAAGGAGAAATACATCCCTCAAAAATTGCTGTTTAGTGACTGCAGGAGTGAAGGGAAGTGCCCAGGAAAGCATCAGAATAAATGGTAACTCCTCCTCACATTCCTATTTTCCTTCCCAAATGGGATAAGGGCATTCCAGAGTCCCAGAGCTGGGCTGCAGCACAGAGGGAAATTCTGTGATCTGGGCAGCTCAGCTGTGTCACAGGTCCTGCAGCCTCACTAATGGCAGGATGACAGGCTGTCTTTTAACTCAGGAGGGAGCAAGAGGAGGAGGAAGCTGCAAGGTTTGTTCCTGCTGTGGTTTTTCTGCTCAGAGTAGGGAAAACCAAGGAAGTCCTAAGTGTCCTGAATGAACAAATTCATTCAGAGCAGGATGAAAACAGCAGCACTTTAGATCTGGGATTTGCTGCTGCTTAATGAACCCAGTGGGCATTCAGAATCATTTTATCCCTCTGCCCAAAACTGGCTTGGGTGAGCAGAGGTGGATGGGTGGGGCGTTCAGATAAATGGCTTCAATTTTGGTCCCTTTCTGGCTGACAGCATCCCGTTAAGATTTACGACCTGGTGCAGCGCATGCATGCTTCACTGTGGAGGTTTAAATCATGTCATGTGAGCTGGCCTTACCTTTCCAGTGGAAAAAATGGTCCCCAGGTTCAGCACTAAGCAGTGAAATGCATTAATAGCACCACGTGCCCTAGGATAATGGTGCTATTAGCAGGCAGCACAACTCTGTGTACAAGTAATGGGGCTGCATCTCTTTATAATAACATCTGGCACTTCTCTTGCACGCTCATGCAAGGATCTCAAAGCATTCCATAAAAAAGGGGCATGATCCTGCTCTCAGCACAGCTACACTGCTCAGTGGTTTGTTTTCTGCTTCCTCTGCTGCCAGCTGAAGTGTGCCAAGAACTCAGCCCAGCTGGGTGCTGCAGGAGGGTTGGCTCAGGGGTCATTTGATGATGATGGTGGAGCAGGATTAGCTCCAGGATGGCATTGGAAGGGAAAATGTGGAAGGGCTAACAGAGGCTTATGGCATGGAATGAATGGGCACTGGCAAGAGGAGAGAACAGCCTTGGTTGAGAGCATAAAATAATAAATAAATAAAATGTAAAATATTGGTTCTGGGAACTTGAGCCTGAGAGATACAAATGGTGACAGCACCAAACCTGCCAGAGCTCAAGCAACATTTGGATAACACTCTTAGGCACAGATTAGCATTCTTGGGGTTGTTCTCTGCAGAGCCACGAGTTGGCCTTGATGATCCTTGTGGGTTTCTTGAAACTCAGGATACTCTATGATATGCCCATTATTCTGTGACACAGTTTTTAGGGTATTTTACCATCAGTTGTATTATTTAAACAACTGCATTTTCTGGTAGGCGCAGCAAAATCCATCACTCAATTTTTGTCCTTTCAACTCTGGTCTCTGAGCTGTTGCTTGCATGAATCATAGAGTCCTAAATGTTGGAAAAGACCTCCAGGAACATCAGGTGCATGGTTACAGTCAGGGATGGGCTCAGATCTGAATCTAGAGGACTCCCAGAATTTCATGGAGTTTCAAGGTGCTACCTGGAGATCTGTGATTTTCACGGCAGACTTCATGAAATTTCAGTTCAACTTGGATTTTTCCTGAGGTCTGATCTGTGTCCCACCACCCACCCCAGAGAATAATTTTTATGATTTTCATTAGCAACTGATTTAAGCTCTTGCCTCACTTTGTGTTTGAAGTATTTTGCCCTGTATGACTTAATTAGGTCACAAGAAGTAAGCAGCAGGCCTCTGCCCCACTGTTGCATTCAGCATCATTAGTGTTTGTAACTTGCTCTGTTATTATCTAAGAAGAGTTGCACAATTATTTTTATTTCAGTATATAATGCAATTTAGCCTACTGAAAAGAGAGGGAGGGCAAAAAAAAAAAAAACCAACAAAAAACCCAGCACTGATTGTATATCCCACAGGACTTAATTAGTTCACAGCTTCAAGAATGCACTGGATAATGGGAAGACATGAATTAAATAATAAAAGGAAAAAGAAAAGTTCTAATGCTCACTCAGTACCTGTCCACTTCCACCTTGGCTGCATAATGAGACGCCAGCTCTGGTGACACTGATGAGATGTGCAAAACACCCCAAAAACACAAGGAGGGGATGCTCATGGGAGGGTTTGACCAGGCTGGGATGGCTCTGAACCCATTATGCTTAGTGAGCCTTCCAATTATTATTCCAGATCGCTGGACCAGACCTAATCATGATGCAAACACGCTGCTGGAGCAGCTCTTCCCTGTTCCCACTGCCCCTCCTTTGCTGGCCCACATGGGTGGTGGAATATTTGGCAGAGGGCTGATGTCACGCGTTAAGTCAGCCCTAGGGAAGCTGAACTGGTATCCCAGTGAATTCCCTGCAACCCAACCCTCAAGGGGTCCCTGTTGAGGGATAGGGGGTTAATAAAAAATAATTTGCTGGATAAAAATGCCATCCTGGATTATGGCTCTGCCTGGTTGTGCTGTGCTGCCTTGAGTTTGTTTTTAACAGGGCATTAAGGGAAGTCTTGAGATTTAAGGGGTGGCTTAGAGTATTGAGGATTTGTGAATTCTTAGCTTGGTGAATGATACAGGGATAACTGCTTTGTTCACTTCTCATGAAAGAAAAAATATAAATCCCCCACAAAGGCTGTGTCTGAGCTATGTACAGTCACCTCAAAAATCCTTCCTGTTCAACTTTCACTAATCAGGACTAGACCTTCAAATCCTTTGAATTCCTCTGCAGATCTTAGAATAATTCCTTTCCATCTTTTTTAGCCTTTGTTTTTGCTACTTACCATCTCTCTTGATGCCTAAGTATTTGGAGGTGAAGGAAGCAATGAAATGGTTTCAACTGGTGGAGATATTTGGTGATTTACAAAACCTAGGCAGCTTCCAGGGAGCATGGAAGGGTCTCTGGAAGCCCAGGTCACTCTGGGCATGAAGGGCTGCTACTTTATCACCCACAGCAGAACTGATGCAAGGTCACAGGTTGGTTTGGGTTGGAAGGGACATCAAAGATCATCTCATTCCAGCCCCCTACCATGGGTAGGGAGAAGTCCTGAGCACGTTCTCCATCTGTGAGGGTTATAAGTGATGGGAAGTGACTCTTCTCTTTTACTCTCATTTTAGAGCTGTCCTCATGCTGTGTGGATGTTTGATGGGTGCATTTTTGAGGGTGAAGGGCTCATACTTGGTAGTCCATGAGGAAAACCACTGCAGCAGGCTGAGTCTAGTTAGGCAGGGTAGGAGCCCTAGAGTCACAGAAAGGTTTGGGTTGGCAAGGATCTTAAAAAGATCATCTAATCCAAATCCCTCCTGCCATGGGTAGGGACACCTTCCACTAAATCAAGGTTGCTCCAAGCCCCATCCAACCTGGCCTTGGACACTGCCAGGAAAGGGGAAGGAACAGAGCAGATTCCAGTTTGATATGGAATTTGTTTGGAGAGGGCTAATGAAACAGCTGCCCTCTTCTCCACTTGAAGAAGAATTATGATACAATAATATCATATTTAATTCCTGTGTATCCATTTAGAGAGTGCAAAACCAAAACCCTTTATCTGGCCATGGGGATCACAACTTGCTGAGGTTTGGGATTAGTATCATTTGATTTATTAGCAAGTATCCTGATAGAACCTGACTTTATGTTGTCTTGGGCTGTGAGTAGAGCTCCTGGGTCCTTTGGCAGTGCAACCAGCTGAAAATAGCCATGTCACACAGGATGGGACATAGGACTAGGACTAGATGAAACTCTTTTACGATATTTTGTGTGTATTTTCACAAATATGCACTTTTAACAGCCCAGCAAGCCCACCCTTGCATCTCCAAATTCCCTGTTTTCTTAACGTGATATCTTGGTCACAGTGTTATTTTCAGAAGGAGGTAGGGAGTGCAATAAAACCCACCAGACCCTCACAGAAAAGAAGTGGAACAGTCCATAAAAAAAAACCTAATAAAAATAAAGCCACAAAACCAGTCTTGGGGTGGGGAGGCTGCTGGAGCAGAGAGGTACCATCTGCAAGGTTGTTAAGTTGTAGAGAACCAAGATGGGCTCCCCAGTAACCACAGGCAATGTGAAGAGATAAATGGTTGACCCGAGCCCGTGTCAGGCAAGGATTGATGCCACTATCAGCCCCAGTGCCTTTGCAATGATTTTTTAAAAAATCTCTGATAGAGTGTGTTATCTAGTTACTGGCACGAGGGCAATGGCCTGGAGGCAGTGGGGAGGAGGGGGGGAGGAAGAAGGAAAGGAGGAGAGAGAGAGAAAGGAAAAA
>VXAX01004895.1:132209-153099 GCA_013399835.1 Leptocoma aspasia | reverse complement strand
GAAAAAAAAAAAAAAAAAAGGTCATTCCAGGAGGACAATCTCTGTTGGACTAAATGAGAAAATAAGGGCCTTGCTCTGGAAGGGGAAGGTAAATAAATAAATAATAGGAAAAAAGGGGCTGCTAGGTGTGCGAGGAAAGGATAAGTAAAATTTCTCATTTTCTCTGTTTTTCTTTTATTTGTAATTATTTCT
Organism: Leptocoma aspasia; assembly: GCA_013399835.1. Lineage (NCBI taxonomy): Eukaryota > Metazoa > Chordata > Aves > Passeriformes > Nectariniidae > Leptocoma > Leptocoma aspasia. Next base: position 152,907 of record VXAX01004895.1, on the reverse strand, counting down.
TCTTTTCTTTATTTCTTTTTATTTTCCCCTTCCTTTTAATGGGTTCAGCCTTGGGCTTCAATGGGAAATTTAGGAGTTGTGCTTGTGGTGTGGTTTTATTTTCCTTTAACTTTTTTGCTTCGTGATTTGAGGTTTAACTGTTTCTTCTCCTGCTGTCAGATGAAAAATGAAGGACTGAACTGTAACTTTCTATTTTTCCCCCCTGCATTGTGAAAAGCCTCTTTTTTTTTTATTTTCAATCCCACCATCTTTCTAATGGCTCTGAGATTACTTCCTGAACTGTAAGTGGCTTTCCAGGGAACCCTCTTCTCTCCACCACTCACAGAGCTACACTGAGAGGTGCATTGGAAGCTCTCCCCAGGATATCCTAGGATGGAGTACCATAATCCCCAGCATGGGATGCCAGTCCCTGTAATCCAAAGCACACCAAAGCTTTTCCGTATGCATTTAAACAAACCTGTGTGAAATCAGAGCTGAACATAGTTTAATGAGAGCTGTTTTCCTTTTCCCACTTCCATTTATCCCTGCTCCCAACCTTTGAGAGAAACAGATTTGGGGTGAAAAGCACTGTTTTGGAAGTGCTGGTCCAGGGAACAGAAAGCAAATTTTTCCCTTCCTGTACAAGAGGAGGGCTCCAGTAAAGGTCAGGAGGGTGTGGGGAAGCTCCCTGAGTGACCGTGGGCTCGTGTCCTCTCCACTTGCTCCCAGGTGCTTGCACAGAGTGTTGCTGCCACTTTTCTGTTTAATTATGACAGAAACTCTAATTGAGCCCTTCAGCAATTCAGCATTTTGGAAGGGGAAGGATTGTCTATGTTTGAAACCACGGTTTTGGTTCCCCATCTGTGGGACTTGGTCTCACCGAATGGTTTGGGTTGGAAAAGCCCTTAAAAGATGTAGATCCTTCCACCAGACTGGGTGTCTCAAAGCCCTGACCAACCTGGCTTTGTCTCCTTGGGGGAAGGGAGTGGGAATGTTGGATGCCTGGGACTGTGCTGGGGTGTCCAGCCTTGGGCTCTGGGCGAAATTGGAGGAAGCCTTGTGCCTTCTCCAACTGCCCATCTTGAATTTAATGGGAAAAGGGCTGAGCAACTTGGAGACACACCTAGCCCAGGCTCGTTCTGCATTGGAGCATGGCTTGACATAGCTGGTGGTCTTGTCCTTTGTGTGGTGTGGTGTGGGATAAAGATGTGGCCTTTCAGCCTCTGGTGCCACTAACAGAGGACTGTGTCACCCTCTGACTCGTGTCCTCTCCCCAGTCCCAGCTGGAGCAGCCCTGTGGGCTGGATGCTCCACACGCTGTTTTCTGTGTACCAGAGGCATTGGCTGATCTACAGCCCCTTCCCAAATATTTTTGGGGTCTGGCTCAGCCCCCAGCAAGGAATGGGCACGTGGTCACCCTCTACTGAAATCTGGGAGATTTCAGTGGCATAGTCTTGGCCAGAGTGGGATCACTGAAGGGATTCTTGATGTGGTTGGGCCATGGATGTAGCTCTAAAGTTCTGAGTCTGGTGCCTGGCCTGTCCTCTACCCATGAGGGCCAGATCAGGTGTCCCACCCCATCCACAAGAAGTGAGAAGAAGCCTCGGATAAAGTGTGTGGGAGGGGAACACAGTTATGATTTACTTCTTCGAAAAAAAAAAAAAAAACAATCCTGAGGATAACAGAAGCCTGAAAATTTGGTCTTATAGCAAACTGCTGGTAGTGACGGAGAGACAATCATCTTGCATCATGACTTCTGTGCACAGAGTTTAGAGTGAGGAATAGAGAAAAGACAAGTAGTATTTGTTGTTTAGGGTTTTTTTAAAGTTTGATTTTTTTTCCTGGTTTTGTTACTGTTGGTGCTACCACGACGTTTAGCATAGACAGAGGAAAAAGCAAATTTAAAGTAGGGAGATTTCAGTTCAGAGAGTGTTTATTAACAACTTAAAAAAATAATTGCTGTAGCAGGAGGGAAAACCAGAGCTCTCTGCCACGATGAATCTACTCGAGGCTTCTCTCTGTCTCTGAGGAAAGGGTTAATTTGATGTGGTTGCCAGTAAAAGCAAGCTGTTTTCGTGATGAGCCTGTAATAGCCGGGTGATAGACTGGCTTAACAACTGCTCGCTAAATGCCGGGTACCATCCCCTGATTGGCAGCTCCCTAAGTGGAAGCCCCTCGTGTCCAATCTGTCCCCGTGAATTGCTGCAGAGCAAAGGACTTCATTAAGGGATCGTAAGGGGGACCTCGTAAAAATCAGCAAACAATTACGCTGGGGAGGAGAGGAGGGGACTGAGAGCTCTGAGGTCCCCGTGAAGAAAAGCAGACTGCCAGGGCAGGGAAGCATCAGGTGAAGTGGGTGCTATAAACACTTACCCCTGAACGCTGGGTCTTCTCAATAAAGCTCAGTTTAGCCCCGTCTATGACTTGAACAAAATATTCCCGGTCAGCTCCCTGGGTGGTGGAGGGCTGGGAGCTGTTAGCTCATATTCAGTTAAATTTCAAATGTCAGAGCTCGTTAGTGGTGATTTTAGCCAAAGACAGTTTGTGAGGAGCTGGGTAAATTTGAACTTCCTCAAATAAAATTGAGGAAAGAGATTTCTGTTTTGCTTATTGATTTATTTTCCTGCTTTCACACATCTTCTCTGGGTCTGGGACTCTGATCAAGAGTTGGGCTCAGCTTCACCCACTTAGGGGTCACACTGCTCCCTCTTTCATACTCTTGCTCTTTCATTCTCTAATTCTCCTTTATTTGCAGTTTTTCCTCCTGCCTTCACCTGTGTTTGGTGAGATGCAATTTTTTGCTTTCAGTATTGAGGGGAGATTTTCCCTGAGCTCACCAGTAAAGCCAGGAGGGCAGGCACAGGGAGGCAGCACAGACCATTCTGTGGTAGATTTAGGTAAGATATTTGGGAGAAATCCTTCCCTGTGAGGGTGAGGAGATCCTGGCACAGGTTCTTAGAGAAGCTTTGGCTACCCCATCCCTGGGAGTGTTCAACACCAGATTGAATGGGGCTTGGAGCAAGCTGGTCTAGTGGAAGGTGTCACATCTTCTGGCAGAGAGTTAGATCTAAATGGGCTTTAAGGTCCTTTCTCACCCAAACCAGTCTGTGATTGTGTGATTCTCTGAAATGAATTGGTTCAGAAGAAGTTGGGCAGTCAGTGCTGCTCTGCAGTGACTTTTTGGGAGCCCTGTTGGGGTGAGTCAGAGAATGGAGCCACTGAGCTAAAATTCAAAGCTGAGATGGCCGAGAAAATGTTGTGGAAATTGAGTTTTTTCCATGCTGAAAGGACTGCAGATGCTGGTCACTGACATGGCCCCAAGCCAGTGTTCAATTTCAGGTCTGGAGGAGGGAGTTTCTGGATTGTCAGGCACATGAAGGATTTGAATACAGGTATCAATTCTAGGTGAGTTTCTCCAGGTGATGATAGCTGGCATTTCCACTTTTACCTACATCCTCTTTTGTGTGTGTGCAGCAGGATAGTACCCAACTCTCTCCAAAACGAAATTCACCCATGGAATATTACTCAGCACACATCTGCATCCTTTAGCACTTGAATGCATTCAGATACTGGGGTAAGGAGGATCAGCAGGGATCCTTGGGTAGAAGGACCCTGGGTTTTATTTCCTGCCAAATGACTAACAGGCAGACAAGTGTGTGTGGGAGAGCAGAGCGTGAAGGCCATGGAGGGTATTTTTGCAGTTATTAGTGCATTATTCCCAACAAAGATGAGCTGTTACAGCCCTGTTACAGATAGAGGGGTGTCTTTACAGCTCAAACAGCAGCAGTTTGTGCTTTCAACTCAAAGGCTTCTCAGTTCAGAGGGCAGTGTGTTGGTGGAGAGGTTCTCTCTCACGATAGGCTCTCATCTTGTCTGATTTGAATGAAGTTTGGGCTAAAATCTCCTGAAATGACAAGAGTGGTTACTGTCCCATGACGTGTGTGATGCTCTCTTCAGTGGAGGAGTTCTCATTAAGGGCAAGTGGTTCAAAGTGCACTAAATTAACTTCAGCTGCCTTCTGGCTTCTGTTGTGGGGCTGTCTGCACCCCTGAAATCGTCTGTCGTGTGCCACTGTGAGCTCAAACTACTGAAAAAAAATTAAAATTAAATAGATGGAAGTGCTCTTCCATCGAGAATCAGTTCTAATTTTAGCTACATAAAATAAATGTATTAAAGTGAACATATCTGCTGCAGACATGTTCTCATTTTGAAGGCGTCTTGTGTTGGGAACGTTCTCCCCTCTGTGTGCAGCTCCTTGAGCAGTAGGGTGGGAGGCTTTGTCTGGATTTATCAGAGTTTAAGAGACACCCCTGACTGCAGGAAAATGGCATGAGTGTTCCCAATGTTCTAAATGCCACTCAGTGCTCAGATTCCCATCAGGAACTGGCAAAATCAGCTTGGAGTGACAGGGCAAAGGTGTCCTTTGCTGGGGTGTGACATCTTCCTTGCCCCCACAACCTGGTGATACCCTGTTGCTTCTGTGACCTTTTCTGTACAAATCCCATCTTCACCTTTTTACCTTTGTGGTGGATAAGTGTTTTTGATGATGACAATAAAGATACCATGAAGCACTTTTATTCTTGGTTGCCCCATCTGGGGCTGCGCGTTTGATCCGAAGGGCCGGCGTTCCAGTCAGATTGCACTATCAGATGGAGCTGGCTCTATTTCCTGCATTATTCTTCCTGGCTGTACCCCATTATGCAATTATGTTTGCATTTAAACCTGAGCACTTACCTGTAATGATGCTGTGGCTCAGTGCACGATACATTAGAGCAGCAGATAATGCACACAGATAGGCTGAGGGCAGCGTGTTGTTGATGTGCTAAAGCTAAACAGGACACCGAGTTTGAAAGCGGGCTCTGAAAGCTCGCAGCTTGGGAGGAGCTGCTCCAAAAGCTCACATGGCTGAAAGAACAGCTGTGCAGGGTGAGATTCTCCACCTGAGGGGCAGGTGCAGGATTGTTTCCATCTCAGAAGTCGGACACCAGCACTGTTGGCCGCTGCCACCCACTTCTGCAGGAGCAGGAAAGTCTTGGTGGCTGCTGGGAATCCCAGATCCTGCATCCCTATAGCACAATGTGAGAGGAAATAATCCTTTCAAGGTTTAAAGGAAGCTTAGAGGAAGTCTGGAGAGGAATTTTTCACAAGCGCATGGAGTAATAGAACAAGGGGTAATTGCCTTAAGCTAAAAGGATTTTTAGATTAGATATTGTGAAAAAATTCTTTGCTAAAGGGGGGTGAGGCCCTGGCACAGGTTTCCCAGAGCATCTGACACTGCCCCATCCCTGGAAGTGTCCAAGGCCAGGTTGGACAGGGCTTGGAGCAACCTGGGATGGTGGAAGATGTCCCTGCCCATGGCAGGGGGGAACTGGATGAGCTTTAAGGACCCTTCCAACCCAAACCTTTCCCATTCTGTGATAAACCTTTGAGAAGTGACTGTGCCTCTGCTGCTGGCCAAGCCCTTTACACCTCATTACACCTGCAACCATCCCTGTGATGCAGTGATAATTATGAATGCTGCTGCTTTGCATCAGATCCTACCCCGGGCAGATGGTCATGCCCACTAATGATCAATGGCCCTGGAACTTTGGCTGAGGAGATGTGGATGAAATTAAGGCAGAATCAACTTTTGTCCTCGGATTGTGTGGTTTTGCTGNACCTGAGGGGCAGGTGCAGGATTGTTTCCATCTCAGAAGTCGGACACCAGCACTGTTGGCTGCTGCCACCCACTTCTGCAGGAGCAGGAAAGTCTTGGTGGCTGCTGGGAATCCCAGATCCTGCATCCCTATAGCACAATGTGAGAGGAAATAATCCTTTCAAGGTTTAAAGGAAGCTTAGAGGAAGTCTGGAGAGGAATTTTTCACAAGCGCATGGAGTAATAGAACAAGGGGTAATTGCCTTAAGCTAAAAGGATTTTTAGATTAGATATTGTGAAAAAATTCTTTGCTAAAGGGGGGTGAGGCCCTGGCACAGGTTTCCCAGAGCATCTGACACTGCCCCATCCCTGGAAGTGTCCAAGGCCAGGTTGGACAGGGCTTGGAGCAACCTGGGATGGTGGAAGATGTCCCTGCCCATGGCAGGGGGGAACTGGATGAGCTTTAAGGACCCTTCCAACCCAAACCTTTCCCATTCTGTGATAAACCTTTGAGAAGTGACTGTGCCTCTGCTGCTGGCCAAGCCCTTTACACCTCATTACACCTGCAACCATCCCTGTGATGCAGTGATAATTATGAATGCTGCTGCTTTGCATCAGATCCTACCCCGGGCAGATGGTCATGCCCACTAATGATCAATGGCCCTGGAACTTTGGCTGAGGAGATGTGGATGAAATTAAGGCAGAATCAACTTTTGTCCTCGGATTGTGTGGTTTTGCTGTCTGGTTGATATATTTTATGCATAGGGCAGACCAAGCTGTAGCCTAAACACAGTTTGCCCTCTTCCAAGCACTTTTCAGTCTTTGCCTGGTAAATCCCTGTGAGCCCCCTGCAAGCCAGGTTTGCTATGGAGATGGTTTGTGCATCAACTCACCTGTATTCCCTATGCTTCTATGGGAGTGGTGGGAAAGTCAGAGGCTGGATCCCACACCAGCTCTGACCTTCACAGCTCACTTGGGACTCTTGCAAGGGGTTCTAAAACACAAGGAGTTCCACCTCAAATTGAGGAAGAGCTCCTTTACACTGAGGGTGTCAGAGCACTGGAGCAGCTGCTCAGGGAGGGTGTGGAGTTCTCTCACTGCAGACATTCCAAACCCACAGGGAGGTGTTCCTGTGTCACCTGCTCTGGGTGACCCTGCCTTGGCAGGGGGATAGGACTAGATGGTCTCCAGAGGTCCCTTCCATCCCAAACGTCCCTGTGATTCTGTTTATCTTCCTGCCTGATCCAAAAAAAAAAAAAAAAATTCAGCAGCTCTCTCTGGCACTGTTGGGGTGGATGAGCCCCACTCCTCCCACCCCTCTTACTGTAGCACCCATTCAGAAATCCTGCTCACTGACACATAAGGACATAATTTCGCTACTTTTCCTGCAGGTGGTCGGTAAATTGTTGAGCTAATCTTTGCATTTGAAATGTTTGCTCTCAGATTAGTAAGTGTAACTCAAGATCATTCAATTGGGAAACAATATTTGCACAGTGCAAAGGTCGACACAGTCACCAGGCTTGGTTATCCTGCTTTTGTAAACAACTTGATGCTGTAATTTTCTCATTACCATTAAATTGCTGTTTTTAATTTGTCTCAGAAGCCTCCATACTTTGAGAAATGGCTGGTTTAGAGAGATGTGTAAATTATGTGTGCCCTTTAACAGTGCTCTGGAAAGGAAAACCCAGTCCTGTTGTATCTAAACTGGAAGGTTGCACTGAATTCCTCAGTGTGTTTACACTCAGGATTTTCAGCAAGTTGGGCTTAAAACTCTGCATTAGGATGGTTTCCACTATAATAAATAATCAGTCTCTGAATATCATGCTGTAAATGAACATTGTGAAGATTCTTGTGAATTAACAGACAGAAAATACGCATTCTGTGAAACAAGGCTCTTCAGGTGCTCCAAGACAGTTCCTCTGCTTCCCAGGTCGTTTTCTTTAATATTTGAAATTGAGATTTCTGATTTTAGGCTCATCCTCCCGCCATGACTCTGAGAGACCCAAGAACAACACTTTGGTCCTCATGTGAGTGTGGTAAAGAGACAGGGACCTTCCCAAAGGTCTCATGGTTTGTTTAATTATGGAATGGATTAATAGTGTTCATACCCCTCCATTATTTGGTATTTTACATTGAGTTTGGGTGAGTTTTGTTGCCTGTGTGTACAAAGATGGCTCATCTATACCTGGGATATGCCCCCCTGCCAACAGTGATGTCTTTTCAGTACCCTCCCTATAAAAACACCATTAGATTTAACTAATCCTCCGTGTCCTTAATTAAATACTTCTGGAGCAAGGAGCCTTACTTTCTGTGCTTCAAAATTGCAGTGATTACTCCCCTGCTGAATAAACCTTTTTTTTTTTTTTTGGTGGTTGTTTTTTAAGTGGCTTTTCTGGTTTTGTTTGGGATTTTTTTTTTTAAACAGGAATTAAGCTGTTTCTCATGCCATTGTCCAGTTGCAAACTGGCTTGAGACTGACTTGTGCCATGGCCTCTGACCTCCAAAACTGCCCACTCATTTTTTTCCTGAACTAATCAGCTCGATGAACTATTTACAGCTGGCTTTTGGGTCTTCTCACTGCTTCTGCGGCTGCCCCTGTCTGAGTAATTAATGATGCTGTGGCTTGTTTATGGTCTTGAGTTACTAATGCTCTTGGCTGCAAATGCATTTTTACCTCTGGGACGTGCCAGTTTCCTGGTTCTAGTCCCACCTCACCAGCCCAGGTCAATTTTTTGTGTGTAAACAGATTTATCCTCTAATAGTTTGGGAGAGACTAGAGTAATTCATCAGTCCCACAGAGAACATGCCCAGCCAGATTCTCCCCTTCTTGTGCCTGTGCGACTCAGCAGAAGTCAGAAAGATTTCTGCAGGACAGCTAAGATTAAAATAAATAAGAAAAGGGGAAAATAATCCTTTCTTTTTAACTCAGGGTACAAGCAGTGTTAGTTAAAGACATTGGGTAGTGCATGACATGTCCAGCCATGAACCCAGCCCTGATCCTTGCTGTATCAATGCTTTTGGGAGTAATTAAAGAGGGACCTGGTGGGATAATCCCACCTGCATTTTAAAGCTGGAGTAGCAGGTGAAGAGGTGTTACACAGCAGCAGATGATGCAGACAGTGATAAAAATATCACCTTGTGGCCTTGGAAATGGTTTGTTGGGTTATGTTCCAGGCTTGTTCATGTCAAGAATGCTAAGTCATAAGGGAAAACTGAGCTTGCTCTCCACTCTCTCTGGAAAACTGTTCCAGTCTCTCCATGCAGGTATATTCAGAACCATTTTGCTCATTTCCATCCTTGGTTTGTTCATAGCTACAGTGCCTTCCAGTCTTCTTGGGCATAATGTTGTCTTTTGGCAAAAATGTTTAATTTTTTCACAATATATAGTTCTCTAGATAGATTGCCTTCTCCTGCCTTTTTTTTTTTGTTTGTTTGTTTTCTGGGGTGTGTGTGTGTGTTATTTATTTATTTGGTTGTTTTTTGAATGTGTCTAAGGCTACTTCCTTAGTGATTTGTGACTTGAGCACAACAATTTCTGCCATTTTTGGAAACATTTATTTCAGAAACCAGAAGAAGATGGTCCAATTATCTCTCTACCTTTGTTGCCCAGTTTGCTTTCCAGTGTCTGCTCAGGTTACCCATGGATGGGATTTTTGGGGTGTCCTGAGCAGGGCCAGGAGTTGGATTCAATGATTCTCGTGGAACCCTTCCAACTCTGGATATTCCATGATTCCATGAAATGGAACTGATAAAGGTGAATGTGGTGCTTTCACTGAGAGGATGGAAATAGATTTTCCATTTCAAACTTTTCCAGGGGTTCTCCTTTCTCTCTTACTTTCTTCTCCCTCACATCCAGCTTGGAAATTCCTCAACCAATGGCAAATTTGGAACACTGTAGTGATGTGCACATGAATAAAAGTCCTTTATGGTGTTGCTGAGCACATTGTAGGATCCACTAGACTCCTTTGGCACTCTGATTTCCTAAGAAACTCAGTACAGGCTACTTAATATTTGAAGGCAGCTTCTGTGGAATTGCTGAATGGTCAAGAGAAATGTTAAAAGTAACAGAAATTATCAATCTCTGGCTTGTCTCATTTTTTTTTAGTGCAAATTGGCCTTTTTGGGCTGGAGGGGGGCAGGATTTGCCTAAAGAAGTGTTCTCAGTTTGCAGCTCTTTCCTGGTTGGTGTTTGCAACTGTAATGAGCATTAGGTGGTACCTTCTGTCCTGAGACTTCTTGGAGAAACCTTGGGAAATTCAGCCTTAAAAATCATAGAATAATTTACGTTGGAAAAGATCTCCAAGATCATCAGGCCCAACCATTCCCCCAGCACTGCCAGGTCCACCACTAAGCCGTGTCCCCAAGCGCCACACCTATGTGTTTTCTGAATACTTCCAGGGATGATGATCTCACCACTTCCCTGATCAGCCTGTTCCTTGACCAGCTTCATTGATTTCATAGCACAGACACTTAAATTCTACTGATTTCTTTTTGTAAATCAAAATCCACGTATTTGTCTACGTGGTAGACACGCACAATGCCTCTACAAAATGAGGCATTGTGCTTTCCTCTTAGTAGAGTTATTTTTTTTTTATTTGCTGCTTTATATTTGTTTTTGCACTGTAGAAGATAGTTTCTGTTCTCTTTGGGATGGCCCCATTCCATCTTTCCCACAAAGCTGTATACATGCCTTCATTCTCCCAGTGAGCAAAATTCTTATTCACTGCAGGGACTAAAAAGACAATTGCAAAAGTCCTCTGATTTTGGTTTATATAGAAAAAGCACTTTCTTTTACACTGAGTGGTGAAGTACAGGCATCCTTAAAGAACAGGATGAATGAGAATCCTGTAATTGTCCTGGGGATGCTGTTATCCCCACGCCAATTGAAATTCTGTAGCTTTACAGTTGTGGTGAGTATTTTTCAGTTAATTTGGCAAAGGGTTAGAGGTGTGACTAGCAGGAGAGGCAGGGAATGATGCCAAGAGACAGGTTCAGCTTCTTTGGGCACTGGGCAGCATTTTGCTTGTTAATTCTACTGACTGTAGCAAATAACTTGCATTTGCATCCCTTTCAAGTATGTGTAGGAGGGAGGAGCCTGCACCAATTTGTCTGGTTTAATTATAGATGTTCTACCCACCTTCCTAATTGCTCCTTCATTAAGAAGTAGCTTGTTTCTTTTTTTCCCTAGGAGCTAAAGATAATCAACTTTTGTTTGTTTCTGTAAATATTTTTTTTCTGCCCTTGAGGAGATAATTATTTCTATTGTTGCATGAAGATGGTGGCCAATACATGAGGAATAATTAGAGCAGATGGCTGAAAATACTTCCCTTGTAAAAGACATCTAGTATAATAAAATACCTCCCCTCCTCTTTTGTCTCCTCCAAATATACGTTTTTCTTTCCTTCAGGTGGATGGGAGTCGGGTGAGGGGGCGTAAATCTTTTCCTGATGTATTAAACTGAGGAGCTGTTAAGAGTTCACAGCCTGGAAAGTGAGCTCCCCGCATCCATCACTGAAATTAAAGTGTTTTCAAACGTGGTGTGGAGTCCTGGGTCTGTGGCGTGGGGAAATCTGCACTGCACTCCATCACTTGGAATGTTAACCTTGTCTCTCCGTGGGCACCGAGCACAGGAACACTTGCTCCCCGTCCTCACTGGTTAAATGGCAATCTGTCAGCACCAAGGAAAGGCTGCTCTCCTGGGTGTCAGTCTCTGCTGTGTGGGCAGCATTCCAAACCCGTGTTCATTCAGGGATGTGCTCACTGGGCCAGGGGAAACTTCCTCCTGCTACGGATTGCAGGAACCACGCTGTGCTCCGTGTCCCGTCAGCTGGGTCTGGGGGAAAGGATAAAACTGTGCTGGGGGTGGAGCTGCTGGGAAAACCCTCCTGCTTTCAGCTTTCTCCCCCTGGTCACAGGTAACCCTCAGCTGGAACCCACAGCCTGGAATCGTGGAATGGTTTGGGTTGGGAGTGACATCAAAGAACATTTTCTTTCAAAACCTCTGCCATGGGCAGGGACACCTTCCACTATCCCAGGTTGCTCCAAGCCCTGTCCAGCCTGGCCTTTGACACTTCCAGGGATGGGGCAGCCACAGCTCCTCTAAAAAACCTATGCCAGGGCCTCACAGTAAAGAATTTCTCCTTAAAATCTAGGGAAGAAAGGAGAATAGTGAGCACAGTAGGAAGCAGGGTCTGTGTTTAACTACATCATTGCTTCTTGGTTTTAAAATTTATTTTCTCATGAGGGGATGAAAGCTCTGATCTTTGTGCCTGTAACTGTTATTGTAGTCCTTTTTTGGGACTATACTCTAAACAAACACCACTTAACTAAAGAAATTGTAAGGTTATCCCAAAGTGTGATCAAATTATTCTGTGTCTAAACAGGAGTTTCTCAACCCTTTCAAGCCCAAACTTTGCATTTTGGTATCCTTCCCATTTCTGAATTTTTTACCAGCCTGGGTGGGAATGCAAGTTTTTCACTGCTATTTATTCAGTTGTTGCAGTCATTGCTGCTGTTTCTGAGCCCTGGTAGTCACAGGCACAGGCTGACAAACTGATCCTGAGAGATTGTGTCCCCAAAGGCTGACAGACAGGCAACCCCAGCCTGGCTAACAACAGCAGCAGCTAAAAAACAAAAAATGGGAAGAAATCTGCCTGGAAAATTAAAAAAGAAGGTGCAGTAGGCAGGAAAGAGGGTAAGGTGCTGAATTGCAAAGAGATTGTGTGTCTTCTATTGTATGCTACAAAAATGTTATTTTACTTTTACATAATTCATTAATAATTTAGAAGGTATGATTGGGAAGGAGTTGATACCTCCCCAAAATTAACCTGTGTTATAACAAGCTATGGGCCTGGTACACAAGGTTTGGACTTGATATGAGTTGTGCATAGAATCCCAGAATATTCTGAGTTGGAAAGGACCTGCAAGGATCATTGAGTACAACTCCTGGCCCTCACAGGACACCCCAAAAATCCCATTGTGTGCCTGAGAGCTTTATCCAAATGCTTCTGAGCTCTGTCCAGCTTGAAGCTCTGATCTGGGGAGCCTGTTCCAGTGCCCAAATTCCCTCTGGGTAAAAAACCTTTCCCTAGCAAATAAAATTTGCTGTGTGCATGACATATTCCAAATGGATGTCAGGGCTGGAAAGCACTTGCAGGATTCTATTCATTGAATTTTCAGGTCAGATCTCTTCCCAGCTCCTTCTGCTCTTTGGTGCCCCAGGAAGAACAACTGAGGTTTCTTAGGGATTCCCCATGCTGGTGATTTCCCACCCACAGGAGGTTTCTGCCCATATTTTGCAGGTTTGGCTCCCTGCTGGGTTAATGCCATCTGTTGTGCTGGATTCAAAATGTGAAACGTTGCCAGAGTGGGTTTCCTATGGATGTGCGATGTGAGGGCACATCCTGCAACAGTTTGGGGGATGATTTTACGCCTTCAGTTCAGGTTATAATTGTTTATTTAACTCATTGCATTGTATAAAACATACAAGCGGAAGAGACTCGTGCCTCAATTTATCTACTGATTGTCACAAACCTTGCAGGATTGCAGCATCTTTGTTGTCCTGCTTCTCCTGTGAAACCTCGTTGAGACTGGCCACGTTCAAGTGTGAGCTCTGACAGTGACACAGATGGCTGCAGAGATGTTATGGTCTCATAAGCTCTTTTTCCTCCAAATCATCTTTCCAGCTCTGGTATACACTGAAGCCAGAGCGTGGAGTTGCCACCTCACTGCAGCAGCTGCTGCCAGCCAGCTTCAGCTTCACAGCTCAGGGTTTGTTTTATGCCAGCTCCTCTTCCTCCCATCCTGACTTTCCAGCTCCCTGCCATTTTTCCTGAAGCTGGAAAAAGCACAGGAGGAAAATGCCCAGCACCAGCAGCTGACACACAGCTTTTCTTGGCTCTGCAGGTTCTTTCTGGTTCATTCAACAAGCACACGTGGGGTGGGCACTCAGCCACAGTCCTGGCACCTGCAGCTGCTGCTGCTCTTCAGGCTTACTGAGAAGTATTTCAATTAAACACCAGAGGTCAAATACAGTGTGCCAGGCAGGGGAAAAAAATAGAAAAAGAAAGAGTTTTGCTTGTCTGAAAAAAACTAGTGAGAGGGATGTTGTGACTCTGTCACCCGCCCTGCTTAATGAGAAATGTGCAATATTTGTGTATTAGTTCATGTTTTTTTTTTACCATGGGCTGCTTAAACAGAACTGGATATAAACACCACTACCCTTCAGTAAAGGAACTGAAGGATTCTGTTGCAGCTGGAGATTGCACTGTGCTTTTCTCCCAGAAGTCAGGGAGGATAATCATATGGGATTCACAGAGTTGAGGAAAACTACTGGTGGTTCAGGGCAGGTGTCTGTTTCACTAAAACTTGCATTTAGACCACACCCTCTTCTCTCAAAGGTCTTAAGGATGTGCTCTTTCATCTTAGGGAAGGGTGCAGGACTGCAAGAGGAGAGTCACCAAACAAAATTGTTTGATGTCTTTCCTCAATCCCTACAGAGCTGCTTTCCCTCTAACTCCCCTGTCCATTCCTCTGTGCTCTGGTAATTTAAAGTACATTCCTTGAACAAACCCCCTTTTCTCCTCCTAAAGAGATTCTTTGGATTTATTCTCTCTGTGGTAATGCAAGGATAGTACAAGTGATTATAAACAGCTCTTGGTCTTGTGTTATTAGCTGCTGTTCATCTGTTTAGTTTTATTTATAAGGAAGAAAAAGTAAAAATCAGAAATCACTTGAAAGACACACAGATGCACATGACAGTGGACTAACCCAGGCATTTTCTCACTGGAAACTTTTAGGTATGGACTGGGTGGAAAAATAGAGAATTTTATGACCTTGATTAACTAATTTTCTCCCTCTATGAGGGTGGGGAGGCCCTGGCACAGGGTGCCCAGAGCAGCTGTGGCTGCCCCTGGATCACTGGAAGTGTCCAAGGCCAGGTTGGATGGGGCTTGGAGTAACCTGGGATAGCGGAAGGCATCCCTACCCATGGCAAGGGGGTGGAATGAGGTGATCTTTAAGGTCCCTTCCAACCCAAACCATTCTGTGATTCCACTGTCATGTATGAACACTGAGATTTTTGTGCCAGGTGGTGTTGGTGGAACTGAACAGATATTGAGTCCTCTAAGAGGTGACAGCAGAAACTGACCAAGCTCAAACACTGATGTTAGGTAGAGGGAAGCTTAAATGAAGAGCTGGAGTGTTTTCTAGTTAGAAATCCTTAGTTGCCATCTTAAAAGGGAAAAAAAGCCACATTCAGAGGAGGAATTTTTCTCAGCTCTTGCAGGGCTTCTATCAACAGCTTACTAAGTGCTAGCAAGCAGTGCTAGCAAGAAGCTCTGGTGCATTCCTTACAGCCTTGCTTGCCCATGAGGGTTAGTTGGAAGGTTCTAAGTGATTTCAGAGGGTCAGAGTGACTTAAAGGCATTCAGCAAACCTTCTCAACCAAATGCTCCTGTGGATCCCACCGTTTCACAGCTGCCTCCTCCTGTGTCGTGCTGGTGGCGTTGGCAGCATTTGTGCCAGAGAGGAATTTATGGAATTTGTAATTTTATGCTACAGCTGGCTTGATAAGCAGTGTACGCACCTTTCTGTGAACTGTCCCCTCCTCTGAGATAAAAACTAGTTTAATTAGCTGTTTTTCAGTGGATCTGCTGTATATTTTATGCAATTTGCTTTATAGCATTGTCAATGTAGAGTAATTCACAGCCTCTCTGGAAAGATAGTGGGTAAAGGCATCTATCCTTTCAGCTGGAAATTTGTCCTAAATCTCTGAAATATATAAATATATGTTTACAACGAATGAAAATTAAACTTGTCCTACTACATTTAGTAACCATGCAATAGTTTTACTTTGGTAATGATGAAGTGGTTCACTCCCTCTGACACCAGAGTTTTAGCCCCCAAGAATTTTTCACTGCCTGTGTGTTAATGCAGTCCCAGGCTTCAATCTGAACTGAACCAAGTTAATTCCCTTTGTAGAGAAATCATAGAATGGATTGTAGAAAAAATCTCAGCATCCAGCCAGGGTGCATATCAACCAGTTGTATAATTTAGCCTGGGAACCATCACTCATTCCCTGATGTAAATAATTTGAATCGTAGAATAACAGAGTGGTTGGGTTGGAAAAACCTTAAAGCTCATCTGAAGGTCCATGGGCAGGGACACCTTCCACTGGACCAGGCTGCTCAGGGACAGCACTATGGGAAATATTCTATAAAACATCAGGCACATAAAACTAAACCTGAAAACAGCACAGTAAAATAGAATAACAATCATAACACCCCCATTATTGATTCACCTCAACTGCAGCTCCCGAGCAAAAGCTTTAATGCATTCAACGTGCTCCATTTGAAAATGGAGTAACTCTGTTTTGTTTTTGTCTTGAGGTTATTCTTTCCACTGCTGTTTTGGATTAGCACAGCCCAGTGAGGACCAAAAATATTTCCATGTCTGGTTTCCCCCCACCACCACCTCAGATGAGCTGAGGATGATCTTGCTGGTTCACATATGAGACCAAATAATATGTTTTGGATGTCAGCATCCACACTTGTCCACACGTGTCCAGGCAAAAATACTCACACCTTCTTCAAGAAATTCCCCATCAGGGCCCTAAACAACCTGGTCTAGTGGGAGGTGTCTCTGCCCATGGCACGGGGACTGGAAGGACATGACCTTTCAGGTCTTTCTAACCCAAACAGTTCTGTGATTCTGTAAAACCTTCACTGCAAAGTACATGCTTGAAGTTTAGAGGTGAGGAGGAACCTTTAAACCCAGGAATCATTTTACCATTGCAAATCATGAGTCAGTCTATTAGCAGTTTTCAAGTTATTCAGGGCTTTATTTGGAACTGCTGTGCTCACCCTCAAAGCAGAGGCAATAATAACATTGGATAAGCCAAGAAAACTAAAAAGGTATTTGAGAGGAGGAATGTCTGTCTAAATGAGGATGAGTGGCAGGAGAGCCTTTGGAAAAAAAAAACAACCTCTAAAACAAAATCCTGCCCATCCTGCAGGATGTTTTCATTCTAAGCTCTTCAGGCTATTTTATGACATTGCCAGGAAACAACAGTGCAGTTCTGCTTCTCGGGAGGCAGAGAGAGACACACACCAGGAAACCTGTGGTCGGTCTGCAGCCAGACCTGCAGCAAACCCCCCATTCCCCAGACCAGAACGAGACAAGGGGCAGCCCCCAAATTGTGACAGGCATTCCTGAAGGCCAAGAACCTCTCCAGTGCCAATATCCATCTATTCCTTTGCCTTACACGGGGTCCCTCTGGAAGTCATCTCGCCCAGAGCTCAGCAGAGGAGATGCCCATGCCACGCTGGACACGGCTTTGGCATCTCCTCCGCTGTTCCCTGAGCAATCTGGCTTCTTGAAGGATGGAAAGGGGTGAGCTTTGAACTTCTCTGGATCTTTCTCTTTCCAGCTTGCCCTCCAGTTCTGCGGCCGGTGGGACGAGGACTCCAGCTGGCCTGCTGGCCACCAGCCGCGAGATGGCGATAACGTCACGATAGAAGGAGGCCGGACCCTGCTCTTGGGGACCACCACCAATGTCCTCAACCTGCTGCAACTCAAAGGTCTGCAGGAGCGGGGTTCGGTGCTCTTCCTCCTCCAGGGATGGGGTTTTTCATGGCCCTGATCCCTCCTTCTGTTCCCCAGCGTCAGAGGAGACACCTGATAGTGCAGGCTGAACCTGCAAAGGGGCAGTGATGGGGGACAGGGCAAGAATTTAAATATTCTGTGTGCAGAAGGAATTGTTTATGTTCTTTGAGGCATAATGACAATATAAGCAAAAAGGCCTCTTCCCCCTTTTTTCCTTCCCCAGTCTACTGAAACTGCTGCTGTCCTGAGCAGTGTTCAGTGATAATGGCACTGCTGATAACAAAAATCTACCCTGTTCTGTTTGGCATCTTTGAGACAGATGTGTCACAAACACCTTTGCAAAATTATTGACATAGAATTGCAAGCCAAAACTATCAAGTGCAATAAATAATCCCAAATCCTAGAGCACAGCTGGTGGGCAGGAAGTAAATAACTGAGCAGAGTTATGATGGGACACTCTGGATTTGCTGGGTTTATGTACCCATACATAGAACCAGAATTAGAGTGAGACGGGCATATCTGTGTGGGTGTCAAAGTAAGAATTTAGAGGACTTGTAATTCCATGCCAGAAATCTTCCCCCCTGGAAGTTAGATCCTGGTTGTGGAAACTGCTGTACACATGCCTGGTATTAAGGGAATGAATGGTACTAGTGAAATGGCTTGCTCAAAGTTAAGCCTCTGCTGAAATAGTGATCAAAAAATGAAAGCAGGAGTTATTGTACATTTAAAGACCAGGATCGTTGCTGGTAAAATTGCCTTTATACTAAAATGATATTAAAGGTATTAGTTTTTATTGACATGATGGTGAAATTCATGCATTTGACAATCATATTTTATTTGAAATTTGAATGATAATTCGATAAAGAAAAAAGTTTGCAAGTTTATCCCTATCATGAGAACATTTTCAAAACTGATTGAACTTGCTCAGTCTAGGCTCAGAGCTTTTCAAGGATTGCCACATCAGACATCATTCCCATTTAAAAGCAAAATTAAAAATCAACTGAGATTTTCAGATTTAAAAAAGGCAAAATGCTTTGGTACAGTTCTTTTCCCCAGTGAAAATTCTAAATCTGTGATTCAAGATTCTTCTTAACCTCATTGTGACTGTGCCATACTTTAGAAGAGAGAGGTCAGAACACCAGATTTCTTTTGGCTGCTAATATGGATGAAGGTTTTGGGTCTCAGTCACTGCCTTTGTGAAGAATTGGGGCAAAATATTGGAGCAGAAACCCTCTGAACTTTGGGCCTATTCAAAGGCTCATTTGATCTATGAGTCAGTCCTCATGAAGCTACTGGAGCTCTGATTGAATTTAATGAAGTCTGGAGTAGTATCTTTATGGCTTTGGCTCATCTGACATTCAAATGATTCCTCTTTTTTATCATGTTTTCCAAGAAGCCTGGTTGATAATGTCAATTCAGTTAGAAAAGCAGCATTAGAATATTCTAGATGTGATTATTTTCTCCATTGTTACATGCCAAACAGAGGGACAAAACATTTTAGAATTATAACCTGCACGATTTTTTTTTATCTGAGCTTTATGAAGTTGCCTGTTGCATCCACTGCCACCACCATAGGTTCTCTGGCTGTGTAGCCTTGGGTAGATTTGGAATCAAAACGTGCTGAGATCTATTCTGAAATGAGGCTAAGATTTATCTTTTCTTACCTTCCTTTTTTTTTTTTTTTAAGCTCAGGGGAGTTGTTTAGGCTCCTGTATTGATAGAAACACACATCAACAAGGACCTGTTCATCTCAGGAATTATAGACACCCATCTCAAACTGAATCACAGGTGATCCCTCAGAGCAGCAACTACCAACCCCATGAGCACATCAAATAATCAACCACTTTCCCCAGGTGCAAGATGGGCATGGCAGTAAACCCCTAACCCCTAGGGCAGGTGTCAATATGTGCTTTGATTGAAATGTCCCATTCCTACCCTACATGGAGAGTTTTTCTTAGTTGGAGCTGGAGAATGGGATTAAATTGTAGCTCTGCTCCCCTTGGCTTTCATGAGTCAGCACCAGGCTGGCTGTGCACTCTTAAGCTGAAAATATAAGGTTTTGTGGATGGAAAAATGATGTAACACTGCTGAATACAGTGCTGCTACACTGCCCATTTTCTGGTGCTGTATCCAGCAAACCCAACACATGTTTACAGGCCCATTTCTTGAAATCCCACTTTTTTTAAGACACCATGAGGATTTCGAATACTGGCCCTGTGTTGTCTCCTTTTGATGATTTCAACAGTGCAGGAATTATTTAAAGAGTGTTAGAACAAGAACATCAACTTCACATGCAGCCTTAAACTGACCCTTCTTTGGCTGTATTAATGTATAGCCCAAAACATATAGTGGTTCTGGGAATGACCAGACTGTCTGGGAAGAAGATCTGGAGGTCAAAATAATAGAAAAAGAGGTTTAGGCAGCTGGGTTCTGCTCACTGCCACGAGGGCTCAGCAGTTTCTCCCTCCTCCTCAACAAGCAGAGCATGAACACGTGGATATTGAGAGTGGAAAGTTTAATAGTCAGGCTGTGAAACGGCTCAGACAGGACTGATTGGGGAAGAGATACAAGATAGACAGACTGTAGATAATTCTGTATGCTCAGCAGATTGCAGTTATTTTTGTAATCCCGGCTTCACAAGTATGGAAATATTTATGATAACCCAGGACAGATGGAAATTTCCTTTGCACAGGGCTTACACTGGGGGAACTTTGTGTTTGATGGGTTGATACCTCAGATGTGTGTTGTTGCCTTTGTCTGAAATTATAGTGGTCTAGGGAGGTCTGGAGACAAAAAAAAAACCAAAAAAACCAAAAAAAAGCTTTCAGGAGTTCCTTGGAGATGAATTTTGGGGTGACACTCCCAGTACACCCCAGTGGGATTGAAAATCCCCACCTGAGCATAAGGGAGAAGACTGCTTTGATCCTTGTACTGGAAAAGACTAATTTTCACTTAAAGAATCATTTATGTGGGAAGAGAGCTCCAAGATCATGTAGTCCAACCTTTGACCAAATACCACCATGTCAACTAGACCAGAGCACTGAGTGCCATGTGCAGTTTTTCTTTGATTCTCTGATTCTGTGAATATTTTGAATTTCTTGTAATCTACGCTTTGATCAGACTTTGGCCAGAATGGATCCTGTGAGTAGACTGGGAGTAGGGAAAACACAGATATTGATTCTGTTTGTCTTTTCCTCCTCTTTGATGCTATTAGCAGCAAGCATCAAATATTCACTGATACACCGACTTCAATAGTTGTCAAATAAACTGTGCTTCAGTCACTGCTGAGAAAGATTGGGTTTTAATTCACTGAAAGAAGGAAAAAGTGTTTCCCTCTGTTTTCTTCTCTATGGCATCAACCAGTCCTTAAATTCATCTTCAAATCCCTTGTCAGTAGGCACAGTTGGAACCTGTTCCCGTCATGGTGTTTTCTGTGCCCTTTTGATCAATCCATTTG
The DNA here is from genome assembly GCA_013399835.1 of Leptocoma aspasia. Classification (NCBI taxonomy): domain Eukaryota; kingdom Metazoa; phylum Chordata; class Aves; order Passeriformes; family Nectariniidae; genus Leptocoma; species Leptocoma aspasia. The sequence continues at coordinate 132,232 of VXAX01004895.1, read as the reverse complement.
GGATATGCATTGTGATCCTTTTT